>OW679199.1:37011864-37389189 GCA_940337035.1 Agriotes lineatus | reverse complement strand
ACTGCCTTCAGAATTAGTTTACATACAGGGTGTAGAAGTGATATACGCACCATAGGGTTTTCAATGGTAATTTCTTCATATGAAAATATTTGCTTCCCTAATTATTTTAGAGCAAACTTGTACATAGGTTTTTTTAGAGCAAACAATTCTGCATCCATTTATGCCATTATTTTTTTAATTTTACGTCAGAAAACCTAATAATGAAATAAACTAGAATAATCATTTTTTCAAAAATCAGTGCAAATTGTGAAGTGGTGGTATGCTGGAAGTGGATCAGGTGCTATAAGTGCCATTGTTGCCGCTACATTTGACAGATGCAAACAAATAAACAGAAAACTAATTTGTTGATGCTTTGAGATGCTTCAATAATTTCAAGGCACCATTGATTTGTTTAAAAATGATAACTTTATTTCTTTAAATTTTCGGTTTTCCGAAATATAAAATGACAAATGCTGTCATAAATGGATGCAGAATTTTTTTCTCTACAAAAAACTTCCATACAAGTTTGCTCTAAAATAATTAGAATAGATTTTTATTTCATACTGATGTCAAAAATTACATTTTTCGGACTATTCATAGTACAAAAAATGGAACATTAAAGTCTTTAAACTAAACTATTAAAGTTCAAGTACTTTAAAATTATACGCCAGTTGCTGACATGAAATTTGAAAGGATTAACAACTTTTTATTTAAAATTCATTAAACTTGTAGTATGAAATAAACCGTTGTATTCACCACGAACGCAAAGTGTTTTTAAAGGTCCTCGCAAGTAATTCCGTCCTCGGCTGACGCCTCGGCCGTAAACAACTTTCTCATCCTTTAAAATGTCACTTTTCGTTCTAGATAAATAAACTACTATTATTTGTGAGAATCTCAGTTTGTACATAAATAAATAAAATATAATAATCTTTCTTGAAGTGAGATACCAAAAAGTACTGAGTACTTGTCCCTGGTATTCACATAAGTAAAATAAAATAAACCTTAATAACTAAACAACTGAATTTATAATTAACCTTATGTAGAAATAATTTTAAATGTAAAAAGAAAAGACAAGAAAGACCCAATCCTACATCTAGAAAAAACTCTGCATCACAGGCGTTAGTTTGAATAGAGAATCAGCAATCTGCTTCTTTACTTTATTTGTCACTTTACTTGTGCATTTTAGTTTGTTAGATAACAAGTTGTACGTTTTCAACCCTATGTAAACAAAACACTGTCGGCCCTTTTTAGTTTTAATGCAAGGCGGTTTGATGTTATTGTTAACAATACTTCTAGTTCGCATTAACCTTGATTCTTGTTCAATGTTCTCAAAATCTACCCTATGTTGTATCACATATAATACACTTGTGTAACCGAACAATTGCCTAATGTCTAAAACCTTTGCTTCCTTATACAAGAGATCTGTTGGATAACATTTTTCTTTTCCTAATATAATTTTTAATATCCTTTTGTGAAGGACTTCTAATGCATTTATTACATTCCGTAATGCAGCTCCCCAAGCTATTATGCCGTAGCGCAGTATAGATAAGAACAATGCATGATAGACAGTAAATAAACAATTTATGCTAAGAAAACATGCTAACCTTCTAAAAACATAAGTTAAATATCTCAATTTGTTTGTTACTTTCTGAACTTGCAGCTGCCATCTAAAATTACTATCTATGGTTATTCCTAAATAATTCTGCGAATCTGCGGCACTGATACACTGGCAGTTACACGCGGCACTGCAGCTGTTCCTCTTATGCATTTTGATACTTGAAATTTTTGGAGCAATGTCATTATAAATTCCGAACACCATGAAACTTGATTTCTTGAAGTTCACCGTCAATTTGTTTTCTTCAAACCACTCGAATACTGTTTTCACACTGTCACTAACCACCCTCTCCAGCTCCTGCCAGCTACTCCCCTCGAAAACGATCACTGTGTCGTCTGCGTATGAAACAAGTGTGCCAGCTCCAGTCTCCAGTATTTTCCCTAAGTCGTTTATATAAAGGATAAAAAGAATCGGTCCCAAAATTGTACCCTGAGGAACCCCGCACTCAACTTCCAGTTCTGCACCACAGCAATGACAGGCTTGTTGTTATCCAGGGCTGTGTATATCAGCTGTGTGAATTTAGCTATTGCATCTTGTGTCGACCTTCCCATTCTGAATCCATACTGAGTGTCATTAAGTTTGTTGACATAATTCATTATCCTTGGTTTAAGACATCTTTCAATAACCTTTTCCAAATTTGAGATCAGAGCGATTGGTCTATAATTACCCAGTTCCTTCCTGTCTCCACTCTTGTGCATTGGAATAATAACTGCTTCCTTAAAATGTTGTGGCCAATTTCCTGTAGTTATGATAGCATTTGCTAGCAGGGTAGCAAATATTTTCATATGAAAAAATTACCATGGAATATCCTATGGTGCGTAAAGCATTTCTACACCCTGTATATCAGTGAACAATCTTAATTTTTGGTTACGTTTATATTCAAAAGCATTTATCAAACCGTTTACATTATCGCAGAACAAATATTGTCGTCATTCATAAAAGAAACTCATCAAATTGGTTTTCTCGGTAAAATTGTAAATTTTGGTGATCTGTTCCAATGAGTTCCCTGCTAACCATAGTAACTCGGCTTGAGTCTAAATCCCAAACTAAATTATTTAATGTTGCATGTTTAGTCAGTTATGGTTTAAATGGATCAGGAGGATTTCAACATATTCGTCATTTCACAGCAACGGCATGACCAAGAGGTCTTCCAGCTGATAGACCAACGTATTTGATAATTAGCTTGTTGCTTGTAGAAAATCTTGACATCTCTGTTGTCTCATGTTTTTACATTAGTCGTGAATCATTTTGTACATGTACATTCTGAAACTGCATCAACCGTTTTGTGTTAGTTTTGTGTTTGCCAATTCAAAGCCAAAAGGAATAAATAAATAAAAAAAGAATTCGTCAACCTTATATTCTGCAAAATTTTATTAAGTGCAGATTATAATAATATTTGAAATATTATGTTAACCGTATTATACGATAGATAAAATTGTATATCAATAGGACCATAATAAATGCAAGGTCACACTTAGATCATTTTAAAATAAAATTGTCTACTTACCCCATAGCAGAACTGATGAAACCGCAATCCAAAATGAATATATTCCTATATATATTAGTGACAATCCAAAAAGTCTGCTCGAACTTATTGTTACGAAAAAGTCTGGACTACGTTCCAAAACTAAAAATAAAATTTTTGTATGAATAAGGAAGGTAGTTTGAAGGTATACACAACTGCATAATCCTAAATAATATATTTTATCTACTCCAGTGGTATAAGTAACGCATTACGTCACTCATTTGACACTATTTCAGTTAGGTAATGAAGCTCATTGCACCACTCAGTTATGTAATGGTTTCATTACGCAACTGAGTTGTGTAATGACTTCATTACGTAACTGAAATAGTGTCAAATGAATGACATAATGACATTTGCCTAGTAAAATATTTTTGAAAATGACAGATCTGACATTTCTCTTAATGCACTTTTCTCAATTTTAGGCGGTCGTAGATAAAATTTTGTACAATACATGTGTGATAATGCATCATTAATTAATATACTTGTGTGCTTACACACACGTATGTTAATGATGCTGTTATCCCACTTGTATAGTAAATAACTATTATAGACAGCTACCTAAAGTGAAGTGAAAAAAGGCATCACTTCGGATTGTAAAACATTGGGGCAGGTTTGAACTGAATTAAACACGTCTAGTTGAGTTTCTATTGGGTTTCAAAAGCGGTTATTGTTAATCGAAAAAAAAACTAAAAACAATTGTCCGGGAAATTGGATGCTTCTTAAAAAGCCATGAAACATTTCTTTGCAAGAATAGTAACCAGGAATGAAACCCTGAATTTATTATTAAAATAGTAGCAATCAATGTAGTGTATCGCGGACTATGCCGCTAGTTAAAGTTAATCCATGCCACTACTCTGAAGAAGATCTATATAGCTAGAGAAAGGAACCTGCATGGGAAATTATTGCAGTTCTTCAAGCTCTCAGCTTACATCAAGAGGAAGAAAAAGATTTGAAATGTTATTAGCATAGATTATTGATTATTTAGTGGTGCAGAGTAAACCAAGTTTAAGTGCAGGTATAGAGCTCTTAAGATGAACCTTTCTGATATCTCCAAAACACGTGTGCCTCTATGTTCTGTGTCTAATCTTGCTCCTGTACTTTATAGACTAGCCTTCAGTAGAGAGCGACGTTGATTATTTCCCAGCGCTGATTGGTCGTCGGACTCAGGACTGTGGACTGTGGAAAGACTTCCAACTATCCAAGAATTACATTTCAACGCAGGACTTGCTTGTTGGAATCCTAGCGGTCTTACCTCTACGCCACCGAGGCTTATTAGTGTAGACTATATTTAGAAATATATTAAACTAACAAAGCTTTCCACCAGATTTAGTTCTAAACCAATAAAGCAGCTTGGCAAAAATTAATGCATATCAATATATTCTGGAATATATCCCTTTTCTTGAGAATGTTCCTTCTTACTAACTAAATTTCGATATATTCCTTTGTCTTGTGTGTTTAGTACTTGTATTAGTTTTAGATAACATACAGTTTCTTTACAGCATCTCACTTTGAAGGGGCATAATCAGCTACGCTGAATGCCCCATCTATTCTAATAATAATAATAATAATAATAAAATATCAGTCAACATGAACCCAATAATACAACTCAAAATTAACTATTGAATACATTATGATTTATTCATATTACTATTGCAATAAAGTTAAACAGCCATGAGAGATATTGCTTCCACTTTCTTGTAGTAACAATTTTTAATTGTCGTAAAGTTCATGATGGTTTATTTCTGTGCTGAATTCTTGTTGTGTCATATCTCTAGCATGTTCAACTGGATTTATATGAGGTGAATTTGGTGGCCATCTTATTAGCGAAAGATCCGTTTGTTCACAGAAGTCTCTATTGTGAGAAAAAGTTGTGACGTTTCCCATTCGGTTTGAAAACGTGCTAATCAGTGTTATCAATTTGCAAGGCGCTATTACAGTCACAGTAGTAATCCATTTGCGGAAGGAAGACATGTGGGGTTACGCAAAGCCAGATGCCCGCTGCCTGGTTGCCGAAAGATGTGGCACACGTCTTGGTAGAGTTGCCTGGCTAGAAGTAATCTCTCTCATACAAAACACTTGGGTTTATAAATTGTTAACACACGGTTGGTGGAATACGGTTTGGCCTAGTTGAGTGGGGCGAACTTTAAACCTTTCCGTTAAGCAACTATTTCTCCAAATAGTCTACAGCAACCCCAATAATTCTGCAAAAATTTAGCTGCAGATCCCGTTCGAGAAAACATCCGACCAAAGCTCTATTGAATTCACGACACCGAGCGTTTGATGCAAAACGTGAATATTGCTTAATATTAAGTCTTGGTATGTAAAATTTTGAAAATATTTAAAACATTGAAACATTAGTTTTTATCTAAAGTTACAAAAAATAGGTGTTTTTTGACCTTGACATTGTGCAGTTAGCTAAAAATAACACACTCTAAAAAAATCTCATTGAAATCTTACTTAATTTCCGAAAAATATCAAATTTGAATTTTGACAATTTCGAAAAACTCCATTTTCTAAATAAATAAAAATCACTCTGTATATATAATATGGGCTAAATAGGTTTATATTCACATCTCTTAAATAAAACAATTTCAACGTTAGGAAGAAAATTGTACTGAACTATAGCCATAATAATTTCGATTACATATATGTATCAAAAAGTACCATATAAGTAATTATACCTTAATTATATTCTTACCGGTTAAATAGCCAACCATCGTACTTCTTAGGAGTTTTCCGTGTGTCAAGGGTAATTCAATTACAGGTACCCATACTTCAAGATGTATTAATATTGCTAAGACGGCTAAAATAATCCATACCAAACCTTGTACCTTAAATTAAAAATAAATTAGATTAGTTGTTTTCATTCTAATGATTTGTGAACGTGAAAGTATCAATCTTGGAAGATGGCATTTTCCATGTCTCTTAAATAAATGTATGCTTGTTTTTAAAATTATCTGTTAAGGTGGGCATACACGATACGGTTTACCGGAAGGCAGGCCTTCCGGCTTGTAATCCGGAAGGCAAACTGTATTGTTAGTGGATACATCGGCCGGAAGGCGAGCCCTGAACTCTCGGCCTCCCGAAAAACGGTCAACACTTGAAATTTTGCCTGCCGGCTTTCCTTATCGCATACAAGTCGGAACGTGTATGTGCAAGTTGTGGGTACAGGCCGAGAGTTAGCGTGATGACAGTGATTTTATTCAGTAGTACCGGGTGACCATAAATGGTTGAGATTTTTTTTGTCTTAGGTTGGCACTGTTTATGTTGGTGGCACTGTAAGTCTATGTCAAATTAAAGGTTAGCAGGTTAGGTTTTGCGTCAGTTTTGACACAAACTGACGCAAAACCTAACCTGCTAACATAGATTTACAGTGCCCCCAACATAAACAGTGCCAACCTAAGAAAAAGAAATCACAACCATTTATTTATTAATGTGGAGAAAATTAATGTCAAAAAGAATTTGAAATTATGTGAAATTTCAAGAATGCATGAATTTAATTATTTTTTGAAGAATAAAAAATCACAAGTCGTAAACATGTTTATTAATAAGTTAAAAGTTTAAAACACAAAACGTTTCGCAATTTTAGGTTGCTTCATCAGTTGTACAAATTAGAAAATATTGAGAATACTAATTTCAAATTCTTTTTGACATTAATTTTCTCCACATTAATAACTTTAAAATTATAAATGTCACTTCTTATTTTGAAACAACCATTTATGGTCACCCGGTATATTATATTTTACCGTGGTTGGTTCAACTATCTACCTATAATTTAATAAAAAATGACTGTTAAGGACTTTATAAACTTTGCCGCTTCTCTTGCATGCTGAATTCGTACTGTGCGCAGTAGACTGCCTCGCCGGCATCCGATTCCAAAAACACTTACGTTTCATCTGTCAAAGTGGCAGCATGCAAACCGGTCCGCACTCCGAAAGCTAATTCTTTGTAAATGTTAAACTGTTCGTGTTAATTTATGGCAATAAATTACTACCTTCGCTTTTCAACGTGTGTATAATTCAGTGAAACCTACAATCATACAGTCCACAAATTCCAAGGCGAGCTGGCGATCAGCGGTTTTCCAGATAGCGAAAAACTGAGAAGGCTACAAACATTGTACCTTCGATCCTGATTAGTGCTCAAACATTGGTCCTACAGAACCGGATTAAACCACATTAGGTCATTGCGGGTCCAAAACAGCGACAGCATTCGACAACATTGGTCATAGGCAAGTACAAAGCATATTCAGTTGTGTATTGCATCGCATATAATCGACCGCAAGGAGCAGCGTTCCAATTTCGCAGCAACGCGTGGAACGAAAAGGGCACATGCGGTGCCCGCAACGAGAGGAAGGAAGACAGCAGACGGTGCTATCAACGCAAGTTCGTGCAGGTGTCCATTGCAACCGCAGCCGGCGCGGCGTAGTCCAAACCACAGCAACGAGGTAAAACGGCAAGGCGGCACACTCCAATAAACGTAAGCCTAATTTCCTATTTTTGCGTTTCCTATGCATAAATTTGGTTTATTTCGTCTGTGTTTGCATGTGTGCATAATTTCAGCTGCGTATTATTGCGTAAACAAATGGTTTATGAGTCATATAAACATTTTAATTGCGTGAAATGCCAAGCTATTACGTTTGTTAGCGATATACCCTGCATGTTTCATAAATAATCCCGCGTTGTACCAAGGCCGTTTTCTGCGTCGTAGCAACAAGTTTCCCGCGTTGTACCAGGGTCGTTTTCTGCGTCGTAAGCTACAAGTTTCTCGCGTTGCTAGCAAGCGCTGTCTGCGTTATAAACAAATTCGCGCCAGAGGCGAGCGAAAGGGATTTATCATTAAAGAATATTTCAGATTCTGCAAGTAGTAAGGCTACCGCGCGTAGCATCTTGCCTGAAATATCACAGATAGTTGACCCGTTGGGTCCGCGTACCAGAAGCGTACAAAATTCACGCCAGGGGCGTACGAAAAGTAAGTTCGATCCGTTAAATTGTTTTTAATCTCAACAATTATGGATTCGCTTGTAAGAGCACGTGGCTCTATTAAAGGCAAGCTTACGCGTTTTTCAAATCATGTTCAATCTTTGCAAACAATTTATGATGAAGATCAATTCTTATCTAGCGCTCAGATTGTTCAATTGCAAGAAAGATTGGATGCTATAGCCACCGTGCTATCGGAATATGATGCGGTTCATGAACAAATTTTAGAAAACAGTAAGGATACAGAATCTGAAATGCAGCAACAAGTTGAATTTGAAGATTCTTATTTTTTCGCAATATCACAAGCTAAATGTTTGATTAATGAATACAACAAACAGTCTGATGTTGCACCAGATCGTTCTGGATCTCCTAATGGTAGCGTAAGATCAACGCATTCAAATTGCAGTTCACATTGCAATAATCAAGCTGTACGCCTTCCTGCAATTTCGATTCCCAAATATTCAGGAAGTGTTTCAGAATGGTTAGAATTTCGTGAGATATTTAGTAGCTTAATTCATGAGAATCAAACGTTAACTAATATTCAAAAGCTGCATTACTTAAAGGCTAGTTTACAGGGTGATGCAAGCCAAATTATAAAAAGTTTAGAGTTTACTGCGGGTAATTATACTCTAGCTTGGGAGGCATTGTGCAATCGATACAATGATCCAAAAATTCTGGTTCATAACCACCTCAAGGCCATTTTTGAACTGGAATCTTGCAGTAAGGAATCTGCAACTAAATTGCGTACGATTAGCGATATGTTATTCAAGCATTTTGCAGCAATCAAATCATTAGCTACCGAAAGCGAGCTTCTTGATTTTGTTATAATTTATGTAGTTTCTAAAAAACTGGACCCCACTACATTTCGTGAATGGGAGGTCCTTAGAAACCGGTCAAGTTCTGACCTGCCTAATCTTGATGAGTTCAAGGAATTCTTACAAAATACAGCAAAGCTTCTAGAAACTCTAGAGGTAAAAGATAGCAAGCTTGTACCCGAAAAGTCTTCCAAGGTACATTCTAAATCATTTGTGTCAGGTACCCCTTCGTGTCCACTTTGTAAAGGATCTCATTCCTTGTACAAATGCGATAAGTTTGTCAAGCTGTCTGTTCTTGACAGAAAGTCAAAGGCAAAAGAGCTCCGCGTATGCTTTAATTGCCTAACTCAGGGTCACCTTGCGAGCCTTTGTAGCTCCAAATATACGTGTAGAAAGTGCAAATCAAGGCACAACACACTTCTTCATGAGGATAAGCCTCAGAACGCTTCTTCTAGTCAACCAGGATCTGCGATGTCGGCAGAAACCCCTGTTGAACTAAACCAATCGATTTCTGCATTCTGTTCGAATGCTTTTCAGGTACTCTTACCTACGGCTACCGCTAAACTCATCGCTGATGATGGTACGCCTCACGTTGTGCGAATCCTGTTGGATTCCGGTTCCCAGTCGAACTTTATACGTTCAGATTTGTGTAAAAAGTTGAAGCTTCCAACTCGCGAAGTCAACGTTACTGTTTCTGGCTTAAGTAAAGCCACTTCTCAAATCAAGGCTAGGTGTGATATCAAGCTGCAAGCCCCTCACACTTCATACGGCATTGGCCTATCCTGTCTTGTTCTCGATGAGATTACGGGTGTTACCCCAAGTTTTCGCGTCCAGCGAAACAGCTTCAAGGTTCCTGATAACATCAAGTTATCAGATCTGTCCTACGACCAACCGGGCACCATCGACATTCTGATTGGTTCGCCCATTTTCTGGCAGCTCCTTTGTATTGGACAAATTGGTCTAGGCCCAAATCTTCCCATCCTCCAAAAGACTCGTTTTGGTTGGATTGTTTCTGGCCCCACAGGCCCCCCTTCTGCGTACCCTGTACAGTGCAATCTTGGCACGATCGAGGATGCTTCTGATCCCATTGCTAGGTTTTGGCAACTCGAACATTACCCAGAGGAAAAGGTTCGCACAAATGAAGAGAACGCCTGTGAGGCACATTTTCAGCAAAATACGCAACGAGAAGCGAATGGTCGATTCGTTGTCTCTATCCCTCTCAAGGAACCTGTAGAGGTATTGGGTGATTCATTGCAAATCGCTCAGAAAAGATTCTTTTCAGTAGAGAATATTTCAGATTCTGCAAGTAGTAAGGCTACCACGCGTAGCATCTTGCCTGAAATATCCCAGATTTCAGATTCTACAAGTAGTAAGGCTACCAATCGTAGCAGCTTGTCTGAAATTTCCCAGATAGTTGACCCGCTGGGTCTGTCAAGCCTTTGGTGGCACGGTCCCACCTGGCTAAGCGAAGGTGAGGCATCTTGGCCTACTTCCATGTTCAATATTTCAGATTCTACAAGTGGTAAGGCTACCAATCGTAGCAGCTTGTCTGAAATATCCCATATTTCAAATTCTACAAGTAGTAAGGCTACCAAGCGTAGCATCTTGTCTGAAAGATCGCAGATATTTGACCCGCTGGGTCTGTCAAGCCTTTGGTGGCACGGTCCCACCTGGCTAAGCGAAGGTGAGGCATCTTGGCCTACTTCCATGTTCAATATTTCAGATTCTACAAGTGGTAAGGCTACCAATCGTAGCAGCTTGTCTGAAATATCCCATATTTCAAATTCTACAAGTAGTAAGGCTACCAAGCGTAGCATCTTGTCTGAAAGATCGCAGATATTTGACCCGCTGGGTCTGTTAAGCCTTTGGTGGCATGGTCCCACCTGGCTAAGCGAAGTCGAGGCATCTTGGCCTGCTTCCAAACATGTTCGTGCTGAGCTTCCAGAATTCAAAAAAGAAGTTCAGAGTTTTCCTGTAACCTCTGTTGAACCATTTCCGTTCAATCAGTATTCAAGCTTTGCTCGCTTACAACGAGTTATAGCTTATTGCTTTCGTTTTCATAACAATGCGCGAGCCCCCAAAGCTGATCGTCTTTCTGGGCCCCTTTCTACAGATGAACTGCAATCATCTATTGTAAGACTTGCCAGGTTTTCCCAACGCGAGCCATTTCCTGACGAACTTAAACTGTTGTCACAGAGCAAGCCTGTGAAACAATCTTCTGCTTTGATATCCCTGAATCCCTTTCTGGATTCCGAGGGACCGCTAAGAGTTGGTGGTAGGCTCCACAACTCTCAATTACCCTTTGACAAGAAGTTTCCTCTAGTGATTTCTGGCAAACATCCATTCGCCAAACTCCTAGTATCGCATGAGCATCTTCGGCTTCTCCATGCCGGACCTCAAATGCTGTTAGCTAATCTCAGAGAACGATATTGGATCACCTCTGGCAGAAATATCGTCAAGCAAGTGGTTCATCAATGCTTACGGTGCTTTAGATTTTCTCCTAAGTTAACTGAACCCATAATGGGAGACCTGCCAGCCTCTCGTACTCAATCATCGCCCCCATTTCATACGACTGGTATTGATTATGGTGGACCTTTCATGATAAAGGATCGCAAAGGACGTGGTTCTAAACTAGTGAAGTCCTACCTTTGTCTATTCGTTTGTTTTATCACAAAGGCAGTGCACCTTGAATTGGTCGCTGATCTTTCTACTGAAGCCTTCTTAATGGCTTTTCGCCGGTTTGTGGCTCGACGAGGCAAACCGCTCCATGTCTACTCAGACAACGGCACTAACTTTGTAGGCGCTAATTCCGAGTTAATCGAATTAGGCAATTTTCTCGCGGAACAAAACCCTTCTATTTCCGAATCAGTCGCGAACGACGGAGTAGCTTGGCATTTTATACCCGCGCACAGTCCCCACTTTGGCGGATTGTGGGAGGCCGGAATCAAGTCCTCCAAACATCACATACGTCGCGTTATAGGTAACGCTAGTCTAAATTATGATGAATTTAGCACTTTGTTAGCACAGGTGGAAGCGACCTTAAACTCCCGACCCCTGTCCCCTTTGTCCTCTGATCCAAACGACCTTCAGCCTTTGACTCCTGCTCATTTCCTGATTGGTCGTCCGTTGGTGTCACTGCCTGATCCCAACGTAACTGAGATAGCCGAGTCTCGGCTGTCTAAATACCAGAGAATACAACAACTACACCAGAATGTGTGGAAAAGATGGAGCAAGGAGTACATCTCTGAACTCCAACAGCGCACCAAATGGCGCACGCATCTTTCGGACCTCCAGCCTGGTTCCATGGTCCTCATCAAGGATGACAATCTACCCCCTCTGAAGTGGAGGTTAGGCCGGGTCACCGAGCTGCACCCTGGCCTTGACGGCGTTACGCGTGTGGCGTCAGTGAACACTGTGTCAGGGATCGTAAAGCGATCCTTCGCCAAATTGTGCCCGCTACCTAGTGTTGTGAACTAGTGCGTTAGCGTTCAGCGCAGTTTTCGTAAAGCCTTTTGGCTCCCCATTGTTCGGGTTTTCTTGTACTAGATTAAGATCCATGTACTATTAGGCTTTGTAGATATGTGTGTTCATGTTACATGTTTTACTCTAGCTTTTACATGTCAACTCTGTACTGTTTTATTTGAAAGGTTACCCTTTCCAAGGCGGGCGGTATGTTAAGGACTTTATAAACTTTGCCGCTTCTCTTGCATGCTGAATTCGTACTGTGCGCAGTAGACTGCCTCGCCGGCATCCGATTCCAAAAACACTTACGTTTCATCTGTCAAAGTGGCAGCATGCAAACCGGTCCGCACTCCGAAAGCTAATTCTTTGTAAATGTTAAACTGTTCGTGTTAATTTATGGCAATAAATTACTACCTTCGCTTTTCAACGTGTGTATAATTCAGTGAAACCTACAATCATACAGTCCACAAATTCCAAGGCGAGCTGGCGATCAGCGGTTTTCCAGATAGCGAAAAACTGAGAAGGCTACAAACATTGTACCTTCGATCCTGATTAGTGCTCAAACAATGACCGATATGAGAACGTGGTCCCATGAATTCCAAACAGAATCTATTGAGCTATACAGGTCTCTGCCTTGTTTGTATGATATAAAAAGTAAGCAATATTTAAATAAACCAATCGTAATTCGTATATTAGGTCGATATGAGAATGCTCTTGTCGATTTCTTAACCACTGTTTCACCCACTTTGAACGTGTGCGCTCTTCATCTTTTTTCGGAAGAATGGAACTGCCAATCCTATTAAAGATCATTTTTCGAAATCATATTATTATCAATAAGACCTTTTCGCTATTCTGAACACTTTAAAAGACTAGCCAAAATCCTGCGAGAAAACGTAATGTGTATGCCTGCGCCGGGGGTACAGGTTTAGCCTTCCGGATTGCAAACCGGAAGGCCTGCCTTCCGGTAAACTGTATCGTGTATGCCCACCTTTTAAGATGTGTTTCATATAATAGCAATACAACATCTTGGATGTAGCCAAGTAATAGTTTTAAATTTAAATTACTCAGCGATGAACCTGTTCTTCAGGTAGAAGACAATTTACAGTTATTGAAAATGTGTACTTAGTACAAACATTCCTGTGTAATGTAAAAAATTTGTGTAGGCCCTAACAAGAAGATTAATTTTTCTCTCCAGTTACGATTTCTACGCAGGTGCGGTTACGATCGCTATGCAGATGTGGCGGGTTCAAACCCCAGCGGCATACATTTTTTTTAATTTGAAAATTTATTTAATTTATTAGAAACGTGAAGAGATTTTTAAAATTATTTGGTGTCACAATGTCGACGAGGGGAGTTCTGGTTAAAGCCTTTTACATATTTTTTATTTAAAATTTACCATGTAAAACACTAACTTGCGTCCATTTTTGTACACCGTGAGTACTAAACGGTGAGTAAAGAGCGAGAAATTTTGAATTAAATTCTGGTAATTTTATGCTTTTATGTTTCTCCCCAATTTTCTGTTTACATGTCATTTGTGGCACTGTAAGTCTATGTCAAATTCGAGGTTAACAGGTTATGGTTTGCATCAGTCTGTGTCAAAACTGACGCAGAAACTAACCTGCTTACCTCGAATTTCCTGCTCTTTCCCCACTTTTTAGTACTCTGACTGTATTAGTGCAAATATGAATCGCAAAGTACACAGTTGCCAAGGTTATTGCTGAACATCCCGGAATGACTTACTTTTTATACAAAATTATTCGACAAATGGCGTCTTATTCGTGTGGTTGGAGAAAATTGAAATTACGGCTTTTTAATTTTTCCTTTTAACGCACAATCATTTTTGTAGCAACCATTGAGGGCTGCTGAGTAATAAAAGAATAGTAGGCAAGTTGCCGTTGAAATTTAAGAAAGTGTCAAATTAACATTTCAGTAAGTTTGAACACATAAAATTTAAGATATGTTATTAGTGGTTGTTATTATTAGTTCGGATAAAATGGTGAATTACACTAACTATGAATACGTGGACATGATAATAGTTTATGGACCTGCCGATGAAAGTGCTGCACGAGAAAGGCGTATGTATTTAGAAAAATTTCCAAATAAACCGATCCCTTCGGGAAATTAATTTCTCTAGATTATTCAACGGGGAAGAGAGACTGGGAATTTACAACCACAGAAGGGCCATGATGGTGGAAGACCAAATCGACACGCGGTTGATGTTGAAGAAGAATTATTGGAAAATGTAGATGCTGAATCGACAATAGTACACGCCAAATTTCCCAGAAAGCTAATATTTCTCAGAACATTGTAGATGAATGGTTTGTACTCTTATCATTTCCAAAAGGTACAAGGACTTACTCCCAACGATTATCCGTTGCGGCATACTGGTAACTGACGGATGCTGTTTCACCAGGAATGGTAAGCTCAACTTTCACAATGCTCACACATGGACTGATGAAAACCCTCATGCGATCCGCCAAAACAACTTTCAGCAACGTTTCAGTTTAAATGCATGGGCTGGGATTGTGAACGACACCTTAATAGGGCTTTTCGAATTGCCGGCGCGTCTCAATGGCGAATTTGACTTGAAATTTTACCAGCACTCCTCCATTGGTTGTGCGACATAACATGTGGTTTATGCATGATGTCTTTCCATCACATTTTAGTCGTCCTGTAAGGGATTATCTCGATCATACCTTTCCACCGTTGCGGGTGGATCGGCCGGGGTGGATTTATTCAATGGCCCCCACGCAGCCCTGATCTCAACCCATTGAACTTTTTTATGGGGACTGAAAGACGGGGTACATGCAATTAAAGTTTATACCATTGAAGAGTTGCGCCACCGAATCAACGTTGCTACAGAGGAGTTGCGATGAAAATTTCCGCAAGTGTCGAGAAATTGGATTCGTCGTGCGCTACTGTGTGTTGAAAAGCAGGGGTAGCATTTTGAAGTATTTTTGTGATCTTGGTGAAGTTTTATACTTATATAGTACTTATTGTTCTATTTCCTTTTCATATTTTTTGTCTTTTTTAAAGTTGTTATTTTTAAAAATCTGCTGAATGTAATAAAAAGACATTTTTGAATTATTTAAAATTGAAAATAAGTAAATACATAATTTAAAATTAAAATTATGCACACCAAGTTTTCAAATAAGTTGTAAAAAATTGTTTTTCTTACTAAACTACAAAAAAATCAAATTCGTTCTTTTTAATTCTAAGACAATAATAAGTAATTATAAGACAATAATAAGTAATTATAATAAATTAATAATGACGTTGAAATGAAAATTGGTTTTAGAATTTAGCATTGGAGTGAGCACTCTGTCTTTTTTCTCTATAGTCTCCCTATTTACAAATAGTAACGACAACCTTTGATGTTGCCGCTGGAGCACGTTGGTATCCCTTAAAGTCCCTAGCATATTTAAAAATTGACAAGGAAGTTGCATAATTAATTAACCTTTGACATTAGCATTTGTCGTGCTTTTATTATTTTTCCCTTCGGTGGCTAACTCGAAGTCGATGACGTGGAAATGCCAGGGTGTTGTCTCAACAAGTGTAAAAATAGTGGCAGAAAAGGATTTCAGCTATTCAAATCTGTTATTTTTTCACTGTTTACATTGGAATTTTAAAAATCCCACAGTTGCTTGTACCGTTTAGAACTTTTTGTATTTTCATGTTTGCATCAGGTTTGCTCCACGATGTCGCTACTATTTGTGAATAGAGGGGCTATATTTTTCTCTATTAAATTATATCGTTTCCAAAGAAACAAAGAAATTTTGTTTCTTTGGAAAAAAATCTCTGGAAAACAATTTAGTTTCATCAGTACTCAATCAGTGGGAAACGTTTTTAAGACCTTTAAGCCACTGTAATTTTTTTATGATTGGTTTTTCATTAAATGTTTGTTAATAAAACATTTTACTTTAAAGAGAGTCTCGGGTTATTTTAAACGGGTTGTTATTAATGTCCGGATAAGAAGGTGAATTAAAACAAAAATCTTCATCCCTCTTCAGCCATAGAGTCTATACACATATCTGTAGTCTAAAATGTTTTTTCGTTGATCGTTTATTTAGGGGTTTCATTAATGTTAGAGAATCGTCTATTAATGCCCCTTATTAACGAACGACTTTTTATTAGTGTACGATTTTTAAAAATTTGTTAATGTTGGTGGCACTGTAAGTCTATGTCAAATTCGAGGTCAGCAGGTTAGGTGACTGACGCAAAACCTAACCTGTTAACTTCGAATTTGACATAGACATACAGTGCCACCAACATAAACAGTGCCAACCTAAGAAAAAAAAATCACAACCATTTATGGTCACCCGGTACCATTAATGTCAAAACTTGAAGTGTCAAATTCTGTTCATGGAATAAAATTAGATTTTCTTTAAACTAATAATATACGATTAACGGAAAATATTGTAACTAACTCGTATGTTAATCGGCGATTAATAATCTCTACAATTTAAAATGTCTCGATTATTAATCGCTTTCATTAACATACTTGTTTGTTAAATAACTATAAAGGTAGAGGTGTCACACAGATATCGTTAATTTAAAATCAATGTTTGTTGAAATTTTTTTATTAAAAACAACTCACAAGCAATATTGAAGATTTTATCTAATCGACCCCAAGTCAACGTAAACCAGCAAAGTATCTATGGGAACACTTTTAACGGCGCACATGATATGTATTCTTTCATCAATCTGCTATCGAATTACACATATTCATATCTCTTGAAACGTAATATATACTTCATGTACAAAATAAAAGTAAAAGTTTGTGTTCAAGAATTTGATTAAAGCATACTTAAAATTAGACCAAAACTATCATCTGGTACGTATCACTGGGACGTCAGGATTGGGAAATCACTGCCTTTTCTCTGGCATATCTCTAGGGAAGGTAGTAAACTATAAAAATTTGCAATAGCACCAATACTTACAATTCCTAAAGCAGCAGCGGCGATGCCCACAGGCTTAACGAACGGGTTTCTCGCCATTTCAATAATGATAATGCGCTATGTACAAGCCCCCTTCGAAAGTACTAAATTAATCTAAAACACTGCCTTGTATACACACCAAACTAGTTAACCTACCTGCTTGATAATGCATTTCAATATTGCAATTGCAATTGATAACGTTATCTGGTTACAAATCAATTGATATTTTTGTGGAGGAAACGTGTTTTGAGAGGCTTTAATGAATATCAATGCAATTTTACTTTTCAATGCATGATTTCATAATGTCGCCTTACAAGACTTTAAGATAAGAGGGGTTTATCTATATACAAGGATCTATTGTTCAATCTCAATTTTTGTATTTAAAAAATGTATCGACTTGAATAATGAAAATAAACCACTCTATTTAGGTCCAACTAGAAAAAACAATAAATATAATTTCTCTGAAATTGAAGTTAAAGTGTCGTGCTGTTCATTCCTTAATTTTTATTTAATAGAGTACATAATAGTATATAATATACATATCGCATTCAAAGAATTGTATACATTGTATTCCTTGTGAATGCGGGAAATACTATATATGGGTGAAACATCAAGGCCTTTAGAAGTCAGAGTTAAAGAACACCAACATTTGATTGACCAGGTTAACAAATCTAAAATAGCAGAACATGGTTGGAATAATAACTGCAAAAATATACGGTACCAGGAAAAGCGCCCTTCGGTGCTTTCCAAGAATACTTCGACACTCAGCATCACTCCGTTTCGCTAGTACACTGAAATATTATCAACCAGTTATTTATCAACAAAAAAAAACTAAAAAAAAATTCTTTTCCTTCGACCATACCTCGAAAGTTGATGTTGCCTTCATTTTCGAACGACCTATCGTATGAAAACGATCCGAGACTTCAGAAAGGTTCCTGGCGAGCGGAATCGTGTACACATACTAACATACGTACATCGCACAGCACGCTTAGGCACCCCCTAATACGAGGGATGGATCTAGTGGGCTGGGGTCTTCACCAAAAGATCCGCACAGCCGAGTCGGTTATTTGTTATACTGGGTTCATTAGTCGGTTGGCACGAATTTTGGAGATATTTGACTCAGAGTGGTTTTTGATTTGAGGGAATTTCAATACTTCTTACACTTCGTGTCGAAGCAATACATTGGCATAACACAAAGATTTGATCTATAAATCGAGTAGTCGGCTGTCAGTGTCATGCTGTTTCTTGGGGAGGTTAGTCATGTTCTGCTAGATCTCCAATAAAATAAACTAAGTTCCTGTTAATTTTTAATTTAATTAGTTAATGTTGATAACGGAAATAGATTTGTTTTTCGAAACGTTCATGTCTCAATATTTTTAATTTTAGAGTGTGGTGAAATACTCAAAAAATAGCATGATTATTGAAGCTCCAGAAAAAGTTTCAGAGATTATCCATTGTTGCTCTCGAAATACTACTAACGCCACTAAGTCATAAAACCCTCAAGAATATCCCGAACAAAAGGTATACGCCAATTGTACCTCCTTTCTACACAAAAAGTATGTGTTTTACCATTTGATGTTGTTCCCGCCCAAACTGTGAGAGACGCGGGTTTGCTTTCTATTGTTAACTGTACTCTTATAAGCTTCGTTGTTTTAGCATGAAGATTGTTTTTAAACTTGTAGCTACACTGCCTGTATAATTAAATATTAAATTATAATTTTTATGAGGAAAACTGTGTTTATTGCACATTTATTTACTAAATAAACTCATTGTGAGAATGGACCAGATACTGAATTTGTACATAGGGAATATTCTACAATGTTCCGTTAGATGAAGCTATCCACCTTTGAGGGAAATTATGGAGATTAGATCACCTTCAAGAATCTATATACGGAACTAGGACAAGTAAAATAATTTAACCCTTAGCAATTACAGAAGCAAATTACGATGCAGTATGGAATTTGTTTTAGAAGAGATACAAAATAATCGGCTAATATTAAACAATTTTCTGGATACGATCTGGAACCTTTCCATTCTGTTTCGCGAATCGGCAGAAGGGCTCAAGAAATTGCAAAAAATTAGGCATTCCGACTGACAATGGTGGGCGCGGTTCAACTGCATTGTCACTCGCAAATGGAATCCATATAACAAATTATACGCACAGTCGCCGCAAAAACCTAACCAAATTTCTTGAAAATTTGATTTCAATAATTGGAATCAATCAATCAAACGAGAAAAAACCTAAGCAAAAACTTCCACCGAAAACTCAATTAACCCGTCAAGTGTAGAGTGTGTCAACAAAATTACCACATTACCAATTGCAATCAATTCCAAAGATTGCCAATAACTGAAATAATTGAGTTGGTCTACGACACGACTCAAGTATACGGCGCTACTACAGAAACGGCTGCAGCATATGTCGCTACCCTCATTATACGATGCTACTTCAGAAAACACACCCTCTGAAACCAGCATCGACAACTGCATTCAAAGCATCCATTCAATCAATGATTACAACAGCAAATCAAGATAAGAAGCAGCATTCAACCGTAAGAGCTACTGACAATCGCCATGGTAAGCATCTTGCGAGTAATCATTGATTCAGGTTCTCAGGATTCCTTCATAACTGAAGCAGCCGCTGAGTTACTAGCCCTTCCCAGGACCAAAATTTGACCACGATCTCTGGAATTGAAAATAGAGGTCCAGGAATTTTAACACGAAAAAAGTTACCTCACATTTTACCGAGATTTTCCAATCAATTCGAATTAAATGTGAAACTTCTTATATTACCGAAACTAACCAAGGTACTGCCGTCATCACCTTTCTCGAATATAAAGATCGAGGATTCGGATAATGTGCTTATCGCTGACCCAACAATCAACAAATCAGGGCCAATAGACGTTCCTCTTGGAACCTAGAAGTAGCGCAGCATCATTTTGGAAAGCCTAAGAACGACAAACGATAGTCTACTACATCAGAACAAGGAACTGGGATGGATACTATCAGGAAACGTAGAAGAGCTAAAAGAAAAAAACAGTCACTATAACATCGATGGTGTCCAGGGTCGATAGAGAGAAACAGCTAAAGAACTTTTGGGCAATCGAGGAAGTAACAACTCAACGTAATCTTTCCAAGAAAGAAAGGTTATGCGAAGAAGAATTTGAGAAGACAGTCAAACGAGAAGCAAACGGGAAAAGTAGCTAACCCGCCATCACTAACTGGACAATCAATACAAAGAATTTATGCAGAAATATTTGAGTCTGGGTCACATGGAACTGATTGCAAAGAAACCAGAAGACAAGGAAAAATACTATGTTCCACATCACTCTGTTAGAAGTAGGGTTTTTCGGTTCCGGGTACCCGGACTGGGACCCGCCGAGTGCAGTTAGAAATACCCGTACCCGATACCCGGTCTAAGACTCGGCGAGACCCGAGTCAAAAAGGGTACATGTATAAATTATCCTGTTTTTGTAAATGTTTAATATTTCATGTTCTATGCATACTGTGGCATATTATGTATATGGAACATATGATATACGTCTAGGCCCGCGCTCCGACCTCAGGCGGACTCAGCAAACGAATGCATAATGGGTGTAATTACGTAATGTAGAATATTATTGATAGTCCAGTCACTATGTTTTTGCTTGAAAGTTAATCGAAATTTAAAATTCCTTTTTTGGAGTGCCGGGGGGGTCCAGGAAAGCTTAACCTCAAGTTGTCGGCCAAGGTTTCCTACGTGCTATTTTCGCCATTTTGATAAAAGAGTGCGTTTGATTTATTTGCGATAAATCGCTTCTCGTTAACAGTATATGAAAATAAAGTAGACATTTGTTTTAGAAATTTGAATAACCTACAATTTATGTTCTATTACTTTTCCGCGTGCGAGCGATATTTGTAGAGATATCGAACGCGCAAAGAAAGCGTAAGAGAGTAGAACATTTTTTGTGAGCTTCTGGGCTTGTGTCGTTTCTCGTTGTATTTAGTGAAAAAGTAGCTTTTTTCAAACTTCTAGAGCTTGAAAATACCTTCAATTCTACGCATTATAGGTATATATTACTATGAAATAGAAAGAGGAAATTTTACGTTTTGAATAAGAATAGTGCAGACTGTGCACGATTTTAGGCTTATTAAAAAGTACAGGTTACAGAAAGTAGATTGGGACGCGGTGAAAATCGGAACTAATGTTAGAATCTAGTAATTTTCAAGTTTCGTATTGGTAACATTTTTACATCTATCATATTGACATTAAATTGTTAACCTTATTTAAGCTAAATGACACAATAAATCAGAGGCGTACGCAACATTGCGGTATGGTATATTATCAGTTCTTGAATGTTAATAGGATTGCGGAAATAATGAAGTACGTTAAACAACCAGGCTCTGCTAAACCTTCTATCTCAGCAAAAGCAGTTTCCACGCTTTAAAACACAAAGAATCTGTCATATGACGTTAGTCACTGCGCAAACAAAATACCTCTACCCACCGTTGCTGTTTACTTGTCATTTAAAATATAACCTAACTTTGTATGTTTTTGACAACTTTCCACATATTGCCAATTCATCAAATATGATCACAGCGCCTTTCATGACCTACCTTGACATCCAATCTACTTTCTGTGACCTGTACAAATATTTTAATGCAAAAGTGAACGATTTTGTGCCCTTATTTTAATTTGACAATATGCAATAATATGTGGCTGCTCCGGTGAACATAAATACTCTGTCTCAGGAATGTTCGTAAAATTAGAAATATTAAGTAGTGAAAACTAATTTTTAGTAGCTCCAATTTAACTGGGATTCTATTTGTGAACACACCAAAATTAAATCTGAAGTAGCTAACCTCAAAAATTGACATGATACACAAAGCGGTGTGCACTCATATAAATCGCAGTAATTAATTTAAATCAATGTCAAAATCAGCAAAATACCCTGGCAATAATTATTCTCGCATAGCAACAGTACTAATGGTTTTTGTTCTAGCGTGACGTACAAGTGACGCCAACATCAATGGTTTTAGCTTGCAAACGAATGGACAATTTTCGTTTGAATTCCAACAATTTCTAATGACGCCTCGTCGATTTCTAGGTTCTGGGATATACTGGATAAACGGGAACTGCGGCAATAAGTAGTGCAAACTCAAATCTTGCAGGCCCCAGCGAAATAAAAGGGCTCTTCTTCTTTGGGTGCCTCATCCGTTCCGGACATTGGCTATGACCATGGTAATTCTCACTTTATTGGCAGCCAGACGAATTAGCTCTGATGATGTTAATCCGAGCCAGTCTCTAAGATTTCTTAGCCAGGAATGGCGTCTTCTTCCTGGCCTTCTCTTTGATTCGAGTTTACCCTGCAGGATTAGTTGTAGCAGACGATATTTGCTGTTTCTCATGACGTTCCCAAGGTATTCAAGCTTGCGTGTTTTGATTGTAAGCATAATTTCTTTTTGTTTTTGTAGTCGCCTCAGTACTTCCTCGTTCGTTATGTGTTCTGTATAGGAAATCCGGAGTATCCTTCTGTACATCCACATCTCGAATGCGTTTATCCTGTCAGTTATTTCTTTGTTTATTGTCCGAGTTTCTGCACAATAGAGTAGAACAGGGAATACATAGCATTTCAGCATTCTTATTTTAAGAGTTATGCTTAGTTCTCTGGATAAAAATAATTTTTTCATATTTATAAAGGCTGCCCTTGCCTTTTCTATCCGACATCGCACTTCACCTCTATAGTTCCAGGTCTCATAGACTGTGGTTCCCAAGTAGTTGTATGTGCGTACTTGTTCAATCATTTGTCCGTCAACACTTAGAATTCCCGGGTCGTTGTTTGACTTCGATATAACCATATACTTTGTCTTTGTGATATTGAGGCTCAGTCCGTAATGTTCAGAGTGTTGCTTTACTCTCAATAGTAGTTGTTACAAGTCTTCTAATGAGTTGGCCATAATGACAGCATCATCAGCAAATCTTATATTATTGATATTTTCTCCATTTATTTTTATTCCCGGTTGGTCCTCTAATGCTTCTCGAAAGATTCTCTCTGAGTAAATATTAAATAATGTTGGAGAAAGGACGCAACCTTGTCGTACGCCTTTGCAGATTTCTATTTCATTTGATAGGCTGTTATCAATTTTAACTCTTGCAGTCTGGTTCCAGTAAAGATTAGCGATGATTCTTATATCTCTCTCATCAACAGTTGTTGTTCTTAATATTTCAATTAACTTATCATGCTTTACGGTGTCAAAAGCCTTATTGAAATCAATGAAGCAAATGTGTGCGTCATAACTCATGTCTCTGCATCTCTGAATCAAAACTTGCAATGAGAATACGGCTTCTCGTGTTTCTAAGGCATCTCTGAACCCAAACTGAGTTTCTGCTATGTTCTCTTCGCATTTTTTGTGTATCCTAAGGTGTATGACTTTCAAGAAAATCTTAGTTATGTGGTTTATAAGGCTTATTAAGCGGTGATCATTACAAGTTTTCGTTGTTGCTTTTTTTGGTATTGCGAGGAAGGTTGAAGTTAGCCATTTTAGTGGTATAATACCGGTGTTGTAGATGTGGTTAAATAATCTGACGACCATATCTAAGAATGCATCGGAGTCGCTTAGCAGTTTATATATTTCTGGGCATATGTTGTCGGGTCCAGGTGTTTTATGGTTTTTCATCAATTTTAATGCATGTTCTACTTCCTCTTTTCGTATTGGTGGGCCACTGTACGTCTCAAAGTTGTCAAATTCGGCACGAGTTTCATCAAAAAGTTCTTTTATGTATTTGCTCCATAATTCTATTTTCTTGTCAGTTTCGGAAATTACATTCCCTTCAGAATCAAGCAGTGTCATCAGTTTTTGTTTTCTTGTAGTTGTCATTTCTTTTATTTTCTTGTGCATGTTCGCAATGTCATGTTTTCGTTCAAGATCTTCAATTTCCCTGCATTTATTACTAATCCATTCTTCCTTAGCTTTCCTTATTTCTTGTTTAATTATCTTATCAAGTTCTTTATATTTCTGTATGTCCCTGTTTTTACTTAGTCTTCTTTCATTCATTAACTGCAGAATTTCCTTGGTCATCCAGTCTTTATGTTTGTTGTGTTCTCTGAGTAACTTTTCTTTGCATGTCATTTGAATGACTTGGGTAAGTTTTCCCATGCTGTTTCCGGGGGTGCCGTCTTTATTTGCGGGTGTTCTGTTATGTATTTGTTTATTGTTGTATTTATGGCTTGTTTTATTTGATCATCTTTTAATTTCTTTGCATCTATTCTCATTTCTCTTTTTACCTTAAGTTATTTTTTCAGTTTTACTTTTATTTTAGAGATAATTGGTACCTGATCCGATGAAATATCTGCACAGGGATAAGTTTTGGTTGATGAAAATTGCGCAAAATACCTGGTTTGCAGATCCTTCCGATGCTGATCGCACCTCTCAGGGGACGCCAACGCGTTTTCTTGGCTGCTGCTGACCTGGCGACTCTAATTTCTGCACGAAGTTCTGCGTAGAGGCTATCTCTAGGTTTTGAAGGCACCAAACTTGGCTCCAGCTTGCTGCTGTAGACGGTATCGACTATTGAACGCAGCCCGTACCTGGACCGCACCTGCTTGGATTTTGTTGACAACGAATAAGCACAAATTACATCAGTTGCAGACTGGAAAACTGGTTTCAATTGTGCACAAAACTGTTGTGGTTAAATAAAACCAACACTTGCACTAAATTAATGTGTTTTTATTAACAAAATCAAACTTTTCTGGGAGATAACGTAGAAAAATGTTAACAGCTTGGACAATTTCAAAGCACTCCTCTATGATTGTTAAAAAAAAGACGGTCTGGTATCTTAGCAACATATCACCACAATTGCTTAAAGGAAATAAGGTCTGACACTTAAAATTAACTTATAGAATAAGGTTTTTATAACATATTTAATTCTTACAGGCTAAATAAATGTTTTTCTTAGGTTCTAATACACTACATTTAGTACTGCTATTTCGATGTATTTGTATCAGCACTGTTATGTTCTGTAGTTTATTATGCACTTAATAATGTCCTTCGTTCTATTTCTTTGCTATTTGTAGGTTGCTCTTTTGCAACATTTTTTGTCGGTTGCTTCTTGCAACATTTCTAACTCTCGCACTGCATTGCTATACCCTTCAGTTACTTTGCCATTCTGGTCCTAGCTTTCTGACCACTATAATGCTCATAAATTTGTACTTGTGCAAACCATTTCGTACAATAACAAACATAATACTGTAAACGTCAACGTTACCATCGTCAGATACAATCTAACTGCATTCGCACTTCTAATACCTCGTCAAATCTGAGCCCAAGAACGTAACCCTTTTAAACTAGATTTTCATGTTACCTTTGCCTCCATTTGTGAAACTCAGCTGCACCCATCAGTGCATTTATCTCAATAAAAGTAAGCTAAGCTTGCACTAATTAAAATAATTAATTCTGTGTCTTGGTTTGATTTTTAATGCATTCTAGTTCAATTGGCAAGCAGAATTGTAGAGAGGACAAGACCATTGGAATATAAATTGAAATTCGACTAAAATTACGACTTGTAAAGCGGACCAAAGTCGTCAAGTTGGCGAGTAATTTTTTTTCATGTATTGTACTATTAGGTAGATGGCATAACATAGTTCATTGCATTATTTTATATCATTATGTTTCATCAAGTAGGTAGTACACAACATTATATAATTGTATAGTATGAAAAAATTAAATTACCTTAGCTTTTTGGAATGATGGTTGTCGACCAAGATTTCCCATGTTCTGTTTTTGCCATCTTGTTAAATTGGTGAGTTTGCTTTTTTGCAGCAACTCGGTTCTCGCTAACGCTATTTGAAAATGCTTGCAATTTTACCTGCTATGAATTGAAATTTCACTAACATTACGACTTGTAAATTATGTATTTATTTATTTATCGGTGTTGTATTTTTTTTATTTACTTCTCCGTTTCAATGGTCTTGGCTCATTTTCCTCGGCATATGGTTTATCTTATTTTTGCTGCTTAATTTTTTCAGGTATACCTTCATGGTTAGGGTGCACTTCGCGATGTGCCAATTATTTTACAAACTCAAGAAAATGCAGTTGAAGAAGAAGCCGCACCGAAGCAACTTAAAACTCTAGTTAATTTTGTCAAAAATTTTTTAAAAGAAATAGTTTTTAAAATGGCCGCCATGGATAATATATTAATTAGAGCTATAACAAAATCTTTATTTATTCGTGAAAGTTTCTCAAAATCAAGCTACTAATTGCCGAAATGTGAAGGGGATGCTACGAGTTTAATTCATAATTTTTATGAAACAAAGAAAACTGAAGTGACGCAATTAATAAAATAGAAGTAGAAGAAAAGCCAACGGTTTAGTATGACCTTTAATGAGTGGACGAGCACAATAAGGAAAAAATATATAAATATCATGGTTCCTAGTAATTATAATGAAATGGCTAATCTTTGTTTAATTAGAATTTTAACTCCTGTTTAGCTACTCACTACTACTGAACGATTATCAATCAACTTGATGGTTCAAAAATTGAATAAAATAATTGGTAATTTAAGTAAGAAGATCTTAATGACAATGTAAACTCGATTAAATTGTCGTAGGAATAATGATTTGGAAGAACTACTGGAATGCCTTATTAAAGAAACTATGCAACCTACTCAAATACTTGCATTTGCTATTAATTTAGGTAAAAGATTATTTGATGAAACCAATGAAATAAATTCATCTAGCATGGAACAAAATTATTGGAATGACATTTTTTCCGCAATTACGATGGAAGTGGATCTTGGAAAATTTATTAAAATGTGCTGACTCTTCGATACCCATGCCTAATGGGGACAACTAATCGAGATTTAAACAACAATTTTCTTTAATTTGCAACACTAAACAAACAACCGAATATTTAGAGAAATTATACCAATGGGGCCATAATTATATATAACAGCAATGAGATAACATGAATAACAAAATAGAATGCTTGAGTAAGAAAGAGATGGCCATACGAAAAAAATATTTTAGTGGGCATGTTTAGTTGACAAATGTCATAATTAAATTATGCTTCAAGCCTTCTCGAATATTTGCTACTATGTTTATCTCTTTCTTACTCAAGCAATACGTGTTATCTTCTTGTTCATGTTATCTCATTGCTGTTATATATAATTATGGCCCCATTGGTATAATGTTTTGTTAACAATAAAATCAACGTCAACAAATGCAGAAAGAACGTTTTCTGTCGCCACAAATTTCTGTACCAAAATCCGGTAGCGATTATCTGATAAAGCGTTAAATGCGTTATTCTTCCTAAAATTTTATTTTTTAAATAAAAATAAGGTACTTTTTAAAATCTTACTTCAAACTTTTTAATTTTTTTTGTAATATTAACGTATGTCTCATGCGTTTTGAGGAAAAATTCCGTTTATAGCTTATTATAGAAAAAATGCTTTCAATCTGGTTGGCGTTAAAGGACGTTGACCATTATCCGTAGTTGAAACATATAATTTTATTAATGTAGCTTTAATAATAATTACTTCTAGTCTATTTTATTAATTTAATATAAAATTAAAGCAACGTAAATTATAGCTATTAATATATTTTTTTCAAAACTTATGGGTTTAGGTACCTACCTGTACAATTGTACTCATGTTGAACGGAGTTTTATGTTTAAACTTTATTATATTATATTATATTATATATATTTATACTTTACTATATTATTTTTGTTAAACGTGGTTTTTCAGTTTCTTATTTTTTATTTATTCTTGTATATTATTTTCATCATTAATGATTAATGATTATAATATGTGATTGTTGTAATAATGTATTATTGATAAAACAAAGGAAAAGTCTATATATATATATATATATAAATATATATATATATATATATATATATATATATAGGGCTAAATGGTATCTTGTTGAGCCCCTTACATTATTGGGCCGTTGTTCCACCCGGCTTTAAAAATTCAGTCCGGAAGATATAAATCACTTTATATGCGGTTTTTTATCATTACGAGTCAAAGCAACCTCAGAGGGGTAATGTTTTTAGAAGTTTAGTTTTTTTATATATTAATAGGACCATGTGAGTCCGTTGATATTATTAGTTCGTTATTTAGCCCGTTTGTGTATAAATTTATATCTGTTGCACGTTGTGTAGCCCGTCGGTGTTGCCAAATGTATTCCCATGTGTTATTGCATCACGTGGTAAAATACAGATCTTCCACACAGAGTTGAGGAAGCGATCGGGCCGCTCCAAAGCATTAAGTGAGTGGTGTTTTCTTATAAGTAAAGTGGAGTGCGATAAAATTGTTGAAGGCGTGGTAGAAATATGGTAGCGCTAGCTGCTGAGAATAAAAGGGATAAGTTTCTATGTATTCTATCTTTCTTGGAACTGCAAAATTCCAAATAACTACCATAACTGAGTTCTTCATTTTCTCAGTTAACGCATTTAATTACATAATCCAGGTGGCTGACGTCATTAACAATACATTGACCTAAAATATTTATAAATCTGTTAAATGCACCACTTAATGGTTGTTTGGTAATTAATAGTGTTAATTGCGTTACGTATTGCATCAATTGTTCGAAGACGATTATAATACAGAAGTTGCTGCAAATACAAGAACAAGAACAAATCCAAAACGGGAGAATATTAAAATGGCGCCAAAAACGTAGTCTTGTTTATGTAATGAATTTAGTTTCATCGTAAAACCAAACCGCCACTGTAGCATTTTATCAGTGTGCTGTGCAAATCGAAGAAACGGACAATGTTCTACGGGACAAGTGCAATACTTTTAATGAGTTCAACCAAATCCTAATACAATGTATTATGATACAAACATGCATTTCACACCTCAGCTACAACGATAAATATGTTTGTATCTACAATACGAAATGCTACTTTTGCATTCGAAATGATAGATTTTTTAGCGAACCGAAGACGAGCCTAAAAATTCGTTTGATAATACAAAAGCATTTCATATTCGAGATACATTTTTTTAACTGCAGTAATATTAAGAAAATTATAATTAAACATTATAGAACTGCCAACATGCGTCTATTTGACAGTTTATAAATAATTAATAAACGATTGTCATAGTGATATTGAAACTTTTAATTTACATAGTGCAAGAAACTAATTAATTAATTAACTATATAGTATAATAATATTGCAAAAACTAACTGTTTAAGTTAAAATAATACCTTCGTAATATATACAGTATACACTCCCCTCCAAAAAAAAATACGAATCATTTTTAAAATTTTTATTTTTATACAACAGATCATTTTCAAATGTCTGAATATGCATTTTATACTTATGTCAGTATTGCTTAATGACATAATAATAATAAAAATTGGCAATTTTTTTATTAAAAAGATGAGGAAAATGAAAAGATATGTAATATGAAAAACAACAATTTGATTTCAAAAAAACAAAAAACAATTCAACTTTGATTAGTACTGTGTATTTCTACCTCTAGCTCTTATTACAGTTTCCATTCGTAGTGGCTTGCTGCTTATGAGGTCTTGCATAAACTTTCTAAAACAGCAAACAATTAATAAATTGTTTTAAGCGAAACAAACACACATTTTAATTGTTACTAAGCGTGACATAAGGTCACTATATTATTAAGTCATACTTAAATAAATTTAAAATGCCTATTCAGACATTTAAAAAGTATCTGTTGTATAAAAATATACTTAAAAACAATGATCCAGTTTTTTTGGAGGGGAGTGTAGATTCATTTTATTTACTAAATTAATTTAAACGTTCCTGTTTACGAAAATGGATCACTTCGCTCGTCGAAAACAGAATGAAAATGCGTGCCAACATTGTGTGATAGTTTTCGAAAAACGAATAAAAACAACCTGCAGCACGAAAACGCCTTGAAAATCATCCAAACGTTCTCAACATAAATTTAGTTGATAAAGGTCAGCAGACAAAAAGGGTAAAGCCAAAAAATCGTTACTACCATCAAATCATTAATTATAGACATCAAATTTGAATTGAGGTTCAAAGTAAACTACAGTTATTGTATATATTTCACCAGCAATGTTAAAAAACACCCAAATACAACCAATAAAAATGTTTTCAAGATTAAGAAGTTTAAATGTATATTTGTTTAGTATAGCCATTAAAACACCGTTCGCCTGTGATTTTACCTGTTATTTAGAAATTTCTATCGCATCTGTATACATCGTAATCATAATTGAGTAGTTCAGAATTGCATACACTATGCTCAAGCTATGACTCTGATAAGACTATTCCATCGTAATCCGTCGCATACATGTTTCTGTAAAAACCTACCATTTTCGTTCGAAGTCTTCGTACAGTTTGATATAAAATTTGAAAAATGTTTGTTTTCATCTGTCTCGACAATCGTATACGCTTAACTGTTTATAAAGACATACCTATAAAAAATAAGGAAAATCCAATAAAGTTAATTTGTACAGAATGTATCAGTTAATCGTTCCAAGTCTTGAATGATTTTTACCGTTATAATTTTTTCCTTGCTATTAATGTGAACCTTGGACCAAACGTTAACGAAGTCGTACTAATCCGATGGACATGTGAGGATGTCCATTCTTGTTTTGGTTAATAGTTATGTATGCTACAAGTGAATAAAGAGGCATTTTATCCATAAGGGGAAAATTTTAGCGCACGAGGCACAACCGAGTGAGGTAATTTCCCCGAATTTCCTCGCCGAAGCCCCTTTGTAACTTTTATTTTATTTGATAGTTGTTCTGTTTTGACACGACTCGTCATATTACTATACAAGCCCAGAATCACATCATTTGGCCCAGTTATGATTTTTCAGGTATCTTTATTTTGTACCCACAAAAGAAAATCTTTTTGGCCAATATTCGTACATCATAATTGTAGGAGTTTTTAGAAATATTTTAAACAGCTTTAGCAATAACAAATTACAAAAGATAGTCGGAAAACACTAAGTAAATTACCGAATCATTTCATTTGGATCATATGATCAAATAAATACCATTTCGTTTACCTTAACATGTTTTGGATGAAGTGAAACAAGCTGTTTGTTGTTTAATAACATATAGACAGTCTGGTGTCTGTATTCTTTTTGCAAAAATGGTACGTGGTAAAGCTATTGTCAATTTGTTGAATTTTCGTAATTCCTGTGGCAAAATTTACAAACAACTGCAATTATCGTATTATAGTGAATGAAATATACGAACTCTAAATATTACATCAGAAAATGTAAGAGTTATACTGATCTGGCCCAAATGATATGATTCTGGGCTCGTAACGTTTTTGTATAGCCTGAATATAGATCTCCTTAATTTCTCTTTGTCGCATAACCAGCCATAATTTAAATAATGGGACACTGTCGTAGGCTTTCCTTAGGTCTGTAAAATACATATGGGTCTCGAGATTACACGCTAGTCGTTTGTCTGTCAGTTGTTTTAAGCAAAACAGGTTGTCTACCACAGATCGTTCAGCACGGAATCCGCTTTGCTCATCTATATCTGCAACTTCATTATCGAGTCTATTTTTTTATTATTTTTCCATAAATTGTTTGTAGCGAATTTGTAACACTCAGTAGTCTATAATTACCAGGGTTTGTTTTATCCCCTTTCTTGTAGATTTTAGTTATGTATGCCGTTTTCCACTCAACTGGAAGTTCTTCTCCTCTTAGGAACAAATTAAATATGTAAGTGAGAAGTTTATAAAATTTTTCTGGTCCGTGCCTTAAAAGTCCAACAGAGATGCCACCAGTTCCAGGAGCCCTTCCATTTTCATGCCGACTATAGCTTTTTAGTTTCTTCTAGCGTTATCTCTTGCTAAGCTAGTGGACTTTGATAAACTGGCATTGGAAAAACGAATGTGGCAGATATATTGTTTCTGTGACTGTATCTACCTGTTATATTTTATTCAACTCATAGTAGCCGATCCCGAAATCCCGGTAAGTATTGCATTTTTACTGCGGGATTGCAAACTCTAATACAAAGTAAGGAAGTCAAATATCTGTAAAATCTGGTGGGACAATGCCTCGTTGTGGAGTTATACGAGTAAAAATCATTGTTTATCTCAGTTATTTGCTCCTATCTCTATGTAAATTTGAATACCAGGACCGTAGTTCACAATTTGTGACTTTAATTTCAAGCCATTAGGTTTTTCAAAGGTTTGCATGTAAAAATCTTCTTCGGCACCTACCGCTTACACACTTTTCTTTAATCGAGTACTTCTGGTCAAATTTAACTACTAAAATTATCAAAAACGACTTGCATAATTTATTCTAGGGTTATATGCAAAATGTTTAATTAAAATATGTTCGTAAATGCTTCAGTACCTACTACAATACACGCTTGCTTTGAATGCATACTTAATGTGTTAAGTTCATCCAACTTCCTACAGACTAGTTACGAAACTATTGTGAGTTTTTAAATGCAGTGTGACTTGAGACATATTTTCCGGAAAACCATTTTTAAAAATTCCTGGAAATACTCAAAGCATGCACTTGCTGTCGAGCTTGGTGACAATGTACTAAGCCGTCGTTAAGCATCCTGAGTTCCCCACTCCTGCTTCAAAGATCGTGAGTACAATTTCTGGTAAAACAAATGCACATATAGAAAAAAACAGTCGAAGAAACTTTTGGTTTACAAAGTACCGGAACGGCGGCCATGTTGTTTTAGAAATGGCATCGTTCAGTCAATTATATCTGTCAGAATATAAGTAATGTCATTTTGACAAGTTTAGTATATAAATTGCATGGTTAGAAGTTGTCGATGTGTTATCAAATAGCAAGTAAATTATTAAAACCCAACCTAAAAGAATGATTCGCTGCTATGTTTCTTGTTGTTTCCATAAGTATAACGGAAAAAATTGCAAAATATCGTATCTAAGGAATTTCCATATTTCTTTGAAGGATGTCATTTCTGAAACAATATGGCCGCCATTGCGGTAGTTTGTAAACCAAGTGTTTCTTCGACTGCTCTGATAAATAATAGAGTCCCTATATTAATCGAGTACTGCAATTAATGGCGCCAGTGTTTTGAATTTTTGGAGTCAATATGGCGAATGCACCATAAATCAACAGCTGTGCGCATGGCAAATAATTTAGTTCGAATTCGAAGTTGTGCTTATTTGCAGTGTTCTTTTCATTTTTTGTATGAATTCAGTAGATACTTTATATTTTAAAAATCAACAAGTATTAATCATAGATAGAAACTTCCGGGCTGCAGTGTGTCCTGTTGCAGCAATCGTTCCGAAAATGGGGTTAGATCGTTCTCCATACTCCAAGGAACCAATAATATAGAAGGGATGCATATCTAGTTAAAATGTATCGATAGAGGAGAATTGGCCCTTAGAGCAAGTATTTGTGACGTACATTTCCGCACACACAAATGACTTTCATCAATATGCATCATAATTTTGTTTCAGGCTCATTTTGAAAGAAAGGAATTTGAATCTGAAAGAATTAGCGATAAGAAATAAATTATTCAAATAAAATTCCATTCCCACTATTACAGCTGCAAATTTGTAAAGCCCTCCTCCAAAAAAGCGAAAATACGCAAGCAAAAATCTGTGATTTAAGAATTGGTTTAGTATACCGGATGACAATGAGACAGGGCCATGCTTATATCTTCTTTATTTATGAATCGATTTGGATCAGATTTTAAATGTAGATATTAGACATAATTTATGAATGACCGATGGATATAGTCAAAATGTCCGACTTTCGGTTACACCGGAAATTACACCAACTTTGATTTTTTAAATTAATCACCCTATATATTTTATGTTTTTCGGAATCTACAAGTTAAATTACATACTAATAGTCTCGCGAAATTTTCATTTTTTCAAACTGATTTTTTTTTTAATTTTATTTTTACGGTAGAAGGGTGTGACTTAAAAAATCTGTTCTAATTAACTATAGCAACTAATAATAATAGATACTTTATCAATAAAGTTAATAACAAACCCTTAATAAAAGAACAAAATTTGCTAAACACATTTTTTAAAGAAAAAGTCACTTTTTTAAATGACACCTACGAAGGGCCATTTTGTCATTAAACAGAAAATGTAATTACCAATCTAACGATATGCATCGTGCACTACTTTTGCATGTAATTTGAGTCGTAGATTGCGAAAAACAAAATATATAATGAAATGCATTTAAAAACTCAATGCTGGTGTTATTTCCGGTTTAAATCGAAAGTCGATCATTTTGATTATACTTGTATGTCAATCCCAAATTATATCTAGCATCTTTGTATCAATTTTCATCCAAATTTATCCATAAGTAAAGGAGATAGAGGCATGGCCCTGGTCTCATTATTGTCACCCGGTATATTAAATACATTGTTGTCGAGCCTTCTCAGTTTTCCTTTATTTGGAAAATTCCTGATTGCCAGCTCGCCTTGGAATTTAATGGACTGTATGAATTGTAGGTTTCACTGAATAAATACACTCGTTGAAAGCCGGAAATATGTTACTTTATTAGCAATAAACAACACATTGAACATTTGAACATTTACAAGAATTAGCTTTCGTAGAGCGGACCTGTTCGCATGCTGCCACGTTGACAGAAGGAACGTAAGTGCGGTGAACGGCGAGGCAAAGCCCGCTCGACCTTCTACTGCGCACAGTATGAATTCAGAATGTAAGAGAGGCGGCAAAAGTTTATAAAGTCCTTAACATACCGCCCGCCTTGGAAAGGGTAACCTTTCAAATAAAACAGTACAGAGTTGACATGTAAAAGCTAGAGTAAAACATGTAACATGAACACACACATATATACAAAGCATAATAGTACATGGATCTTAATCTAGTACAAGAAAACCCGAACAATGGGGAGCCAAAAGGCTTTACGAAAACTGCGCTGAACGCTAACGCACTAGTTCACAACACTAGGTAGCGGGCACAATTTGGCGAAGGATCGCTTCACGATCCCTGACACAGTGTTCACTGACGCCACACGCGTAACGCCGTCAAAGCCAGGGTGCAGCTCGGTGACCCGGCCTAACCTCCACTTCAGAGGGGGTAGATTGTCATCCTTGATGAGGACCATGGAACCAGGCTGGAGGTCCGAAAGATGCGTGCGCCATTTGGTGCGCTGTTGGAGTTCCGAGATGTACTCTTTACTCCATCTCTTCCACACATTCTGGTGAAGTTGTTGTATTCTCTGGTATTTAGACAGCCGAGACTCGGCTATCTCAGTAACGTTGGGATCAGGCAGTGACACCAACGGACGACCAATCAGGAAATGAGCAGGAGTCAAAGGCTGAAGGTCGTTTGGATCAGAGGTAAAAGGGGACAGGGGTCGGGAGTTTAAGGTCGCTTCCACCTGTGCCAACAAAGTGCTAAATTCATCATAATTTAGACTAGCGTTACCTATAACGCGACGTATGTGATGTTTGGAGGACTTGATTCCGGCCTCCCACAATCCGCCAAAGTGGGGACTGTGCGCGGGTATAAAATGCCAAGCTACTCCGTCGTTCGCGACTGATTCGGAAATAGAAGGGTTTTGTTCCGCGAGAAAATTGCCTAATTCGATTAACTCGGAATTAGCGCCTACAAAGTTAGTGCCGTTGTCTGAGTAGACATGGAGCGGTTTGCCTCGTCGAGCCACAAACCGGCGAAAAGCCATTAAGAAGGTTTCAGTAGAAAGATCAGCGACCAATTCAAGGTGCACTGCCTTTGTGACAAAACAATAAGCTGTAACTCGTTGTAAGCGAGCGAAGCTTGAACACTGATTGAACGGAAATGGTTCAACAGAGGTTACAGGAAGACTCTGAACTTCTTTTTTGAATTCTGGAAGCTCAGCACGAACATGTTTGGAAGCAGGCCAAGATGCCTTGCCTTCGCTTAGCCAGGTGGGACCATGCCACCAAAGGCTTAACAGACCCAGCGGGTCAAATATCTGCGATCTTTCAGACAAGATGCTACGCTTGGTAGCCTTACTACTTGTAGAATTTCAAATATGGGATATTTCAGACAAGCTGCTACGATTGGTAGCCTTACCACTTGTAGAATCTGAAATATTGAACATGGAAGTAGGCCAAGATGCCTCACTTTCGCTTAGCCAGGTGGGACCGTGCCACCAAAGGCTTGACAGACCCAGCGGGTCAACTATCTGGGAAATTTCAGACAAGCTGCTACGATTGGTAGCCTTACTACTTGTAGAATCTGAAATCTGGGATATTTCAGGCAAGATGCTACGCGTGGTAGCCTTACTACTTGCAGAATCTGAAATATTCTCTACTGAAAAGAATCTTTTCTGAGCGATTTGCAATGAATCACCCAATACCTCTACAGGTTCCTTGAGAGGGATAGAGACAACGAATCGACCATTCGCTTCTCGTTGCGTATTTTGCTGAAAATGTGCCTCACAGGCGTTCTCTTCATTTGTGCAAACCTTTTCCTCTGGGTAATGTTCGAGTTGCCAAAACCTAGCAATGGGATCAGAAGCATCCTCGATCGTGCCAAGATTGCACTGTACAGGGTACGCAGAAGGGGGGCCTGTGGGGCCAGAAACAATCCAACCAAAACGAGTCTTTTGGAGGATGGGAAGATTTGGGCCTAGACCAATTTGTCCAATACAAAGGAGCTGCCAGAAAATGGGCGAACCAATCAGAATGTCGATGGTGCCCGGTTGGTCGTAGGACAGATCTGATAACTTGATGTTATCAGGAACCTTGAAGCTGTTTCGCTGGACGCGAAAACTTGGGGTAACACCCGTAATCTCATCGAGAACAAGACAGGATAGGCCAATGCCGTATGAAGTGTGAGGGGCTTGCAGCTTGATATCACACCTAGCCTTGATTTGAGAAGTGGCTTTACTTAAGCCAGAAACAGTAACGTTGACTTCGCGAATTGGAAGCTTCAACCTTTTACACAAATCTGAACGTATAAAGTTCGATTGGGAACCGGAATCCAACAGGATTCGCACAACGTGAGGCGTACCATCATCAGCGATGAGTTTAGCGGTAGCCGTAGGTAAGAGTACCTGCAAAGCATTCGAACAGAATGCAGAAATCGATTGATTTAGCTCAACAGGGGTTTCTGCCGACATCGCAGATCCTGGTTGACTAGAAGAAGCGTTCTGAAGCTTATCCTCATGAAGAAGTGTGTTGTGCCTTGATTTGCACTTTCTACACGTATGTTTGGAGCTACAGAGGCTCGATAGGTGACCCTGAGTTAGGCAATTAAAGCATACGCGGAGCTCTTTTGCCTTTGACTTTCTGTCAAGAACAGACAGCTTGACAAACTTATCGCATTTGTACAAGGAATGAGATCCTTTACAAAGTGGACACGAAGGGGTACCCGACACAAATGATTTAGAATGTACCTTGGAAGACCTTTCGGGTACAAGCTTGCTATCTTTTACCTCTAGAGTTTCTAGAAGATTTGCTGTATTTTGTAAGAATTCCTTGAACTCATCAAGATTAGGCAGGTCAGAACTTGACCGGTTTCTAAGGACCTCCCATTCACGAAATGTAGTGGGGTCCAGTTTTTTAGAAACTACATAAATTATAACAAAATCAAGAAGCTCGCTTTCGGTAGCTAATGATTTGATTGCTGCAAAATGTTTGAATAACATATCGCTAATCGTACGTAATTTAGTTGCAGATTCCTTACTGCAAGATTCAAGTTCAAAAATAGCCTTGAGGTGGTTATGAACCAGAATTTTTGGATCATTGTATCGATTGCACAATGCCTCCCAAGCTAGAGTATAATTACCCGCAGTAAACTCTAAACTTTTTATAATTTGGCTTGCATCACCCTGTAAACTAGCCTTTAAGTAATGCAGCTTTTGAATATTAGTTAACGCTTGATTCTCATGAATTAAACTACTAAATATCTCACGAAATTCTAACCATTCTGACACGTTCCCTGAATATTTGGGAATCGAAATGGCAGGAAGGCGTACAGCTTGATTATTGCAATGTGAACTGCAATTTGAATGCGTTGATCTTACGCTACCGTTAGGAGATCCAGAACGATCTGGTGCAACATCAGACTGCTTGTTGTATTCATTAATCAAATATTCAGCTTGCGAAATTGCAAAATAATAAGAATCTTCAAATTCAACTTGTTGCTGCATTTCAGATTCTGTATCCTCACTGTTTTCTAAAATTTGTTCATGAACCGCATAATATTCCGATAACAAGGTGGCTGTATCATTCAATCTTTTTTGCAATTGAATAATCTGAGCGCTAGATAAGAATTGATCTTCATCATGAATTTTTTGCAACGATTGCACGTAATTTGAGAAACGCGTAAGCTTGCCCTTGATAGAGCCACGTGCTCTTACAAGCGGATCCATAATTGTTGAAATTAAAAACAATTTAACAGATCGAACTAACTTACGTACGCCACTGGCGTGAATTTTGTACGCTTCTGGTACGCGGACCCAACGGGTCAACTATCTGTGATATTTCAGGCAAGATGCTACGCGTGGTAGCCTTACTACTTGCAGAATCTGAAATATTCTTTAATGATAAAACCTTTCGCACGCCTCTGGCGCGAATTTTGTTTACAACGCAGACAGCGCTTGATAACAACGCGAGAAACTTGTCGCTAACGACGCAGAAAACGACCCTGGTACAACGCGAGATGATTCACCTGTGACTGCTTCGACTGCAGTATGAAACCTGCAGGGGATATCGCTAACAAACGTAATAGCTTGGCATTTCACGCAATTAAAATGTTTATACGAATCATAAACCATTTGTTTACGCAATAATACGCAGCTGAAATTATGCACATGTGCAAACACAGACGAAATAAACCAAATTTATGCATAGGAAAATCAGGCTTACATTGATATTGGTACGTGCCTCCTTTTCGTTACTGTGGTCTGGACGAGACGCCGCAGACTGCCGGCTTGCAGCTGCAATGCCCACGTGCACGAACTTGGCGTTGATAGCACCGTCTGCTGTCTTCCTTCCTCTCGTTACGGGCACCGCATGTGCCCTCTTCGTTCCACGCGTTGCTGCGAATATGGAACGCTGCTTCCTTGCGGTCGATTACATGCGATGCAATACAAAACTGAATATGCTTTTGTACTTGCCAATGACCAATGTTGTCGAATGCTGTCGCGATTGGACTCGCAATGACCTAATGTGGTTTAATCCTGGCTCTGTAGGACCAATGTTGTCGAGCCTTCTCAGTTTTCCTTTATTTGGAAAATTCCTGATTGCCAGCTCGCCTTGGAATTTAATGGACTGTATGAATTGTAGGTTTCACTGAATAAATACACTCGTTGAAAGCCGGAAATATGTTACTTTATTAGCAATAAACAACACATTGAACATTTGAACATTTACAAGAATTAGCTTTCGTAGAGCGGACCTGTTCGCATGCTGCCACGTTGACAGAAGGAACGTAAGTGCGGTGAACGGCGAGGCAAAGCCCGCTCGACCTTCTACTGCGCACAGTATGAATTCAGAATGTAAGAAAGGCGGCAAAAGTTTATAAAGTCCTTAACATACATAACTGTTATTTTTAGCTCAATCTTATACTTCTGTAAGCTAGTACTATACAGTCATGTGCCAGAAATGTATGTGATTGTGGTAGCTGAATATAAAAGTTGAGTTATGTATAGAGTATATTATAAAGAAAATTATTTTATAGGTTACGAAATTTAAAAAGTCTTAGATTTGAATAGCGTTGAAAATCAGAAATGCGTTAGCAATTTACAGCTTCATTGCAGCAGTAAACTCGTTGCCATGCGTGTTCTTGTAAAATATGTAATGAATGTACAGTAAAATGTATAGGTACTAAAGTGTTATGGTCAAAATTAAAACATTTACAAACAAAGTGTATGTTTCCGTTTAATATAAATAGACATTTACTTATATTCATTGTTTACGATCCATTATTATTGTACGAGATTTTTATTTTAAATTTACCCTACTAATATCAAATACTTGTCATATAAAAATCCTTTAAAAAAGTAAATAATATTTCAATACACAATACTAGTTAATTCAACATTTATTAATACATATACCTTAAGACTACATTATATGTAATGTATTAGTTTAATAGATAATTCCGACACGTTCATTTAATCAACTGGTGTAAGATTACATCGAAAAGTCAGACTATTAGCATACCGTACAGTGTTGCCTAATTTCGGGCCACACAACGAGTGGTGAGTGTAGTGGGCTTCACAATGTCTGTATACGTTTTTCGTGTATATACAAGGCGCCCCCTGGTGAGCGGTACCCTGAACTAGATGCTGTATAAGGGATATATAACCATAGCATTGATGAGCCCAGCCAAAAATTTGTGTACGTATTCCTTGTGCACGTTCCAATTGAATGAACTACATATATACGTCGATTCGTTGATGAGCCCTCACCTGGGCTCAACACCGTATGATTGGGCTACACAGCGTACATGAAATATATCCTATGAGCTGGATAATGACCGTATATGTCTCTATATATATATATATATATACTGGGAACGGGGTTGGAGGCATTGCGATCTCAGTACTTGTCTTGGTTAATGAGCTTCTTTAATGGTTAGATTAAAATAAAACAACTTGTCTGTAATGGCCTGGGGCTAAGGGACTTTCTGGGAGTTCAGAGAGGGTTATATAAGGGTAGTCTACCAAGAAACTAGGAAATGATGAGTAGTCAAGAGGAATGCAACCTTGAAATAATTATGAGGAATGGCGAAATCAATGAAAATGTATGTATAAAATTGAATTATATAGAAAAGAAAGAAAAGAGGATAGGTTGAAAGTATCAATCAAGTAAGTTTAACTGGCGTGAAGGGATTCCAAAAAAAAAATTATGGGACAAGGCTAACAAAAGGTGATAAAAGACGCTTAAGTTGCTAATGTCTGCGTTTGAATTTAGAGTGTTATTATTATCAAAAATGTGACAAATTTCAATGAAGGTACGATGATTCAAATTGGATTTAGTAGTAATGATTTTGGTATTATGAAAATCCATACAATGACTAGTACTATCAACACGGCCAGCCAAAGCGCAGGGTTTGGGTTTAAGATGAGAGCCGCTCCTATATACTTTTGGTGCCACAAGTTGTTAGGTAAGATCTCCATTATAATTTTTGTAAAACAACGGTGCTTACCTGTAATTCTCCTTTCGTATGTCTTTGAAAAAGAATTGAATATCAGGCCATTACATACAAGTGGTTTTATTTTAATCTAACCATTAAGGCTCATTAACTTTGCCAAGTACTGGGATCGGAGTTCCTCCAACCCCGTTCCCAGTCAAGAACATTATCCTGTGTATGTATCACACGAGCTGTGAAAACGACTTTCTTTATATATATATATAGATATGTTTGAACCTAAAATATAAAATATCCGGACCCGGACTCGGACTCGACGGGGCCGACTGAATTCTACCCGAACTCGACGGGTTCAAAAAATCCGAGTCTTCCCAAACTTTAGTTAGAAGAGAAGCAAGCATTATACAAAACATGGTATCAATCTAAACCAAATGATGCACACTGGTCTAAGCTTGCAGCGAGAACTAACCGACATTCTTCTCCGATGGAGATAGTACAAGAATAGGCCAGTCGATAAGTAGTTTAAAATGGCTGTTAGCGAGAGCAATTCCGGACAAGCTGGAATTAATTTTAATTTGTTTGATTTTGTGTTAAGAAATGACTCTTAAAATTGCACCCCTTAGAAATTTCGGATTTGACCGCCATCTTGAAAAAGATGACGACCAATTTTATTTTTTTTATTATTTGTAATTATCTCGGTTATTATCAACTTTAGAGTGAAATACATCGTAATCGAAATTGAAGGAGAATAAATTATCTACCAGAAATTTTCTATACATTTTTCTCGTGCGACTACCTGTTTCGAGGTTATAGGAGTCGAAAGTTGGATATTTTAAGGGAATTTGCTAATTTTCTTATTGCAGGAATTCTTGAAATCATGCACATGCTTTTATAGATTGTCAATGTATTTTCTATGGCAATTAAACATATGAAACCAGTACAAGTACCTCTGGTAAAATTAGAAAAAGTCCGTCTAGAAGATCTGAGAAACAGAAGATTACTTTTAATACGAACTGGCTCCTTATCCACTTTCACTCTTTTATGAGATAGGAATGCGTAAAACTAAAAAATCAGCCTTATACGATGCGTTTGTACCCATTGAAAACCAATTAGACTCTGAAAATACTTTTCAGGTGATAGACGGGGAATTTCTACTCCACAAAATTTCTGGCATCAACAAGAAACTTCTTGTGCGATTTTGGATAAATACGTCGAGTATGTAACAAGACATTACTCAACGAATGCAGTAATAGTTTTCGTTGGATACCCAGACGATGCTGCACCAAAAAGCGCCAAAACTGCTGAGCGACTTCGCCGATTGAAAATTGGTTCATAAGCAACTATATGTTGTATCCCAGGTATATCCCACGAGAAATTCTTGTCAGGTGAGAAAATTAAATGTCGAATCGTCTCAGTGATGTGTAAACTATTAACGAACGAAGATTTCAGAGTCAAGCAGGCTGACGAAGATGCTGATACCTTAATTGTCAACACTGCAATTGAAGAATCAAATTACTACAAATCGGTAATTATAATAGAGGAAGACACTGATTTATTGGTAATTCTTACCGCCTTGAATGAGTCTCGTTCTAACATTTATTTTCTGAAGCCAGGAAAGGGAAAAACTCGTAGCCGGATGTATGCACCCCATAATATAAATTTGGATTCTTCAATTAGGGGCAACATTTTATTTCCACGCACATTTAGTGGCTGTGATGCCGTTTCCGCATTATACAGGCAGAAAGAGAAAGACTTACAGAAGGCTGTTCAAATTTTCAAAGACCTAAACGCGTCCCCAGAGGAAATAGATAAAGTGGGAGAACAATTCCTTCTTCTTCTGTATGCATAAAAAACTGTGCATCATAGAACAAATATAGATACCACTGTTTCATACAACCTATTAACAAAAGTTTACCAAATCTAGAAACATTACCACCAACCAAAGACGCTTTCGTTCCGACTTAAACCAAATTCAGCTATGGTATGGAAACGAAAAATCAGTTTTGAACTGGAGATGGAGAAATTCGAAGAATGGGTTAATGCCCAATCCCACTGTACAAGACGCAGACAGTACGTAGCAACCAATGTAGTGTATCACGGACCATACCGCTAATTAAAGTAAATTCATGCCACTACTCTGAAGAAGATCTATACAGCTAGAAAAAGGAACTTGCATAGGAAATTATTGTAGTTCTTAAAGTTCTCAGCTTAGATTAAGAGGAAGAAAATTTGAAATACTACTAGCATACATTGTGGATTATATAGCCCTCAAGATGAGCCTTTGTGATAAGTCACGTGTGCGTTTATATTCTGTTTCTAATCTTCTTACTCTACTTTATAGATCAGTCTTCAGTAGAGAGCGACGTTGATTATATCCCAGCGATGAATGGTCGCTGGACTCAGGACTGATCCGGCGGACTGTATAAAAACTTACAACTCTCCAAGCATTTGAACCCAGGACTTGCGTGTTGCAAGCCTAGCGCTCTTACCAGTACGCCACCGAGACTTACTAGTATAGAATATATTTGAAAGTACATTAAAAAATCTGGTGTGATACACGCACACAACTTCCTTTTACAGTAATCTTAGAATTAGCCAAAAATATCATTTTTAATTTTTAAGCATTTGTCAAAAATTACGAATTCTACATAAACCGTACAAAATAGAGCGTTAGTTCAAGAGACAAATTTTCTCTAAAACTTTAAACTGAATTCAAAACTGTAATAATACATCGGACGTTCTATTTAAAATAGGAGTTAATAAAAAAAATAGAAAAAAAATCGAAAGAAATCTATTTTAGAGGTATTCAACTGGAAAATCACTTATCTCACATCAATTCACACTAAAAGTGTAATAAAACTGTGAAGTTTGAAAAAAATCGTTAGAGCTTTTTTCGAAGAAATTGAAAAAAACTAAAAAATCACAAGAGTGAACATCTACTTCCGGTTATGCGATTTTCTTAAAAATCTTGCCGTCCCATCTACATAGTACGCAAAACTTATATATGAAGTTTCAACGCCATACCTTTTTTACTTTTTGAGATATTCTGTTCACAGACAGACTGACACACAGCCACACACACAAACAGACACACAGACAGACCAATGAGCAAAAACATGTTTTTTGGGTTCAGGAGACTCGAAAACGTGAAGATCTGTTGAAAACTCAATTTCGAATTTTTGGGGTGAATTCAATATTTCCTTTATCGTAAAAGGAAGTAAGAAGCAAAGATTTCGACCAGATTTAGTTCTAAACCAATAAAGCAGCTTGGTAAACATTTATTCATAACAATATATTCTGGAATATATCCCATTTCCTAAAAATGTTCCTTCTTGCTTGGAAAATATACGTGAGTGTGAAACCAATAATACAACTCAAACTTAACTATTGAATAAATTATGATTTATTCATATTACTATTGCAATAAAGTTAAATAGATATTGAGAGATATTGCTGACACTTTCTTGTAGTAACAATTTTTAATTTTCGGAAAGTTAATGGTGGTTTATTTCTGTGCCGAATTCTTGTTGTGGCATATCTCAAGCATGTTCAACTGGATTTATATCTGGTGAAGTTGGTGGCCATCTGATTAGCAAAAGATTCGGTTGTTCACAGGAGTCTCTATTTTGAGAAAAAGTTGTGACGTTTCGCATTCCTGCAAATTGTGCAAATTAGCTTTATCAATTTTCAAGCCGCTACTGCAGTCACAAGAACCATCCATTCGCGGAAGGAAAATCTGGGGTTACGCAAACCCAGATGCAAGCCGCCCGGTCGCCGCAAGATAGGTATAGCCGATTGAACAAAGTGTTTTAGGTGGGGGATAGCAAAACGCGAATCTACGCAAACCACCTGTTTGCCCCACTCCACCAATTATCACTGTCTTTAAAAAGCTCTCATCTTAACTTCTCCTCAAGAAGTTAAACTGCTCGAGTCAACATTTAACCTCACCTGAAGCTCCCCGTCCCGTTAGGTAGGACTCTGACAGAAAAATTACGTCGATCGGTAGCGATCGTTGAACATTTCAAATGCATTTACTTGAATGCGACTACTCTGACAACGTCGAACGGTCACGATCGATAGCGGTCGATATCGACCGTCCAGCACGAAATTCAATTCGACTGGAAAACCTTGTTGTTGGACGATAGCGGACGATGGTTGGCGCTTGCGTAGTTCAGTACAAGTTGCAGAAAACGATACTCAATGCACACTAAACTGTATAAGCACGTGGCTCCATAACCCCAAAGTTTGTTTTTGTTTTCTAAAATTTCAAGACTGTGACTTTGAGTACTATAAAAACTAAAACACTACAAAATTTTGAGGTTAGGTGTGTTTACGCGAGAACAATTACCCTCATGGACGCTGGATGCCGAACGACGCTGCCAGGTGTTCACTTACATTTTAAGCGATTGCGGGCGATCGTAACCGTTCGATTGCGAACGCCTGCTAGCCTGTCAGAGTCCTGCCTTAGAGTTAGTCGAACTGCTCATTGCACCCCTTTCTTCCATAAATATAGCACACGGTCGAGTTGTCTGGCTAGAAGTAACCTCGCTCATACGAAACACTTGGGTTTATAAATTGTTAGCACACGGCTTCGCCGAGCAACTCTGTAAATCCTCTTTAATACCGACACGTTCAAACTGTGGAACACGGATTGGCGGAGTTGACTGTGGCGAACTTAACAAACCATTGCGTCAATTAATTATTTCTCCAAATAGTCTGCAGTAACCCGAATAATTCCGTAAAAGTTTAGCAGCAAATCCCGTTCGAGAAAACATCCGACCAAAGCTCCATTGAATTCACGACGCCGGGCGTTTGGGGCAAAACCTAGATATTGCCAAATTATTAGTGTCCAAGTGTGCAACAAACTTGGCCCATAATTACCGTCCAAATGAAAGTTCTAGCGCACGCTAGGCAAATTTTATTTTTGTTGGCTGCTGAGCAAATAGCACCAGCAATCGAAGCATTTTTTGAAACCATCGCATCGTCAAGCTCGGAAAGTTGAACTTTTACAAACTCCCGTAGCTGGGATTCCAGTTTTTACTATCAGTAACCTTAGATTTATTTCCACTTCTAGCCCTGTCACACCTAGAGCCTGTAGAATCACGCATCGAAAGATCATCGAAATTCGTGTATTTAATTAAAATAATTCCAGCAGCTTGTTACCTAACTCTGACTATAAAAGAAGGAGTAGCAAAGGCTACCGGATTCTCAGCCGGAGCTGGTCGTGGGTCGAAAAAAAATACTTAAAGCGTAAGCTGAAACGATGAGTAATTTATGGGCGCCAAGTAGCGGGTAACCCAGCACTTTGCTAATCATCAACCAAGACACTACGAAAGGTGCTACTAAGCGATCCTGAAAATTAGAGGTAGCAACAAGGACACACAAATCAAATTCGCAGGCATAAGTAACGTGTATATATAATTTAATAAATATTAACAGTGCTCGGTAGTATATCACAACAACAACAAATATCACAAACCAGATTTCATAAAGCAAGATAGTAAAATTTATCACAGATTGAACTCACCAGTTTAAATAAATATAGTCAAAGATCGTAGCAATTCGCATGTATAACCAAACGCGTCTCAAATTTAAGCGGTAGTTGAGGTTTTGTTTTGTTTGTCAAGTTGAAATCAACGCTAAACCCTCAGTTGCAAAAATGCATAACTATAGTAGTATAGCGCTACAATGAATAATAATTAAACACATTAAAATGAGGCCTATAACACAGGTTAAGTTGGTCGAGCTAAAAACTGCACAAGAACGCTGAATGAATTGCAAAGACAGACCTTGATTTCACCAGGTGACGAACGTGCTAAATCGGAGGCCTACTGCACGATGTCGAGGAAGCCAGGTGATCCAACGGGCTTTACTGCAGGTAACGTAGAGATCTCGGGCCAGTAACTCTGCTAGCCTGTTTTAGGGACTGGAAATCTCCCAAACTTACAGCCAGCCGACTGCAGCAACTGCCTGGAGAAAGTGCTCTCCAAGAGGGGCCAAATCCATCAACCAAACGCCTCGAAAAGTTCTGCGCCACCATGTACAAAGCTCGCAGCACACCAACAGAGATGCGTTAGTTCATACTAAAGGACTGCTTCCTAATCTGAGTGCGTTCACCACCCGTACCAAAGGGGAGCTAAAAGGGACAACATTCCGCCTTAGAAATATAACCAATACTTGTCAAGATAGCATACCGTTAGGTGTTCTGCTCCGAATCGCCCAAGTAATTACATGTGCTTGTCAGATGAATTCCGGACAAAAGTCCGTGCTTGAAATGTACTACAACAAAAACGTCGGGTACGTCTCCCCAGCAAAATTCACACCAAAATATACATTTTCATGCTAGGATGAGCTTGACAAAACCGAATTACAAATATTCGTGCATCGATTAACCAAAGATGCTTTTCACCACATCCGTCTTCTGACAAGTCAAAATGACTAATAATAATTGACAGCTAGGTCCAGAATTCCAAATTTGCAGAAAAATCGCATCTGCAACCAATATAGCACGCGTACAACGTGAGGCCTAACCTGCAGTGACTTTGCTTGAGGAATGGGTAACTGAAACTAGTCTATTTAAAGTAAGTTAGATCTAGGATTAGTCAGATATAGGGTAAATAGTTAGAACGAAATGTGCAAAGTGCTTTGAATTAGGCAGGGATAAGGCAAATCGTTAAATTAATACGAAAAGTGACTTTTGGCCCATAACAACTCTCCCCCTACTTAAAAATAGGTAAATTCCTCAAATTTACCGACGTAGAACCTAAGCATGCACATCAACAACACTTAAAAACCTTACAGATACATAATCGATACCTCAAACAACCCCAAAGAGGATACTACAAAAACCAAACATACCCAAGGCAACACCAGATAATTTAGAAACGGATACGTGGCCTAAATACTCCAACACCAGAAGGCGAAAAGGAAAATACGACGGGATTAAAATATTGAGAGCGAAAAATTGAAGGAAGGGATAGGCAGATCTCACAGTAAACGCCACCCAGAAAAGGGCATCGGAACATCCGTCGCTGTTAGATCTAAAAGGCGCGCCAGTTGATGAACCGATCCAGGCCCAATTCAGCACAACGTCCACCCAGAGAACTACCTAACACGAAGAAGAAAACTAAAGACGAAAGTAATGAAAAAGGGAATGGGAATTAGAAAGCTCTAGGAAAGGAGATAGTGGACAACACAGAAGAAGGATGAGAAGGGATGCGACCGTTGTCACGTTAGTCTGTCAACGTAGGGTGGAATCAAATGAACTAACAGAAAATTTCTAAATGGGAAAAAGCCGAAAAAGGTTTGAGATGGTCACAGATCATAGACACCAGGCGCGGGACCCCGTAGGACACTCAGGGATCATAAGCAACTATGCCCTATGACGACAAAATAAAACAGCTCTACACCCTACTAGTCTGGGAAAAGTGTACAGCCCAGGACCGACTGCACACTGAAACACCATCTACAGTGACCAGATAGCGGAACACCGGAAGCGAGACGGCAAAAATGTCTCATCCCTGTATGACACGATGGAATGTCTCAGTCTACCTTACAAGTAAAGAATAGACGGAAAAGTAACCGACCGTTCAAGTCCCCAACTAACCTCCCAAATGGACTAAAACTCCCACGATATTTCTCACACTACAAACCCAAAGGGAACAACATGAGAAAACAACCTGGAATCAAAATATTACTTAAAAACTAGTGGTAAGACAAATAAGCGCGAAATAACAGCAAACTAACCCTCGTTAGGTACTTGATCACGATTGTCGTCATAATGGGGTTTAAGATCTTTAGCATGCCAAGTCCCTCGCAGCAGGTTACCTTCAGGGGTCTTAAGTTCATAAACCCATCTGGATAAACGACGATGGATAATGAAAGGACCAACATACTTAGGTGCAAGCTTCGCTGAAAAATGTTTCGCAGCATCAGAAAGAACATAGTTTTTGCGCCAAACCTGATATTCAACAGGACGGCGTCTAAGGTCATAATATGTTTTCGATTTCTCATATGCTTTATCCAGACGACGACGTACATCAGCATATAAGTGTTGGACAGCTTCAGAGCGATTGTTATTGTTGGCGCGATCGAATTGCAACTCAGGCTCGGCATTGGCATTCTCGTCGTCAGCTTCTCCAGGTCTCTTAAGAACAATCTCCCGACCAAAGTTGATGAAATAAGGAGTTTGTCCAGTCACTTCGTGTTTGGAGGTTCTAATAGCGCACGCCACATGAGGCAAACACTTGTCCCATTCACGCTGATTATCTCGAACATATGCCGTTAGCATAGTCTTCAGGACGTGGTTAATGCGTTCGGTTGGATTCGCCTGAGGGTGATAATAGATTGTAAATGACATTTTGCAGTTGTAGGTGTTCATGAGAGCAGTAAACTCACGACTACGAAATTGGACACCATTATCACAGATGATGCGGCGAGGCGCCCCGTACACGAGGAACACATCTTCTTCAAGGTGTTTGACTATATTACAAGCCGTAGCTGAGCGCAAAGGAAAGAATAGAGGAAATTTGCTGAAACAGTCAGCAACGACGAGGATATAAGAATAACCTTTCTTCGACCGAGGCAAAGGACCAACAATGTCAGTGCAAATGACTTCCCACGGTTTATTTATAATTGAATGTCCACCCATAACGCCGACAGGAGGTCGCTGTTCAGGCTTGGTTCTCCCGCAGGTGTTACAACGGCGTATATAGCGGGCGACGTCAGCACGCATCTTGGGCCAATAATAAAGTTTAGCTATACGATTTAAAGTTTTGGATACACCAGTATGTCCAGCCGTTGGAAGGTCATGATTCTGGCATATCAGGTCAGTACGTTTCTCTTTAGGAACCACCAGTTTCCATTCATCTCTGTCTTCCCGTAGGTCGGAGTAAGCAACGGTGGTGTGCTTGTATAGCTTGTTCCCTTCAATACGCCACAAGGGAAAACGACGGGGATTATTCCGTACGTTGGCTAGCATACGTAGGTACCAACGTCCTTGACATCTGCGTCTAACATGGGTTGTCCTTCAATGGCATCTACCACTGGTACAGCACGAGACAGCGTATCAGGTACTACATGATCTTTCCCTTTACGGTGGATGATGTCAAAATCATATTGTTGTAGGCGTACTGCCCATCGAGCAATTCGGCCAGTAGGATCTTTAATGTTGTTCAACCATTTTAAACTATAATGATCAGTGATCACGGTAAACTTTGTTCCCTCGATGTATGGCCGAAGTTTTTCTATAGCAAAAATAACTGCCAGGCACTCACGTTCGGTGGTGCTGAAATTTTTCTCGTTCTTGGTTAAAGAGCGACTAATATAGCAGATAACCTTCTCACCATCTTCTTGATTTTGTGTGAGAACGGCGCCAAGACCATAAGCGGAGGCGTCAGTCTGAATAGAGAAAGGCAAATCGAAATTAGGACACGCAAGTATAGGTGCAGAAATTAAGTGTTCCTTAATTGAATGAAAAGCCTCTTCACAATCTGCAGTCCAATTAAATTTGACGTTCTTTTTAAGCAACGAAGTCAGCGGAGCTAACAACGTAGAGAAATTAGGTACGAAGCGCCTATACCATGATGCCATGCCCACTATGCGGCGGATTTCCGAAACACAAGTTGGTGTGCGTATTTCGATGATGGCCCGAACTTTATCCGGGTCGTCTAACAGACCTTTGGAATTGACTACATAGCCTAAGTATCGAAGTTCCGGTTTGCAGAAATGGCACTTTTCCTTGCTTAAGGTTAAACCAGCATCAGACAGGCGTTTGTCAACCTCTCGTAAAACGTCTAAATGTTGTTCGAAAGTTTGTGTACATATAATGACGTCATCGAGGTAGGTGAAAACAAAAGGTTCATGTCCATGGCAAAATTCCATTCATTCTGACGAAGGTTAGGGATGATGTTCATCTTACGCCAAAAATCGATGCCTAGAATGAGCGAATGAGGTAGTGAAGGAACCACCAAAACGTCCATGACACAGACTTTGTTTCGAAGAGTTATAGGTATCGTGGTAGTACCTATACTGAAACATTCGTCACCATTATCCACTACACAAGAAGAAATGTGCTGAGTATCGAGGCGACAGTAATTCTGTAGCATCTCCCAGCCTTGTCTACCTAAGAGAGTTTGTTAAGTCATTTTGCTGTCGCAGATGCTTAATTGCATTTCACGCCTTTATTCAGGTCATTTTGGTATTTTAAATAGCCACCTAGGCTTTAGGGCAGCGTGCCCGTAGGCTAAGCCCTTTTAGTTCTTTATTTGGCTCCATCGCCTAATTTCAGAATCACGATTTCGCACATATTTAGCCCCAGAAGCAGTATTTTTCGTCGGTTGGAGCTCCCCTCTGATGGCGTTTTCTTTCGAATTCCGAATCTTCTAGAAAGCACGCTGTCGTGGCGTAATACCATCGTGGCCCGCATTGGCTTGTTTCATTTTATCGCCTTGCGATTGGCTGCCAAGGTTTAGTCACGTGGCGGGACGCGGCCAAGGTGACCTTTGCCAGCGCTTTTCTCTGGGCATTCAGCCGAGAGCCGTCGAACGAACAGGAGGTCGCAGAGTGTGTGCTTTCGTGCGGCGCTTCCGCCCTTGGCGGCGGCGTCAGCCCTTTTTCCCGTCAAGTGCTGCTTCAGCAATCATGTGATATACTGTTTCGCCTTAAGTGGGAGTGGTCCGCAGCCCGTTGCAGAGAACGCTCGTGTGGTGGTTGCGAGTCGGAGTTTTCGAATTGTCTTCGGCGTAACGTGGGTGTTTTGGAGCCCAGTTCCTGCTTCCGTAAGTAAGGGGTTGTGCCCCCTTCATCTCGACCTACGAGGATTTGTTCAGCAGAACGAAAGTGGCCCATTTTATTCGTCGTCCCGTTGTACGCGTCATTGACGCGTCTCCCGTCGCCATTAAGGCGGTTGTGCATTCACCCCCATAGCCGTTGTAACATCGAAGGTACCTGCCACCTACGACCGCAGCTTGTCGCACCTCAACTGTACCAGGCTCCCTCGCCGCCTACGCATTAAGGTATGTGTCTTTAACCTGATTACCGCTGTGAACGCGAGTGCTAATTTAAATCTTCGCTGTCCGCCGCATAAGGTGACGCGCATATTTGGACTCATTACTACTTATTACTGCTCTTGTGCATTCATTCAGACTTGCAGACTGTTCATGCCGCGAGTGCTAATTTAAATCTTCGCTGTCCGCCGCATAAGGCGACGCGCATATTTGTACTCATTACTACTTGTTACGGCTCGTTACTGCTCCTTACTGTTCATTACTGTTCACTACATGTTAAACATCTGTCGTTAAGTTTAGAGCGCGCGTGCCAGCTGGTGCCCTTAATTATAGGTTAAGTATAGATATAGGGCGACGCATTCTGCTGCCCCATTGTAACCCGAAGTTCAATATATGATTGGTTAGTTAAGGGAACTATTGTTTTGTTTCGGCTTGTGCATGTTCTGTTACAGATAGACGCCCCTTCATTGTACTGAATATTGTACGACGGAACGAGGAAGCTCTGAGTGGGCAGGTGGGTAAGACAGCTGCGTAGTCGCGGTCGGATTGACACCTAATTACAATCTTTGCATAAGGCATTCCCGAACCTGTTATTTGACCTTGCAATTCTTGAGTAATCCTATCGGCGGAGTATTTTGCGTGCTTCGCTCCCGTCTAACCGTCCAGGCCCGGTTAGCCGGGTTAAGACAGGCTTGGTGGCGCCCTCATGATTTCGACGTGCCCTGTATATATCATGTCACCACACGCTTGCCCAGAACGTATCGTGTGACTCACGCCCGACTCCCTGAGCGTCCCAGCCGTGGCCTTTTAGCCTATTTCGAACCGATTTCAGGGCAAGTGTGTCAGTTTTTCAGGACTGATTCCGTGGTGCGATGCTCACCTTGGGTGGGTGTCGTAAAGTTCTTTTAATACCGTAACAGGCTAATTTTGGCTATCCCAACGTGTGGGCCTGTTTTTTTTTCTGATATTCGTCTTCTCGTCAAGCCCCTTCGTTGTGCGTCTTAATTTTGGCATCCAACATCTGGGGCCTTGTATGCTCGTTTTTCTTATTAAGCCACCCGTTGTCTGCCTAATTTTGGCAGCCCATCGTGTGAGGCCTTGTGGGGCCTTGTGGCTCCTTTGTTCTCGTCAACGCGACTAATTTTGGTGCTCCAACGTCTGGAACCTATTGGTGCACGACAACGCCCGACCTCAATTTGGGGTTTTCTTTTTTTGCGTTGTGTGTCTTAATTTTGGCGCGACAGCGTGGGACGTTGATGTTCAGTGTTGTCTGTTATCATTTATTTTGATGTCGCAAATGTTTTTTTTTCGTCATTTCGAAGTGGTATGGACTGGTAAACCGTTTTTTTTCTTAGTAGAATATCTTACCGAGCTTCTTTTCTTGTTTTCTATTTGTCTTTTCCTGTTTTCTATATGTCTTTTCTTGTCTTTTCCTGTTCTTAGTTTATTTTCATTAGTTTTCTTGACCGTGTATATGTTTTTTCTTAGTTGTCATTTGTCTTTACGTTTCTTTTCTTGTTTTCTATATGTTTTTTTCTTGTCTTTTCTTATTTTCTATTTGTAGTTTTGTGTTTTCTTGTTGTTTATCGCCTTTTTGAGTTTTCTTTTTGTGTTTTTCCATGTCTTTTCATATTTTGAGTATCTTTTTCGTCATTTTTACCGTCGTTTCTTGTTTTTCTTAGCTAGTTCATACTACCGAGATGTTTCGTTGCATTCAGTGCAGATTTTTATCCCGTATTAGTCGGATTTAGTACCAGATGTTGTTGAGTGAAGGTACCGACCTTGTTTTTTTAAGTCTTTTCGAAGGCTTAGTGGGAGTTTCGATTCCCTGTCGTTTACATTGTTTAGCCTTGGGCTAAGTTGACACTTTTGTTGTACCGAACTGACGTTTATTGATTTTGACTTAAATTTACGTATTTTCTACTGGCGTATCCAGTCTTTCTTCTTCCTCTTCTCTCTTCCCACCTTTGCACCCTATCTGGTGACCAGTGTGCGTAATCCCTTTGGGGGTGCACTCTATCGTATCGAATGTGTTTTTTTTTGTTTCGTTCGTTTTTCGTTGTTGCGTTTTCGTTTGAGTTCTCGTTACGTTGTCGCAAAATGCCTCGTTGTTTTATAAGAGACTTCAGGGAACTCTCTTTCAAGTAAGGGGAGTGTTAAGTCATTTTGCTGTCGCAGATGCTTAATTGCATTTCACGCCTTTATTCAGGTCATTTTGGTATTTTAAATAGCCACCTAGGCTTTAGGGCAGCGTGCCCGTAGGCTAAGCCCTTTTAGTTCTTTATTTGGCTCCATCGCCTAATTTCAGAATCACGATTTCGCACATATTTAGCCCCAGAAGCAGTATTTTTCGTCGGTTGGAGCTCCCCTCTGATGGCGTTTTCTTTCGAATTCCGAATCTTCTAGAAAGCACGCTGTCGTGGCGTGATACCATCGTGGCCCGCATTGGCTTGTTTCATTTTATCGCCTTGCGATTGGCTGCCAAGGTTTAGTCACGTGGCGGAACGCGGCCAAGGTGACCTTTGCCAGCGCTTTTCTCTGGGCATTCAGGCGAGAGCCGTCGAACGAACAGGAGGTCGCAGAGTGTGTGCTTTTGTGCGGCGCTTCCGCCCTTGGCGGGGTCGTCAGCCCTTTTTCCCGTCAAGTGCTGCTTCAGCAATCATGTGATATACTGTTTCGCCTTAAGTGGGAGTGGTCCGCAGCCCGTTGCAGAGAACGCTCGTGTGGTGGTTGCGAGTCGGAGTTTTCGAATTGTCTTCGGCGTAACGTGGGTGTTTTGGAGCCCAGTTCCTGCTTCCGTAAGTAAGGGGTCGTGCCCCCTTCATCTCGACCTACGAGGATTTGTTCAGCAGAACGAAAGTGGCCCATTTTATTCGTCGTCCCGTTGTACGCGTCATTGACGCGTCTCCCGTCGCCATTAAGGCGGTTGTGCATTCACCCCCATAGCCGTTGTAACATCGAAGGTACCTGCCACCTACGACCGCAGCTTGTCGCACCTCAACTGTACCAGGCTTCCTCGCCGCCTACGCATTAAGGTATGTGTCTTTAACCTGATTACCGCTGTGAACGCGAGTGCTAATTTAAATCTTCGCTGTCCGCCGCATAAGGTGACGCGCATATTTGGACTCATTACTACTTATTACTGCTCTTGTGCATTCATTCAGACTTGCAGACTGTTCATGCCGCGAGTGCTAATTTAAATCTTCGCTGTCCGCCGCATAAGGCGACGCGCATATTTGTACTCATTACTACTTGTTACGGCTCGTTACTGCTCCTTACTGTTCATTACTGTTCACTACATGTTCAACATCTGTCGTTAAGTTTAGAGCGCGCGTGCCAGCTGGTGCCCTTAATTATAGGTTAAGTATAGATATAGGGCGACGCATTCTGCTGCCCCATTGTAACCCGAAGTTCAATATATGATTGGTTAGTTAAGGGAACTATTGTTTTGTTTCGGCTTGTGCATGTTCTGTTACAGATAGACGCCCCTTCATTGTACTGAATATTGTACGACGGAACGAGGAAGCTCTGAGTGGGCAGGTGGGTAAGACAGCTGCGTAGTCGCGGTCGGATTGACACCTAATTACAATCTTTGCATAAGGCATTCCCGAACCTGTTATTTGACCTTGCAATTCTTGAGTAATCCTATCGGCGGAGTATTTTGCGTGCTTCGCTCCCGTCTAACCGTCCAGGCCCGGTTAGCCGGGTTAAGACAGGCTTGGTGGCGCCCTCATGATTTCGACGTGCCCTGTATATATCATGTCACCACACGCTTGCCCAGAACGTATCGTGTGACTCACGCCCGACTCCCTGAGCGTCCCAGCCGTGGCCTTTTAGCCTATTTCGAACCGATTTCAGGGCAAGTGTGCCAGTTTTTCAGGACTGATTCCGTGGTGCGATGCTCACCTTGGGTGGGTGTCGTAAAGTTCTTTTAATACCGTAACAAGTTCGAGAGTCTCCAGAGTCCAAAAGGCCTAAGATATAATTTCCAAAGATCGAAACCTTCAGGTAGGGTCGTTCATCTTTATCGGCATGACTGAGTATGAAGTCGAGTACAGCTTGATGCTTAAAGACAGAATTTTCAGATTCGAAAATACGTTTGTTGGCCTTGATATGCTTGCAGCGTGCTAATCGGCCTCTTAACGACGCTGATTGGCGTTTCCCGAACATGAAGGACAGGTTCTGGAGGTATAGTTCGGTTTGCCACATTTATAACAGTGCATCTTTTTAGGCTGAGGGCAATCAATTCATCGATGATTGGGTTGGTTACAATTCCAACAAACAATGGGATTGACGGCACCCACAACAGGTTGGCTGTTACAAGCTGAAAGGGCAGGAACAATAGAAGATTCTTCTACAGAAGCTATATTGTAGTTCGAGTGTGACCGACGATACGCTAAGTCTGGTTCAGGCAGATTCTTCACATTTGTTGGAGGGTTTCGAAAGCGTGAAGCTCGTACGCGAGTGTCTTCGATCATCTTGCATACTCGGGTGAGTTCTGAAATTGTGGGCACACATTGTAAGGCAAGTTGTGATTGAATGTAAGGTTGTAAATTCCTTTTTATCATAGTGAGACGTGTGGTTTCCAAAGGCACTGAAGGAAGGCGTCGGAAAAGATTCTCCATAACCGCAATGTAAACGGATACCGGCTCATCAACACCTTGAGTGCGGTTTCTAATCTTGTCCCATAAAATCGCTTCATAATCACACGGCAAGAAAGTTTCTCGGAGAGCTTTGGTGAGATCGTCCCAACTGTTGATGGTGTTACGAATAGATCTGTACCAGATTAAAGCGTTACCAGTAAAAAGTTCTACGGCTGCAGTAAACAGATGTTGCTTAGGTACTCCTCTAGCAACTCGGAGTTCTTCAATACGTTCCAGAAAGCTTGTTACGCCACTTTCACCATTATATTGCATCTTCCATTTGTTGACGGGAATGAAATTATGTTCAGAGGGTGCATGACTCGATGTAGCCATACTAGTGCTATGAAAAAGTGAAGATCTTCTTTGCCGTGAAGCATTGAGGTTGAAGTTGACGTTGGAGCTACGTCTAGGTTCAACATCTGGTGGAGATGGTTGTTCCTGATAATATCGATAAGTATCAGGAGCTTGAGGTAAATCAGTAGCAGCATCAGGTTCGTCAAGTGAAATTAAATCGTGATCTTGTCGATTCTCAGTCCTACTTTCAAGATCGTCTAATAATTGAAGGCAAATATTCACTGCTTCATTTTTCAGGTGGGCAGAGAACTCGGTGCAAACAATTCTCTCTAAGCGGCCATAAACATTTAGAAGACGAGTATGTAATCTCTTGAAGTTATTATCTTTTGTAGTGGAACTGCAAATGCGGACTTCTGCATCAAGGGTTGCTAATTTAGCCCTGCATGCTTCCAATTAATGTCTGTAATCAATGTGGACTTCAGGAAAACTAACATTACCATCACGCTCCATCCTAAATCGGGCCCGAAGTAATTTGCGTTTCTCCATGACGTTACCTTGGCAAAAAATGCCCCGAACCAATAATTCGTAATCAAGTTCATCGACAAGTAAGCGATCAACGTCCATTTTCGGGTATTCAACAAAAAAACTAAATGACTAATTTAATCTTTCAAAACTAGTGTGTTGCCTATTTGTATACACACTTAAATAAAGTGACTAAAACTACCGAAAATTTTTCTTAAAATATTAACAAAATATCCAATAAATCGTCGCACCACAAATCTAACGGCAATATTGGATGCCACGTTCCTAAACTACCTGCACTTGGGAGATCATGCAAAACGATAAACCTATATAACTATCATGCAATATAGATACCATACCACCAAGACTAATTCTAACTATATGGCTAAATATTCCGAGCACAGAAAGGGAAAAAAATATATAAATTACACAAAAAATGTACCCGATGAAACAAGTCCAAGCCAAGCGAATTCAAACAAAATGAGGCTCCACGAATGGGCGCCAATTAACTCCTTGTTACCTAACTCTGACTATAAAATAAAGAGTAGCACAGGCTACCGGATTCTTAGCCGGAGCTGGTCGTGGGTCGAACAAAAGACTTAAAGCGTAAGCTGAAACGATGAGTAATTTATGGGCGCCAAGTAGCAGGTAACCCAGCACTTTGCTAATCATCAACCAAGACACTACGGAAGGTGCTACTAAGCGATCCTGAAAATTAGAGGTAGCGACAAGGACACACAAATCAAATTCGCAGGCATAAGTAACGAGTATATATAATTTAATAAATATTAACAGTGCTCGGTAGTATATCACAACAACAACAAATAACACAAACCAGATTTTATAAACCAAAATAGTAAAATTTATCACAGATTGAACTCACCAGTTTAAATAAATATAGTCAAAAAGCGTAGCAATTCGCATGTATAACCAAACGCGTCTCAAATTTAAGCGGTAGTTAAGGTTTTGTTTTGTTTGTCAAGTTGAAATCAACGCTAAACCCTCAGTTGCAAAATGCATAACTATACTAGTAATCAATTGTACACAAATCCCATTATTTCCCAAGATCTTGGTATATATAAAGGCGCAATATTACCCGAAACACGCTAATTAAATCTCGCCCTAAAGGGGCGTAATTGCTTAAACAACGATCGGACTGATGTCGCTAATTTCTTGCAAAATGGGGCCGCAGTAAACCAAGTTCAACCGAACTGACAGATCTCTCCACTGAGATCGAGTCTAAAATCGTTCAAAAGGCGTATGCAAGAATTGCTTTACAAACATTTACATAAGGGAAACCTTATCGTCCCTATGCATCTACATTAGACACAGCCTGAACTCTAATGGAGGCTTGAAATGTCAAAGTTGCAAATATTAAGATGTTACACAACAAAATAGGTTTACTTTAGACTGCAGGTGCGTTATCACAACATTAAAGTAAGTAAATTAATTAGCTTATCAAAATCTAGCCGTAGCCCAAAGCGCTACAATGAATAATAATTAAACACATTAAAATGAGGCCTATAACACAGGTTAAGTTGGTCGAGCTAAAAACTGCACAAGAACGCTGAATGAATTGCAAAGACAAACCTTGATTGCACCAGGTGACGAACGTGCTAAATCGGAGGCCTACTGCACGATGTCGAGGAAGCCAGGTGATCCAACGGGCTTTACTGCAGGTAACGTAGAGATCTCGGGCCAGTAAATCTGCTAGCCTGTTTTAGGGACTGGAAATCTCCCAAACTCATAGCCAGCCGACTGCAGCAACTGCCTGGAGAAAGTGCTCTCCAAGAGGGGCCAAATCCATCAACCAAACGCCTCGAAAAGTTCTGCGCCACCATGTACAAAGCTCGCAGCACACCAACAGAGATGCGTTAGTTCATACTAAGGGATTGCTTCATAATCTGAGTGCGTTCACCACCCGTACCAAAGGGGAGCTAACTGAGTGCGTTCACCGCCCGTACCAAAGGGGAGCTAAAGGGACAACATTCCGCCTTAGAAATATAACCAATACTTGTCAAAATAGCATACCGTTAGGTGTTCTGCTCCGAATCGCCCAAGTAATTACATGTGCTTGTCAGATAAATTCCGGACAAAAGTCCGTGCTTGAAATGTACTACAACAAAAACGTCGGGGACGTCTCCCCAGCAAAATTCACACCAAAGTATACATTTTCATGCTAGGATGAGCGTGACAAAACCGAATTACAAATATTCGTGCATCGATTAACCAAAGATGCTTTTCACCACATCCGTCTTCTGACAAGTCAAAATGGCTAATAATAATTGACAGCTAGGTCCAGAATTCCAAATTTGCAGAAAAATCGCATCTGCAACCAACATAGCACGCGTACAACGTTAAGCCTAACCTGCAGTGACTTTACTTGAGGAATGGGTAACTGAAACTAGTCTATTTAAAGTAAGTTAGATCTATAGAGCGTCTCAGGGTGACAAGACAGCGTGGAGAGGATAGGGAATGCTTTCCTTATGGGAATTTCGCTCCGACGTTGCCAGTTGTATGCAACGGGTGATGGTATAAGTTGACCGAAATAGACGAAAACCAGAAGTTCCCAATAAGTTCTCACGCAAAATTTTAATTCAGAAAGCATCATTTGTAGTTCAGATTAATCAGTTTGAGAAAGTATAATTTGTAATTCAGAAACCATTATTTATACAGGGTAATTTATAATAGGTGTAAAACACTTTACTATTTTGTTCCGGAAGTAATTTTAAGATAAAAATGTCATATGGACATAGGTCATATTCCAATTAGTTACAGAACTACAACAGATTTAAATTTTAGTGAATTAGTAATGATTATTAAAGAACAATTTCAAAACATAAGTAAAAACAAATTGGAATATGACCTATGTCCATATGACATTTTTATCTTAAAATTACTTCCGGAACAAGATAGTAAAGTGTTTTACACCTATTATAAATCACCCTGTATAGAAGATTATAAATAATTAATACCTATATCTTATCATTTTTAAAACTGAAGTAATTTACTGCACATCAGGTTTAACGTCTGCTGTATGCATCAAATTGGTTCTTAATTACAACCATAATGAGGGTGACAAATTTATACTTCCAAAAGTTTGAGTGATTCATAACTACTTTCTAATGCAAAATAAATTAATAAGCCATTAGGGTAATTTTTGTATAAAATATGTTTAGTCTTCATCTGTTCTCAGAGCCTGTTGACATATTCCATTTGCGATTATTTTGCATAGTGTTCTATACATTTATTTATTGTTAGTGCTTTTATTGTTGTTTATTGTTGTTTTGACCGCTCAATGGAGGAAATTGTTAAATGGAAACGCTGACAATCTTTGCAAGTTTCAGAAAAGCAAATAGTAATGAATCTCGTCAGTTACCATTTAAATCAAACTAACGATTCGATATCGACTATAATCAAAAAAGTGTCCGAAATGAGTGGCGTGGGTGAAAAGAAGCTTTACAACGTGAGACAAGAGTACACTTCACCAGCTGGACTACTTCCTCCAAAAGAAAGGCCCAAAAAGCGCAAAATTGTTACATCTCGTGAAAACAAATACGACGGAGAAATGAAGAGTGACATTCGCAGAATAGTGCACCAGTTTTATCGGGACAATATACCGCCTACAATAAATTCTGTGTTAGCTGCAGTAAATGGCAATGCAAATTTGCCTAATTTTTCGCGCGCAACAATGCATCGCATACTGAGTGACATGGACTTTGTGTATGAAAAGCGTGGCAGAAAATCTATTTTAATTGAAAAGCAAGAAATAATCTCTTGGCGTCATCGTTATTTACGCGAAATTCGTAATAATCGTGAAGTTGGATACAATATCGTGTATTTGGATGAATCGTGGGTAAATATCGGACATAGTGTATCGAAAGAATGGGTCGATAAATCGATTAAATCGCATCGGGATGCAAAAACGGGTTTATTGATGGAGCAGAGCTGACTTTTTTGGCTAAGAAAAATACCCAAGATTACCATGATGAAATGGATGGACCCAACTTCGAAAAGTGGTTCGAACATCAGTTGATTCCGAATCTACCAGGAAAAACTGTTGTTGTTATGGACAATGCGTCTTACCACAGTAGAAAGTTAGAGCAAATTCCGAACAGTACTTCAAATAAAGCCGAAATTCAGGCATGGCTTTGGTCTAAAGATTTATTTTTTGAAGAGGACTATTTAAAAAACGAATTGTTGGAAGTAGTTAATACCTTCAAACGAAACTATGATGGGTATAAAATAGAAGAAATTGCAAAAAGGCACAATGTGAAGATCTTGAGACTCCCGCCCTACCACTGCGAAGTGAATCCTATAGAATTAGTGTGGAGTGAAGTAAAAAGGTATTTAATTTAAATATTGTCGTAAACACTGTTTAATTTTGGCATTTATTGAATTTTAATGCAGCAAAAGCTTCCAAAATGTCATTTAAATAAATTTTTAATGTTATCAAAGATCGACATCCAAGATATTATAAATACATAATTAAATTAAACATCCTTTGCTTAATTAGTTTATTGTCCATAATTTTCTTATTTAAAATTATAACATCCACGATTTATCACCATATTTTTTAATTATTTATTATTAATCTTTAAAAAGTAAATTTAATGCACAATTAAGCGGATTTTTTTAAGGTACGTAGCCGGACATAACACGAATTTTAAGGAGAATGAAGTCCGAAATTTAATCAGTGAAGCATATTTGCGAGTTATGCCAGAAAAATGGAATAACTATGTAAATCACGTAATAGCAACAGAAAGGACAATGTGGGAAGTCGGTAATTTGTTAGAAGATATAGAACCAATTATTATAAATATAAATGATGCAGATAGTGATAGTGACATTAATAGTGAAGCGAACAATAGTGACAGCGAGTAGTGATACACGAATTGTACAATTTTTAAACTTTACAATTAAAAATTATAATCAGTTACTGTTTTTTCCAATTTCTATTTTAAATATATAAACTCGATTGCCGTGAAACACATATTCGTTTTATTTATTTTTACCGGCTATCAAATCCACTAAATTTGGCGAATTTTATGCTTGTTAAAACCTAATTTTACTCATTAAAAAACTATGACAAGTTCCGATTAAAAGAATTATGTGTTTGTGATAACGGAGATCTTACTGTACGTAATTGTTTCGTTCTTAAACTTGTTTGAATGCCACTGACAAAACGTACCAGGTAATGAGGGATTATAGTTAAGCTGTCTCTATTACAATAGCCGAATTTGTTTGTCTGTGATGGAGGCATATTTTCTACAGAACACTTTTGTGGAGACATATGGCATCGCTGTTTGCCATAAGGCCCTGTACTGTCTAGTCACCCTGAGACGCAGTATAGGATTAGTCAGATATAAGGTAAATAGTTAGAACGAAATGTGCAAAGTGCCTTGAATTAGGCAGGGATAAGGCAAATCGTCAAATTAATACGAAAAGTGACTTTTGAAACATAACAAGCTGGAGCTTGAGGCAGGCCATTTCCAGGGGCTTATTGCAGAAGGCAGCATCATCTGTAAAAGGCAACTGGCCAGCTCGAACGGAGGGTAATAAAAACGCAGTGGTCGAAATCCTCTCCACCAGAATAAGTTGTTCAAGTTTTAATTGTTTTGGGTGAAATTCTAATTACTTTTTTTTTATTGTGTGCGTGTAGTACATATTTAAGCAATAAAGTGTTCTAAATTTGACTCGAATCTATTCACTTCAGCAATCGACAATCCTGGACCATAACTAATACTTTGCATTTTAAGTAATCAAAACTGAGCGTTAATTTTGATAGTAAATTTAAAATCGCTTTTATAACTATGTGGTGCCCTTTGCAAGGGATCAATAAGTTTATAACTTTATATGTAGACCCCAAATGTCTTCATATCACGATTGCTTGGCTCTTGTAACTGCGATAGTTCTTTATAAATTGATAACGGTGATTAACACGTTTTTAAATAATTTTCAGAAACGCGAAACGTCACGAAGTAGTCGGATGTTTGAAATTTTTAAATAATTTCTATTTTAATTCATTATAATAGTACCCTGAATAAATGTTAATATCTGCAAAATTAAGTTTGTTGGATATTTTGCGGGTAGTCATCCTCTTGAAGGAATCATTTAAAACACCGCCGTGGTAATTGTAAATGCTTTATTTGTTAGATACACATAGCGTCACGCTGGACGCTGTTGTTGTGTTGAGAGCTAGAATGCTACTGATGTTATTAACAACACATTGTCAGTTCAACTGCGCTCAAAGAACGCGCACGGCGCAGTTGCCATATCAACGTGATACTTAACATTTGCGTTGCATTATTACTTTTATAATCACATCTCACAATTATAATATTAGAAAGAAAATTGTACTGAATTATAACCATAATAATTTCGATTACATATGTGTATCAAAAAATATACTTAATTATACCTTAATTATGTTTAAATAATTATATTCTTACCGGTTAAAAAGATAACCATCGTACTTCTTATGAGTTTTACGTGTGTCAAGGGGAATTCAATTACAGGTACCCATGCTTCAAAATGTATTAATATTCATAAGAGGGCTAACAAAATCCATGCTAAACCTTGTACCTTAAATTAAAAATAAATTTGATTAGTTGATTTCATTGGGATGATTTGTGAAAGTTTCAAGCTTGAAAGATAGCATTTTTCATTTCTCTTAAATACATTTCTGTTTGTTTTTAAAATTATCTCTAAGGTGTGTTTCATATAATAGTAATACAACAGCTTTGATGTGGCCAAGTAATAGATTTAAATTTAAATTGCTTAGCGATAAACCTGTTTTTCAGGTAGACGACAATTTACAGTTACTGAAAATGTTTACAGATTCAAAATAATGGGCCTATTTATAGTGCAAATTAGCTATTTCAATATGGTTTCAGCTTTTTGTAATGATTAACCTAAAGATTCATAATAATATATCTATTAAAATATAATGTAATAGAAATATGTTCCTGTTCCAAAGAGAAGTTAGAACGATTAGCGATTTCATTCTTGTACCACTTTGAATTGCAACGATGTGGCTGCATTTACAGGTCCCTTAATAAATAAGAGCGCTGTAACTGTAACAGATTACGCATCAGACTATTTGTGCAAATTTCTTAAACAGACAACTATAAAGCTTTTTCAACTATAAACAATTTAACATATATCTCCAGAAGGGAACAAGTTATCTTGACGAGACTGCGAACCGGACATACTCAACTAACGTGCAAGTATTTACTGTGTGGTGAAAATCAACCGTCATGTACTACTTGTAACGTACCGTTAACAGTATATCATATTTTAATGGAATGCGCTAGATACAGAGCAGCTCGTACCTTTCGAGAAGGGACATCGTTAAAAGAATTGGGGCACAGCGCAATTTTGGAATTCACAAAACAAATTGGACTGATGGAACAGATCTAATCTGAAAGAATTAAATTATCCAGTTACTAAAGGCTAATAGCCTCAGCAGCTGACGCCGGAAATAATTTTTTACAAATTATATAGAGAGAGCTGCAAGTGAAACACAACTAGAGGTTGTTGTCAAAGAAACCTACCCAAACCCTTTCATGATCTAACCAAGTTCGAAAGAAATTGGCAGGTTAATATTTAGATATTTTAAGATAAATATTTTATTAAAATTACTGCAAAGTTATTTTTGAAATTGTAAACAAGCTGTAAAACATGAAGAAAAAGGCTTGTCGAATAACATAAGAATTTTAAGTTAGCTTAAATGTGCTACACGGGGAATTCCTACAAATTAAATAAATACTCAGTAAAACTCAATGATGCTTTACAGAAACAAAACTTTGTGATTCAGTAAATGTCTTCTGTTGTAGCAAAGTTTTGCCAGTTCCTGAACAGGATCGGGTGGATTGTTCGAATACGCCACTGGTTCAAGACGGTTCAAACCAGCCTACAGCTATAGGTGTAAATTCATACACCACATAACATTTCCCATAAAGAAATAAATAAAAGAAAAGCCAGAACTTGCTGCAAATCAATGCTTATTTACACTACATCTATATACAGCTCCAAAAAGGACCTAAATCTTTCACAAGCAAAATATTCGGGACGCATAAGAGAAATGGCAAATCCTACACCCATATAAATTCAAATAAAATTCTGAAAGCTAGAAACCTATGATTTTGTATATTTTAATGTATTTGCAGTGATATAATTTTAATTTATTTGTATTTTCGTGTAATTATTGCAAATGTGACATTAATGCTATTCTAGGTGTTTTTTGTATGATTAACTTGAAAAGAGGCTTCCACGAATGGGGCCCCCAGTTAATCCGCTGCGAATTCCGGTTCAATGAGATTGCCGGGAACTGCCACTTAATAACCCTTGACTTGGGTTCAGTATTTGTTAAAGTGAAACAAGACTTACCAAACACGAGTATATTGAATAACAACGATTACAAACGTCACTGATGGACCGATGGTTTTTTACAATAGCTTCAACTGTTGTGACACGCTTGGATTGGCCACGCGAAAATAGCGAATTGCGCGTAACCGTCACACAAAACAACCTGGAAACGTCTTTACCAGGGAGCTAGACCGACCGCAAACCAGCACAAAGCATAGCTGAACTTGCTTACTCGAAATTCTGAATCTAACTCAAGCTGAATTGACAATGAGCTGAAGTCGCAAATTCAACAAGGAGGGGAAGGCTCAAACACTATTGGCTGAGGCGATCCTGCGTAGCCAATCGGAGCGTCGCACGTTGTTTAGGAATAAATGCTTATTTTAAGAAATCTTAATGCTAAGCTCTCTCAATGAGGCATTGTATTGAACGAAATCCATAAACACATGAGTCCCAAATACGCTAAGTCGGCTTAAGTCCTATTAGAAAGAGTATCCATCCGCTTAAAAGCCATTAAGGGAAGCTTACAAATTCCTTTCCAATATTAACAGAGGCAAACAAATACGGCAAGATGCAAATTTGACTTTACCACGACCTTTGACTGAGCTAGAACGGTTATGACTTGAATTACATGAATAATTATAGGCAAAAAGGTTTTGCTGCACGCATCTGTGTGAATCAAACATGCCGCCCCCGAAGTGCCGACTATGGCACGACGTGATTAAATCCCAAAATTAAACTGAAATCTAAAACTACTAAATAATCAAATGCATAACAAGAACTAATGACAGATGATAATCCAAGAGCCTTACAGATAGCCTACAACTAGCATGAATACAAGCAAAGAAACAACTAAACCTAGCAAAATGTTCAATCAACGAAAACTACCAACTAAGAGCAACGTCAATGTTTATTGCCCTTGATCGCAATGATCGTCTTTGGGTAGGATGTACACTTTACGCACCGAGCGTTTCAGGAGATTCCCTCGGGAATCGCGCACCTGCATCACACGCACAACACCATCCGCTCCTGGATATGTGGCCGAGATGATTGCCAGTGGCCAACGGTAGCTTGGAGATGCCTCGTCGTGGAAGAGTACCACGTCGCCCACCTGGGAGGCTAGAGACGTGCTGGAGGACTTCCACTTAGGCCGGCGCTGCAGGAGGTGGAGGTAGTCCCGGGACCAACGATCCCAAAACTGCTGGGACAGCCGCTAGACCAGCCCATAGTGGCTGAGACGATTTTCCGGTATGTCCTGGAGTTGGGCTTCCGGAAACGAAGTCAGCTTCCGACCGATCAAGAAGTGGGCAGGAGTAAGGACTTCGGGGAATAAGGCGTCGGTAGGGAGAACACAGAGTGGGCGGGAATTTAGTATCGCTTCCACTTGACTCAGCATGGTGTAATACTCAACGAAAGTTAACTTTGCATTGCAAGATATTCGCCTTAAATAATATTTCAATGACTTTACCCCCGCTTCCCAGATGCCGCCAAAGTGCGGAGAGTGTGCCGGAATAAAATTCCACTTAATGCTATGTTTCGACAATTTCTCCCTTATGCATTGCTCACTAGAGCCTGACAGGATATTTTTTAATTCCGATAGCTGATTTCTGGCACCGGTGAAACAGGTAGCATTCTCAGAAAATATGTTGGAGGGTAAACCGCATGAATCTCCTCAACGATGCGATGAAAGCCTCCGTCGTGAGGTCTTCCACGAGTTCAAGATGAATAGCCTTCGTGGCCAAACACACAAATAGGGCTACGTAAGCCTTTACTTCTTTCGCGCCTCGCCCGGATTTGTTTTTTATAAACACGGGACCCGCGTAGTCTATCCCGCAATTGCTGAAAGAAGGAGAGGGTGTGACACGAGCTTCGGGTAGTGATCCCATCAAGTGTTCATTCATCTTAGGCTTGGCCCGGAAGCATATCACGCAATTGTGTATTACTTTACGTATCAGGTCTTTGGCTCTCACGATCCAAAACTTATCCCGCAATGAGACCAGTAACACCGAGTGTCCACAATGCAAGAGCCGCAAATGCTCTTGCTTCACGATTAGCAACCACAAAGAGTGACTAGCTGGTAACAAAAGGGGATGTTTCTGATCAAAGCTTAGATTGGAATTTTCTAGACGGCCGCTCACGCGCAGTAGGGCCTGATTGTCCAGAAATGGGTTTAGAGAAAGCAGCGCACTATTTTTCGGCAATGGCGCTTTCTGAGACAAAACTGCTATTTCTCCGGAAAAGACTTCCGCCTGGGCAATTTTGATCAGACGGCGAGTCGCCTCCTCCAATTCGTCAATGGCTGGAGGTCCTGGCCAGCGCGTTTCGGTGTTTCTGTTTCTCGCGAGACGCAGGCAGTACGCGACTACGCGCTGTAATTTTGTGAAACTGGAATAGCGCCTGAAAAGTTCAAATTCTGGGACGCGATGGTGAAGAGTGGCCACTACTGGGCGCGACTCTTGGGCTGATAGCTCACCCGAATCAATTTTAACGGGCTGGGGTTTTAAGTCCGCCTGTGACAAAAACTCTGGCCCGTGCCACCACAAGCGTGAGTTGAGTAACTCCTGGGGTAACATTCCCCTGCTAATTATATCGGACGGGTTGCAATTTGTACGCACGTGAAACCATTCTTCCCTATTGCTTAGTTCGTGAATCTCGGACACCCGGTTCGCGACGAACGTCTTCCAATTACTCGCATCCTTATTTATCCAGTGCAGAGTTATGGTGGAGTCCGACCAATAGTACACGCGGTCAAATTTAAATGCGGAGGAATCGAGTATAGTTTTAATCAAACGAGCCAACAGTAAGGCTGCGCAAAGCTCCAGACGAGGCAAGGATATTGTTTTTAATGGAGCGACCCTTGACTTAGCACAAAGCAAATTGGTGGTGACATTACCGCGCGCGTCAACGCAACGTATATACACGGCGCACCCATAGGCTACAGAACTCGCGTCCGCAAATCCGTGGAGATCTATCGAATTTAAGTCATCGCAAATTACCCGTCTCGGAATTGCCAATGAGCCCAAAGCGTGTAATGAAGAATGGAGTTCGTCGTATCTGGAGTGCATCTCCATGGGCACCGTTTCGTCCCATGACAACTTCAACTGCCAAAGCCGTTGCACGAGAAGTTTCAAAGTTAGAACGCTTGGATCAAGTAGTCCCAAGGGATCGAATACTTGAGCCATACTAGAGAGTATAGCCCGCTTGGTAACTGATTTGCAACAGCTAGGGTTCACTCTGTAACTTAGCACGTCCCGCCGAGTATCCCAAAAAATGCCGAGAGTTTTCTCCGTGGCGTCTTCCGTCAAATAAATGGGCTCTACGCTGCCGCGATCCACACCAATGGCGCTAGCTACTTCACTGTCGTTGGATGCCCACTTTCGAAATTCAAACCCGTACCCCGACAAAGCGCTACTAATTTCGAATTGCGTTTTTATGGCTTCCGCCCTATTTTCAAAACCAGTCAGTAGGTCATCTACATAAAAATCCCGGCTAATTCTTAATGAGGCCTCTAGAAGCGATGTTTCGATTTCCTGGGCGATTTGTATCAAGCACCTAGTTGCTAGGTACGAGGCTGATTTATTACCGTAGGTGACCGTTAATAATTTGAAGCATTTTACCGATGAGGTTTTGTCGTCACGCCATAAAATTAATTGGTATTGCGTCTGCGAGGGGTCCACGAGGATTTGCCTATACATTTTGGCGCAATCTGTTTTCAGCACGTACTTGAATTGCCTAAAGCGACAAAGAATTGCAAACAACGACTGCTGGACCACTGGGCCCTTATGTTGAAGGTCGTTAAGCGATACTCCGGAGGAGGACGCACAACTGCCGTCAAAAACAACGCGATGTTTGGTCGTTGAACTGTCCTCCTTTATGACTGGCAAATGTGGCAAATAAAACCGAGGATGGGGAAGGCTCGTGTTGGGAGCCTCTCAGTTTTCCGTTATTTTGGAAAATTCCTGATTGCTAGCTCGCCTTGGACGTTAATGGACTGTATTGATTTTATTTCTTCACTGAATTATACACTCGTTGAAAGCAAAGTAGGTAATTTATTTGCTATAAATTTACACGAACAGTTTAACATTTAAACATGTGAACAATAATTACTTTCGCAGAGCGGACCTTTTCGCGTGCTGTCTCGCCGACAGACGGATTTGTAAGTAAGTTTTTAGAATCGGAAGCCCGCCCGGCAGTCTACTGCGTACAGTATGAATTCAGAATGCAAGAGAGGCGGCAAAAGTTTATAAAGTCCTTAACATACCGCCCGCCTTGGAAAGGGTAACCTTTCAAATAAAACAGTACAGAGTTGACATGTAACAGCTAGAGTAAAAAATGTAACATGAACACACATATATACAAAGCATAATAGTACATGGATCTTAATCGAGTACAAGAAAACCCGAACAATGGGGAGACAAAAGGCCTTACGAACACTGCGCTGAACGCTAACGCACTAGTTCACAACACTAGGTAGCGGGCACAATTTGGCGAAGGATCGTTTCACTATTCCTGACACAGTGTTCACTGACGCCACACGCGTAACGCCGTCAAGGCCAGGGTGCAGCTCGGTGACCCGGCCTAACCTCCACTTCAGAGGGGGTAGATTGTCATCCTTGATGAGGACCATGGAACCAGGCTGGAGGTCCGAAAGATGCGTGCGCCATTTGGTGCGCTGTTGGAGTTCCGAGATGTACTCTGTACTCCATCTCTTCCACACATTCTGGTGAAGTTGTTGTATTCTCTGGTATTTAGACAGCCAAGACTCGGCTATCTCAGTAACGTTGGGATCAGGCAGTGACACCAACGGACGACCAATCAGGAAATGAGCAGGAGTCAAAGGCTGAAGGTCGTTTGGATCGGAGGACAAAGGAGACAGGGGTCGGGAGTTTAAGGTCGCTTCCACCTGTGCCAGCAAAGTGCAAAATTCATCGTAATTTAGACTAGCGTTACCTATAACGCGCCGTAGGTGATGTTTGGAGGACTTAATTCCGGCCTCCCACAATCCGCCAAAGTGGGGACTGTGCGCGGGTATAAAATGCCAAGCTACTCCGTCGCTCGCGACTGATTCGGAAATAGAAGGGTTTTGCTCCGCGAGAAAATTGACTAATTCGATTAACTCGGAATTAGCGCCGACAAAATTAGTGCCATTGTCTGAATAGACATGGAGCGGTTTGCCTCGACGAGCTACAAACCTGCGAAAGGCCATTAAGAAGGCTTCAGTAGAAAGGTCAGCGACCAATTCAAGGTGCACTGCTTTTGTGACAAAACAAACGAATAGACAAAGGTAGGACTTGACTAGTTTAGAACCACGTCCTTTGCGATCCTTTATCATGAACGGTCCACCATAATCGATACCAGTCGTATGAAATGGGGGCGATGATTGAATACGAGATGCCGGCAGATCTCCCATTATGGGTTCGGTTAGCTTAGGAGAAAATCTAAAACACCGCAAGCATTGATGAACCACTTGCTTGACTATATTTCTGCCAGAGGTAATCCAATATCGTTCTCTGAGGTTAGCTAACAGCATTTGAGGTCCGGCATGCAGAAGCCGAAGGTGCTCATGTGAGACTAGGAGTTTGGCGAATGGATGTTTGCCAGAAATCACTAGAGGAAACTTCTTGTCAAAAGGTAATTGAGAGTTGTGGAGCCTACCACCAACTCTTGGCAGTCCCTTGGAATCCAGAAAAGGATTCAAGGATATCAAAGCAGAAGATTGCTTCACAGGCTTGTTCTGTGACAACAGCTTAAATTCGTCAGGAAATGACTCACGTTGTGAAAACCTTGCAAGCCTTACAAGGGTTGCTTGCAGTTCATCTGTAGAAAGGGGCCCAGAAAGGCGATCAGCTTTGGGGGTCCGCGCATTGTTATAAAAACGAAAGCAATAAGCTGTAACTCGTTGTAAGCGAGCCAAACTTGAATACTGATTGAACGGAAATGGTTCAACGGAGGTTACAGAAAAACTCTGAACTTCTTTTTTGAATTCTGGAATCTCAGCAAGAACATGTCTGGAAGTAGGCCAAGATGCCTCACCTTCGCTTAGCCAGGCGGGACCATGCCACCAAAGGCTTAATTCTTTTAAAACTAAAGGAGTGACTCTCCTAGTGAGAAGATCAGCAGGATTCGACGCGGTAGGAACATGCCTCCACGTGGCATCAGAAGTGAGTTGCTGAACATCTGCACCTCTGTTGCACACAAAGGTTTTAAGAAGATTTGGACTGGTTTTCAACCATCCTAGCACTATTGTGGAATCTGTCCAGAAAACAATTCTAGATATGGGCAAATCAAGTGCCTTTATGACTTGCACGGAAAGTTTACTTAGAAGAACAGCTCCGCAGAGCTCGAGCTTCGGAATTGTCAAGGGCTTTAAAGGGGCTACCTTGGCCTTGGAGCAGAGAAGGTGAACTTGTACTTCCCCTTCCTGATTCTTGGAACGGAGGTATATCGACGAACCGTAACCATTGTTGGAAGCGTCGCAGAAACCATGGAGTTCTATCTCAATCACGCGCCGACAGAGGACGTGACGAGGAATTGCTAAATCATTGAGCATGAGAAGATCACGCCGATATGTAGACCATTTTTCTTGTATGGCGTTGGGAACGGGTTCATCCCAATTCAACTTTTCCATCCAAAGTTGTTGCAAAAGAACCTTGGCACCCATGGTGCATGGACTTAGCAGACCCAGCGGGTCAAATATCTGCGATATTTCAGACAAGATGCTACGCTTGGTAGCCTTACTACTTGTAGAATTTGAAATATTGAACATCAGATGATCGCTTTTGAAGGACCAAATCAAACCAAGGGTGCTTGTGTGCTCATGTGCACTGAAATCAAGAACACCCGGATGCAAATCGGAGTCTGGGATTCCATCGAGAACTTCTGGAGAATTAGAAATCCACTTTCTAAGTTTGAAACACCCTGAATCAAAAATCTGATTCAAGTTTGAACAGAGAGTACGCGCTTTCTCAGGAGTGTCGGCACCTGTCAGAAGGTCGTCGACGTAGAAGTCCTCCTTTATCACTCGAGAGACTTCGGGATTTGAAGCTGCACATTCGATGCCCAATTGGGTCAAACATCTAATGGCAAGAAAAGACGCTGAAGCAGTGCCATACGTAACTGTGTTCAGATCATATGACAGAAGAGGCTCAGTTGGAGATGATCGCCACAGGATTCTCTGAAGGGGCCTATGATTAGGATTCACCAGAACCTGACGATACATCTTCTCGATGTCGGCTGATATAGCGAACAAATGCTTGCGAAAGCGAACAAGAATGGAAAATAAGTCTTGTTGCACGGTTGGGCCAACCATCTGAATACTGTTCAGAGATCGCCCTGAAGTGGTTGCTTGAGAACCATTGAATACAACTCGGAGTTTAGTTGTCAGGCTTTCCTCTTTTAAGACTCCGTGGTGGGGTAGATAATAGGATATCTCGTTTGAATTAGGGTTTGAAACGGACATATGACCTAATTCAGAATATTCATTCATGAAACTCGAATAGCGATTGGACAAGTCAGGGTTCGCTTGTAACCGCTTCTCTAATGATAAGAATCTTTTTTGAGCGATTTGCAATGAATCACCCAAACCTCTACAGGTTCCTTGAGAGGGATAGAGACAACGAATCGACCATTCGCTTCTCGTTGCGTATTTTGCGAGAAATGTGCCTCACAGGCGTTCTCTTCATTTGTGCGAACCTTTTCCTCTGGGTAATGTTCGAGTTGCCAAAACCTAGCAATGGGATCAGAAGCATCCTCAATCGTGCCAAGATTGCACTGTACAGGGTACGCAGAAGGGGGGCCTGTAGGGCCAGAAACAATCCAGCCAAAGCGAGTTTTTTGGAGGATGGGAAGATTTGGGCCTAGACCAATTTGTCCAATACAAAGGAGCTGCCAGAAAATGGGCGAACCAATCAGAATGTCGATGGTGCCCGGTTGGTCGTAGGACAGATCTGATAACTTGATGTTATCAGGAACCTTGAAGCTGTTTCGCTGGACGCGAAAACTTGGGGTTGTACCTGTAATCTCATCGAGAACAAGACAGGATAGGCGAATACTGTATGAGGTGTGAGGGGCTTGCAGCTTGATATCACACCTAGCCTTGATTTGAGAAGTAGCTTTACTTAAGCCAGAAACAGTAACGTTGACTTCGCGAGTTGGAAGCTTCAACCTTTTACACAAATCTGAACGTATGAAGTTCGATTGGGAACCGGAATCCAGCAGGATTCGCACAACATGAGGCGTACCATCATCAGCGATGAGTTTAGCGGTAGCCGTAGGTAAGAGTACCTGTAAAGCATTCGAACAGAATGCCGAAATCGATTGATTTAGTTCAACAGGGGTTTCTGCCGACATCGCAGATCCTGGTTGACTAGAAGAAGCATTTTGAGGTTTGTCCTCATGAAGAAGTGTGTTGTGCCTTGATTTGCACTTTCTACACGTATATTTGGAGCTACAGCGGCTCGAAAGGTGACCCTGAGTTAGGCAATTAAAGCATACACGGAGCTCTTTTGCCTTTGCATTCCTGTCAAGAAAAGACAGCTTGACAAACTTATCGCATTTGTACAAAGGATGAGATCCTTTGCAAAATGGACACGAAGGGGTACCTGACACAAATGATTTCGAATGTACCTTGGAAGACTTCTCGGGTACAAGCTTAATATTTTTTACTTCCAGAGTTTCTAGAAGATTTGCTGTGTTTTGCAGAAATTCCTTGAACTCATCAAGATTAGGCAGGTCAGAACTTGACCGGTTTCTAAGGACCTCCCATTCACGGAATGTCGTGGGGTCCAGTTTTTTAGAAACGACATAAATGATAACAACATCAAGAAGCTCGCTTTCGGTTGCTAATGATTTGATTGCTGTAAAATGTTTGAATAACATATCGCTAATCGTACGTAATTTAGTTGCAGATTCCTTACTGCACGATTCAAGTTCAAAAATAGCATTGAGGTGGTTATGAATCAGAATTTTTGGATCATTGTAACGATTACACAATGCATCCCAGGCTAGAATATAATTACTCGCAGTAAACTCTAAACTTTTTATAATTTGGCTTGCATCACCCTGTAAACTAGCCTTTAAGTAATGCAGTTTTTGAATATTAGTTAGCGTTTGATTCTCATGAATTAAACTAATAAAAATCTCACGAAATTCCAACCACTCTGACACGTTCCCTGAATATTTGGGAATCGAAATGGTAGGAAGGCGTACAGCTCGATTATTGCAATGCGAACTGCAATTTGAATGCGTTGATCTCACGCTACCATTAGGAGATCCAGCACGATCTGGTGCAACATCATACTGTTTGTTGTATTCATTAATCAAACATTCAGCTTGTGAAATTGCAAGAAAATAAGAGTCTTCAAATTCGACTTGTTGCTGCATTTCAGATTCTGTATCCTTACTGGTGTCTAAAATTTGTTCATGAACTGCATAATATTCTGATAACACGGCGGCTATAGCATCCAATCTTTTCTGCAATTGAACAATCTGAGCGCTAGATAAGAATTGATCTTCATCGTGAATTGTTTGCAAAGATTGCACGTGATTTGCGAAGCGCGTAAGCTTGCCTTTGATAGAGCCTCGTACTCTTACAAGTGGATCCATAATTGTTGAAATTAAAACAATTTAGCAGATAGAACTAACTCTCGTACGCCCCTGGTACGGACTTTTGTTTACAACGCAAGACAGCTTTGATAACGACGCGAGAATCTTGGCGCTAACGACGCAGAAAACGACCCTGGTACAACGCGAGATGATTCACTTGTGACTGATTCGACTGCAGTATGAAACATGCAGGGGATACTCGCGCACAACGAAATAGCTTGGCATTTCACGCAATTAAAATGTTTATATGACTCATAAACCATTTGTTTACGCAATAATACGCAGCTGAAATTATGCACATCCATAACACAGATGATGAACAAATTCATGCATAGGAAATCACAAAAAAGGGAACTTAGGCTTACATTGATATTGTTGCATGTGCCGCCTTTTTCGTTTCTGTGGTTTGAACTGCCGTCTCGTCTGCAGCTGGCCGCTGCCTCCACACCTGCACGAATTTGGCTTTCTCGCTCTCACGCTGCTAGCACCGTATGCTGTCTTCCTTCCTCTCGTTCCTCTCGTTAGGGACGAATTTGACACGATTGAAACTGCGTGTTGCACTTACTTGCCTTGTACAACTGCGAATTTAGGCTGCTTTTCCGGACCGATGGACCATGCGGCTCGAAGGAACAATGTTGGGAGCCTCTCAGTTTTCCGTTATTTTGGAAAATTCCTGATTGCTAGCTCGCCTTGGACGTTAATGGACTGTATTGATTTTATTTCTTCACTGAATTATACACTCGTTGAAAGCAAAGTAGGTAATTTATTTGCTATAAATTTACACGAACAGTTTAACATTTAAACATGTGAACAATAATTACTTTCGCAGAGCGGACCTTTTCGCGTGCTGTCTCGCCGACAGACGGATTTGTAAGTAAGTTTTTAGAATCGGAAGCCCGCCCGGCAGTCTACTGCGCACAGTATGAATTCAGAATGCAAGAGAGGCGGCAAAAGTTTATAAAGTCCTTAACAGCTCGCTTCGTCGTCCACCTTGCTCAAGTGACCAAGCGACTCGTATTCTTTGAGAAATGCGGAATACGTGGTTTTCAACTCGGGATTTTTTGACAATTTGTTTTCTAATGAATAGAAACGCTTTAACGCTATACCGCGCGAGTCTCCCAGCGATGGAGCATCTTTCCTGAAAGGTATGCTCACGATGAACCTACGCGGCTCCGACGACGCCCGTTTCGTAGTCGATTGAAAATGGTCTTCGCAAAATTTGTCATCAGCAGAGTGTCGGCCTGATGAACCGTACGCCCCCTCGATTTCCCAAAATCTCTGAATGCCGTGCTCGATGCCGGCTACACTTAAATGAACTCTATTTGAAAGAATGAGCGCTCGATTTTCGACATTCATGTTTCCGCCTAAAACCCAATCAAAAAGAGTTTTTGTTAAGAATGGCTTCTCTGGACCCAATTTCACCTGTCCCTGACAGAGCACTTGCCAAAAGACATTCGCGCCTAATAAAAGATCAATCTTTCCCGGTGTATTACAATCTGAATCGGCTGGCACAATGTTTGGTGGGATCTTCAAATCCATCAACGAGAAAGAAAAGACCGGCAGAGGGTCCGTAATTTTGTCTAAAACAACACAGCTCAAAATGTCCCCGTATTTCCCGTTGCGGGAGCGGATTCGAACGTTTGCTTTGAATTCAGCGTTCAGAGCCCTGGCACCAACACCCGACAGTGAGGTGATATTACCTCGTTTCTCAATTTTCAAATTTTGACACAAGTCGGCGCTAACTAAGTTAAGTTGGGATCCGGGGTCCAAAAGAGCTTTTGCCCGGGAAAATGACCCGGAGGATCCTTCTACGAATACGCTAACCGTGGACAATAAAACTTGCGCTGGCGCCGCGATTGCAGGACGGCTACAAGCTGCTGAAACGGATGCGACGGGTGCCTCGCTCGGGGCGACGGCCCCGACCTCCCGTGTGTCGCTGCTGGTTTCTGGCGGTCCAGGACGCGGCGACGGAGTATTTTCGTGCGCGTCGCGCTTTGGACGCAAACACAGTAAAGTATGGTGCTTTTTTCTGCGTACGCGGCATCTCGACGATGTGCACTTTACCACGAAATGTCCGGGCTTCAGACAATTGTTGCATAATTTCAAACGACGCGCCTCTTCGATACGAGCGTTTACCGACAATTTTGAAAATGATTCGCAAGCGCTAATCGATTGATTATTATTTTTGCAAAAATCACAAGAGTGATTACCTTGCTCTCTGGCTACATGAGCGCGTGCATGACTTTTTTGCTCGGATCCCTGATTTCCCAAACTCGAACCTATTTTCGCAGCTTCCAGCAAACCTAATAAGTGACTTTTGCTCTCTAAAAAATCTAACAACTCTCGCAAAGTAGGAAATTGTCCGGTATGTTTGTATAATTCCCAGTCAGTCTGCATTGCTGAGCTGAGCTTCGAAACTATGATATGTATTAGTATGGTGTCGACTGTGGGTTCCCCGTACGCCTTTAAAATTTCCAAAATTCTAACTACACTATCGAGCAGCCTTTGAACAGACGAATGTGAATCCTTTTTTACGCTCTCTAAACTGAATAACGCATTTATGTTTGATTTTACTATCAGTTTCTTATTTTCAAATTGCTTGACTAGGATGTCCCAAGCAATGGTATAGTTATCGTTGGTAACTTTTAACTACGAGATTGAACTAGCAGCTTCTCCCTTAAGGGAAGAAATCAAATAGTAAAATTTCTGAACGTTGGTCAAATTAGCGTTGTTATGAATAAGCGACGTAAAAGAGTCATGAAATTGAACCCAATTCTCGAATTTCCCCGAAAAGGAAGGCAAATCTGAGGGTGGTAATCTTAATCCAGCGAGCTCTCCTGAAGGGCGACTTTGCAAAGAATTTTGACCTAGATTCGGTTTTATACCCGGACTGATCTTATTTTTTGATAAGAATTCCTCGACTGTGCTACTAATCTCGCTAAAATGAGCCATAAAAGAGTCGAATTCATTGAAAAGTTTATCAAAGTATTCAGCGTCGGCCTCCATTAGGCCCTCCATTGACTTCTTATACTCATCCAACAAATTTTGGAAACAACTAAACTCTTTTGACAAGTTGCCGACCTCGTGAGCCTTCACGGGGCTGGACGAAGAAATTCTATGAAATAGAGTTTCGAAACGATCTACTTGGGCTTTTATGAATTTGCAACGAGTGGTTAAAGCGTGAGTTTCCGACATGATCGCTGATGTCGAACGAGTTTCCACCATGACTGACACAAGCAAAAAACAACACTAAACGAAGGTGTAATGGAAAATGACTTACTTTTGATGTGAGAACGTAGTAACTTCTTGACGAACAGAAAACCAACCCGCTGCCGCTTGATGTGAGACCTGGACTCGGTGTAGGCTCTCGATGGTTGAATTTCCTGGTGTTGGCGAAGCTTCTTGACGCTCTCCGACGAAATGATGTTGGAGCAATTGCATCCACCAGCTACACTCGCGTTTTTTTAGCTTCTTCCACATCCGACTCGAAGGACCAATGTTTTTTGTATGATTAACTTGAAAAGAGGCTTCCACGAATGGGGCCCCCAGTTAATCCGCTGCGAATTCCGGTTCAATGGGATTGCCGGGAACTGCCACTTAATAACCCTTGACTTGGGTTCAGTTATTTGTTGGAGTGAAACAAGACTTAACAAACACGAGTATATTGAGTAACAACGATTACAAACGTCACTGATGGACCGATGGTTTTTTACAATAGCTTCAACTGTTGTGACACGCTTGGATTGGCCACGCGAAAATAGCGAATTGCGCGTAACCGTCACACAAAACAACCTGGAAACGTCTTTACCAGGGAGCTAGACCGACCGCAAACCAGCACAAATCATAGCTGAACTTGCTTACTCGAAATTCTGAATCTAACTGAAGCTGAATTGACAATGAGCTGAACTCGCAAATTCAACAAGGAGGGGAAGGCTCAAACACTATTGGCTGAGGCGATCCTGCGTAGCCAATCGGAGCGTCGCACGTTGTTTAGGAATAAATGCTTATTTTAAGAAATCTTAATGCTAAGCTCTCTCAATGAGGCATTGTATTGAACGAAATCCATAAACACATGAGTCCCAAATACGCTAATTCGGCTTAAGTCTTATTAGAAAGAGTATACATCCGCTTAAAAGCCATTAAGGGAAGCTTACAAATTCCTTTCCAATATTAACAGAGGCAAACAAATACGGCAAGATGCAAATTTGACTTTACCACGATCTTTGAATGAGATAGAACAGTTATGACTTGAATTACATGAATAATTATAAGCAAAAAGGTTTTGCTGCACGCATCTGTGTGAATCAAACACTAGCTTTTGCATTAATTTCATTGGTTATAAATGTGCACCGCTTTATTGGTAAAATTGAACTCGAATAAACTAAGTAAATAGCAAATAGTTGTACGATTTCCTTTTAATGCAGCACATGCCTCCCATTGCATGGTTAAGTTCTGCGGGATTTTCTCTTATTGACAATGTAGAATAATACGAGGAAAAAGTCTCAAACACTTTTTTGCCAGCGTAGCTCAACAAAACATCCAAAATCGCTTGCAAATCTGTCGTCTATGTGCTTTACGTGTTGGCAACAAACTTCAAAAGAGGAAAATGCTAAACGTGTTAATAAGAAATCTAAAATATTATCAACGCTTCACGTATGTGCCAAGGCAAAACCAAATTGTTGTACTAAAAGTTGGAGAGCAACCAGAGGTGGGTTTTGCTTTTGAATGCTAGAAACCAGATGAATTTCAACGACTGCATACATAACACATTAATGTTAAGCGAAACACACACATTAATTATCTACCCTTAAAATATCGTTTCCGCAAACCCTACCATTGCCCCGACTGTTGAGCTAACGTGGATAATTTAGTGCAGGACCAAATTTCATCGCGTAGAGAAAGTGTGACCGTTCAAGTAATCGTTCATCCGATTTGACAACCCCTTAAGGGTGTTTTATGTATTCAAGTTTCAGTAAAGTGACAACTTAGCTTCTTCTGGGTGGCTTTTGTTTGTCTTGTGCCGCAAATCACATTTTGCCCTTAACAAACAATTGTTAACGACGTAGTAATGCTGAAGCAATAAACAAACACTTTTGTTTCTGATGGGATAAAATAGCATGCGGGACTGTACATCAAATGTGTAGAATTGTAGTTGGACTATGCTGAAAACATCTAACACCTATACGATCTGTATTTTGTTTATAGAAAATAAAATAAAAATTGGCTTAATATTTTGATATTCACTCCTATTGGTTAAAAAAAATATCTCAAAGAAGATAGTAATGTTTTAATAATCAAGCAGCTTACTAAACTATACTATACTATACGACTACCTATAATTTTAGCAAAGTATCGAACGAGGTTGTTTATGCCATATACGATAAACAGAAAAAGACACGTTTTGGCTAGGGTCTAAAACACCGCTTCGATGCAGATGAATAAGGACTATGTCGTAACTGGTATGCGCTGTTAGTAGTTAGCGGAAGAAACTCTAATTATCGTTGAAAGTATTGAACTGGTGCTTTCCATGGTTGGACATTCAATTTTGCCAGCTGATTAAACTTTTGGTAATTGAAAACGCCAAGGAGTACCTGTAAACATTCTCAGAAATTGCATCTGTTAATCGTTTGAGTGGAGTTCTTAACTAAAACGAACCTATACGAACTTAAAAGGGTCGTTAATTTAACGAATGATGAATTAAAAGTAAAACATGTGGTAAAGTTATTTCTAAACATTTTAATCAAACCAAATATATTTTCCTGGGGATATGATAGTGGAAAAACTAAATCAACGAAAGTCAGTCTACAATCGATGGGGATTCCAAGAGTAAGCTTTGAAGAATGTCTTCAGACCGAATGGTAGGGCCATAGTCTTTTGAAGACTAATAACATCCCACCAATATTGTATTGTGCACGAAACATTTTTCTTGCTCCAGATTGAAGAAGATAAGAGAAATATTAGTTTTCGGAAAACAGTGCTATCAATCTCACTGCAAGAGCATCACAACCTAAAGCAGTTTAAAATATTTTTGTTTACTAGCAACATGATATTCTACATTTTCCTCATAGATAGAAAATAGGAAAAGCTACTCATAACTCCCAAGGGACTTGTCAAATTATTTCTCCCTCAAACTCATGGTAACCATGCAACTATAGGCAATGTCTTAGCAACCATGCATTGGGACAATCCATGATGTTACTTACAAACCGTTCAATAGTCATTTGCCAGATAGGAGGCCATGTCAGGGTGATGAATTTCACCCTGTAAATATGCTGTCAGTCATTAAGAAAAGTTAGGTTATGCCCATTCTATACAAAATTATAATTTTATGTTAATGTACAAAACGTGGTTGCCAGATTTGGTTTTGGATTTTGTGCCACTTTTATTATTGGTTAAGATAAATTTCATGAAAGACAACTTGCTGATTCTGAATACGTGTCATACTTTGTTGAGTAGGCATGATGGTATCATGAAAGTCGTTTTTTTATTGTAATTATAAATTGTATACAATAGTATATTATGTAATGAGTGTATACTGTAGGCCAGTTTTATTAAAAGGCTGCCGAAACGACTTTTTACAATGAAATATAACATTGGAAGCACACAGCTAGTCGCCGGACAATATCTTACATCTAGCTATGGTACGAACACACTGGAACTTATCGACTAACTGGAGCTTATATAAAGATGCAAACTACTTGTATATATACTATGTCTAATCAGCTAAGATAAGCGTTATCTCCAAAAGGGAGCGTGAGACAGGAAGCCACGTGCGTTCAAGGTTTGCAGACTTGCAGTTTACACAAAGGAGCTATTAACTTATCAAGGTTTCAAGCTTGCAGTTTACACAAGGGTCATTGTCTAGCTACAATGTAACTAGCCATATTACACGAGAATTGTTTAGAACACGAGCGAACGCAGTGACATAATCTTAAATTGTACATTTGATTTTTAAAACCGGAAAATAATATTTTTATCATTGTGTGTAAAAGTTAAGGTGGATAATGGACATAGAAGACGGCAAAAATGAAATTCAGTGTACTCCACCAGACATCACAAATGCAGCAAAGGCAGTTTCGTTGGATTTGCTACCAGAACGATCGAGAAAAAACTATAAAAATGTGTACAACAGTTTCAACGAATGGCGGCTAAAAAACAAAACTTCCTCCTTTTCTGAAGATACTGTGCTCGTTTACTTTAAGGTAATAAGTGAAAAATTCAAATCATCAACGTTGTGGACTCACTATTCGATGCTCAAAAGTACTCTCAATATAAAGCATAACGTGAACGTCGAGTCTTACTGGCGAGTACGTGCTCTGCTAAAAAGAAAGGCGGAAGGTTATCAACCAAAAAAGTCGGAGGCATTTAGTGGGGACCAAATTAACAACTTTATTAAAGAAGCGCCTGATGTTAAATATCTCGCAACAAAGGTAACAATTTATTTGCTAATTTATTATTAACTTTAAATAAGACAATGTGTTTACAGGTTGCCTTAATAATGGGGGTGATGGGGGCTTGCCATTCAAATGAACTTTATGCCATGAAAATTGGTGAAGTAAAATTCTTCGATGGTTGCATTCAAGTATTTGTTCCGCACACCAAAACAAAGGTGCCTTGTAACTTTTCCTTCACCGGAAGTTTTTATGATTGTGTCAAAAAATATGCAGACCTTCGTGTATTGAACACACCATCGGACTAATTTTTTTGTCAATTATCAAAGTAGCAAATGCACTAAACAAATAATTGGCATTAACAAATTTGGAGGAATGGGGAAAGAAATTGCAAATTTTTTGGGGCTACCAAATCCAGAGAAATTTACAGGACACTGTCTTAGAAGATCGTCTGGTACTTTATATGCTGAAGCAGGGGCATCCATGACCGGATTAAAACGTCACGGAGGTTGGAGATCGACTTCTGTGGCCAAAGGGTATATTGCAGACTCAAAATGAAACAAGACGGATACTGCCAAAACAATTATGAACCAAATTGATCCAAATTTACTTAACAATAATTTTACTTTTCTTAACGATTGTTCTTCTGTTAACATTAATGGTAGTTATAGGTAAGATTCTTCATGACAACTCACCCATTATAAAGAACAGTGGTACTAATCTTAAGGTTTCTAGTGCACCTGCTACTGTCAATTTTACTAATTGCAGTAATTTAACTATTAATTTTGTAAATAAGTAGTAATTTATAAGTTATTTATCAATAATTGTAAATTGTTAATTGAATAAATTAAAAATGTAGTAATTTTGTTTTTCTTAATTTACATTTTACTTTGCAAAAATAATAAGAAACAGAAATTTCCAAGAGTCGTAGAATATGAAGCTATATTCCACTAGTGTAATATAAACTAAATAATGTATCTATGGTTACGCATATAATGACAGTATAATTCAACAGTCGTAGATAAAAATATTTAAATATTACAATTTATGTATTTTTTTCAGTATAAATAAATAAAGCTTTTACAAGCCACTTTAGGCCCATTGCATAACAATCTGTCTCCATTGTCCCTTATTCATGATTTTATTTCTCCAGTCTTCAATTCCTTTCCTTGCTATGTCTTCCATTACTGCCTCCTTCCACCTATTCCTTGGTCGCCCCCTTTATTTAGTTTCTTGCGCTCTGCCTTCCAATACTATCTTAGTAGCTCTTCCATCTGGCATTCTCCATATATGCCCAAACCATCTTAACCTTTGAGCTTTAATGAAGTCTACTATACTTGGCTCCCTCCAAATATTTTTCGCAGCATTTTTCTCTTCCACCTACTTATCATGTCTTGATCTGCCACATTCATCGTCCATGTTTCACATGCATACGTAACTGTGGGTCGAATTACAGTCTTATGAGTCGTAGGTCTGCATTTAGCGAGATTTGTTTTGAGGACATTATACTAGTTAACGCGCCCGCACATCTCGATGCTATTAACCTTGATTAATTTCTTGTGTGTAAGTTAAGTTTTCAGAGATTAATGTTCCTAAGGAAGTAAACTCCTTAACTCGTTCTATTCTCAAATCTTAATATTACCGCATTATTATTGATTTCTTCATTTTTTCCACTACTTCTTTGTTAAAGTTGCTGAATATTGTCTAGTGGAAGTTGAAAAATGGATTTTTTTAATATGGCCACAGAAGAAAATCGCAGGGAGTTAAGTCACAAGACCTCGGAGGTCGCACTGTAGACATGTAATAACTCTATTTTCGTAAAATTCTCCAAGTAAATTGTCAATTGTCTTGTGTTGTCTGAAGTATTGCCCCATCTTATTGAAAGTAACACCCTTTTGTAATTCATCGTCACGTAACTTTTCAAAAAACGGCGACAAAATGTCAATACGATATTGTTGTGCATTTAAAAAACCTAAAATTTGAATTATTAAAATAAAATTTAATCGTTTTGCTGAACTTAACTTCAGAAAATGCAAGACCTATAACTCTTTTTTTACTAATTGCAGCACAAACCCCGTTTTTTGGGGGGTGAAGCGGTTCTTCAACATAAAAATTGGTATTCTCAGAGCTTCACATACTCATATTTTGTGAATTAGTATAGCTAGATAAATAGAAGTATGACTCATCAGTAAAGAAAGTTTTCTCAAACGCATTGTCGTTATTTCCTAAATTATTGATAAACCAGTTACAGAATTCCAATCTAACCGGAGAATCGTTTGGCAGCAACCTGTAAGGAAAATAATGCAAATTGCTTCTTAATATCCTATGAGATGTTGAATATGAAACATTTAATTGCTGTCCTAAATGGCGAACAGATACGTGTGGTTGTTCTTGCACAATTTGTCTCGCATTGTTAACTACTTCTTCAGTGCGTATGTTTGGTCGACCACTGCCTTGCTTCCGGTGTACATTTCCAGTTTCGGGGAAGTTATGGACCATTCTTGATAAAGCAGCACTAAATACCTTATATTGTATAGCTGTCGCGGGAAACTCCTCATTAAATTTCCTAAAGGAGCCTTCAATAGAATACATCCAATTTTCATCGACAGTTTAGTAATGTGAGGTATAAACGTTAATTTTGAATCAAATACAACCCCTAAGTCGGTTATTTTTAAATTTTGAACTAAAGGCAAACCATTTATCTTATACTGAAACTTTATGGGATTTTTACAACGCGTATATGACATACTACTGCATTTCTTTATGTTCAGAGGTAAAAGGTTTGCTTCGCTCCATTCAATAATAGCATCAATATCTTGTTGTAACAAGGCCTAGACTTGTTTATCTTGAACAATTTTCCAAATTTTTAGATCATCAGCAAATAGAACATGTTCGGAGTTTTGCAAAACGTCGGACATGTCGTTTATAAAAATTAGAAAAAGAAGGGGACCTAGGTTTGAACGTTGCGGTACACCCGACAGAGCCTTATATTTATCAGATTTAGAACCAAGAAAAACAACATATTGCCATCTGTCGGAAAGATAAGATACAAAAAAATCAATTAAAGATGCTGAAAATCCAAAAATACCTAGCTTCACTATTTTTTGAATAAATGGTTAATTTCTAGTTATTTACAAGTGAGGAGCCTAACGGCTCGCCAGTCATTCCAATCCTATCGCCAGTAAAAACTGTTTTACCTGGCTTGTAATGTTAAATACTATAACATACTCCAGGTTGCTGCTGAACTGAATTCCCTCCTACAGGGCTCTTCGGGTCGGAACCAGCTGGTATTGTACAACCAAGAACCGCTGCCTCGGTTACCGAGTTGAATACCTTGTTAACTGGAAGCATCTCCATAGCCAGAATAACAAAGCTGGAGGTTGTCAGGCGCGTAGGAGCGTTTTCTAGACTGCGGGGGCCATTCTATTTTCAATAAAGACATACTTCTAACTTGATCCATTAATACGAGCTATAATATTTCTGATTTCCTGATTATCAATTTTTAGTTTTATACTATAATAGTATATTGTAGTCACTGGTTACTTAATAAGTGCTATTTTATAAAAAAAAAACACTGTACCATAAAAAAAATTAATTAAACAATGAACAATGTTTATTATCAGATTTTCACATAAGCAAAGAATACACATGAATAAGCAAACTTAAATAAATATAGAAACGAGTTACCGAAAAATAAAAAGAGTATAAATAAAGATTAAAAATAATAAAACACAAATACAAAAATAAATTCAATTAAGAAACTATCATTTCGAAACCTGTACCAAAATCAGAAATTCTAGTTGGTAAAGCATCTACTAATGTTCCACATAATAAATCAATAAATGTATTTTATCTACTCCAGCGGGATAAGTAACGCATTACGTCACTCATTTGACACTATTTCAGTTAGGTAATGAAGCTCATTACACCACTCAGTTATGTAATGGTTTCATTACGCAACTGAGTTGTGTAATGACTTCATTACGTAACTGAAATAGTGTCAAATGAATGACATAATGCCATTTGCCTACTAAAATATTTTTGAAAATGACATCTGACATTTCTCTTAATGCACTTTTTTCAATTTTAGGCAGTCGTAGATAAAATTTTGTACAATACATGTGTGATAATGCATCATTAATATACTTGTGTGCTTACATAATTCGTGCTACGCACTCGTTTGTAACTTACACACACGTATATTAATGATGCTGTTATCCCACTTGTATAGTAAATAACTATTATCAAACCCGCGCCAATCGGTTGTTCAAAAAGGCGGTTAAAATCTTAATAGTAGGCATCTTTTGGAAACAACCTTGCAGTTGCACGGCAAATACCCGATAAGAAAAGTGTTGTTATAGTAGTCCCATTTCAATTATATCCGACCACACCGATTACTTTCTGGAATAGTGAAATTTAATATCGTTCACTCGGCGGCAATAAAAAATAAGGCGATTTACAGACGCGGGTTTTAATTGCAATTCAAGTTCATATATGTTCATGTTAGTGGTTGCAAGAAATACGTAAAATTATAAATTATGATGAAACTAGAAACAGATATTTTTGAGGGGGCCAGGCCCCTCTGAAAATTATTTGAGGGGGCCATTGGCCCCCGTGGCCCCCGCGGCTCCTACGCGCCTGGAGGTTGTGGTACAGGATGCTTAACGATATTTAATTCAGGTTTACCACCATAGTCGATTCTAGATTAGCCACTTAGACGGCTTCGCAAAGACGCAATGCATTCTATCACAACTCGGATCACTGCACTCAGCACCAAAGTACAATTACGGATTAAAGAAGGAATAAAAAGCTAAATTGAAAAAAACACAGATCAGAATAAATATAAATTCCCGATGTATGTACCTACCAGTTATCATAACTGCTTTTTTTTATAATTAAAAAGAGCAGTGTATAAAATCTATTTACCTGAAAACTATTATAGTTGAATGCAGAATTAGTTTAATTGCAATCTTACAGATTGGGGCCTCGAATTCGTAAATCCTTGAGCTGAGAAAGAACACCAAACTTATTTCATCGCTGGACGTTAGCAAGACCAAATTGTTTTTTTTTTGTAAAACAGGAAATAGCTTTTCTCTTTTATTTATGAAAATTTCTAAACTAGCCCTGTTTAAAAAAAATATTATGCGATGATTATGCAACCGGCATCTCTTCCATGTCGTAAGTTGCATAATTCTCAGGTTTTGCTACAATTTATAATTAATGCATTTTAGTAGCAGTGACTGTGGAATGCTACAATATCACTTCCGGTTATACCGAAAATCGTTATCAACTTCGGTATTTTAAATAGAACATCCGGTATATTATTACATTTTTGAATTCGGCATAAAATTTTAGAAAACTTTTGGCTCTTCAACTAAGTCTTTATTTTGAACGGTTTCTGTAGATTTTGTAATTTTTGACAATTTTCGACAGATGCTTAAAAATTAAAAACAAATCTTTGACTAATTATAAGATCACTGTAAAAGAAAATTGTGTGCGTGTATCACACCAGATTTTTTATAATAATAATAATACAAACATCAGTAGAAAATTGTTAAGTTTGCAGGAAATGAAACCTCTGGCATACGATCCATGGTGTTCGACAAACTTTTGCCAGACATGCTATTCGAACATTAGCTTAATTGATATAACAGTTTTACAAAAATAAAATGAATTTGCAATTAACAAAATATTGTTATGGTCTCGTTCTTAAACCTAGAGAGTTCATGGAACAATTATTCTTCAATAGCTTCCTTTTGCATTATATAATTATATTAAGAGAGCTCTAGAAAATCTGTGACAGGACATAAAAAAAAACATTCTCGTGACCATTGTTTGTGGGTTTTAATGCCTTTTGACTAATGGTTCGCTACGAAAAAATATTATTTTATAATTTAAAAACGGCGAATATGTATGTATCATTAGACACGTACCTATCCTATAAAGCAGTAGTTCGCAAACGTTTTGAAGGCGCGACCCACCTTTGGACGAGGCTTTTGTTTGCAACTTTTCCAAATAAAATTTGAAAAATAAGAATATTTTATTCTAAAGCCATTTTCATATTTTTGAACCTCTACCTTATACGAAAGGAGATATTTAAATTTTGGCAAAGTTTATTTTGAGTTTAGAAGATGGAGAGACCTTTAACAAGAACAAAATTTTCTAATAAATGGATAATAAGAAATCTGGTGTGATAAACGCAACTTCCTTTTACAGTTATCTTATAATTAGGCAAAAATTTGATTTTTAATATTTAAGCACTTGTAAATTTTTTTAAAAATTACAAATTCTACAGAAACTGTACAAAATAAAGCCTATTTTGTATAGAATTTTATGTGCCTTCATTTTAGTTAAGTGCGTTGGTCAGTTCTGGTAACCAAGGAAACGTCTATTTAAAATCGTTCATTCCTAAATTAAAAGCCAAGTGTCACTTTTTTCACTGAGTGAAATAAAGTGGCACCTCAGGCACTGAAATTAATTTAAAAACGCCTACTTTTTTAAATGAAATTTTAAAAAAATCGTTAGAGCTGTTTTTGAACAAATCGAAAAAACGCAAGAGTAAATACCATACTTCCGTTTATGAGATTTTCTTGAAAAGCCTTCTGTCGCATCTAGATAGTACACAAAACTTATATATGAAGTTTCAACGTGATATCTCTTTTCGTTTTTGAGATATCCTGTTCACACACAGACAGACAGACAGACTTGTAGACAGACCAATGAACAAAAACATGATTTTTTGGTTCAGGGGACTCTAAAACGTGAAGATCTGTTGAAAACTCAATTTCGAATTTTTGGAGTAAATCCAATACTTCCTTTATTGTAAAAGGAAGTAAACAGTTGCCCCTGTGTTACCTATTATTCTGATCACGCTGTATACTGATGGAATTTGGAAATTACACCTTTTTCCCAGATCGTAGACCAGCTTTGAATCAAAAGAATGGGAGAATGCGCGTAGCTTGCAAAAGAAGCAGTTAATATTGTAATGCCATTTGCAACCTCGTATTTAAGCGAAATTTGGTTTTCGTCTTTGACTGCGATCAAAACGAAAAATAGCCTTGAACGTACAATTGAAATCATTGTGTATCTAATACAGATTATATTTTTGAGGATCTAGTTTTTGAAAGAAAGGCACATTCATCGTATTGATTTTTTTTTTTACTTTCTAATTACTGAAACATTTCTTTGTTTTTTATGATTAACTTTCTTTATATTAATGTTTCTAAATGCAAAATAAATGAATGTTAATAAGGAGTTTTTGCTTTATTTTGTAAATCCTCTCGCGGCTCACAGAGCTCTTTATAGCGACCCCCAGGAGGTCGCAAGATCTCAATCCACATTTTGGGAATCACTACATAAAGCCAATTAAATTTAGATTGTTTACAACAGATACGTTCTTTTTACTTTAAATCTGAGAGCGCTGCGAATATACGTTGATATATAAACGGGTAATCATGATGTTCAGGTGTGTAATTTGGTTAATCTGCATAGCTGGGGCTTTACTGGTAAGAATTATTACATTTCTAGTAGACGTTATGAATTTATTTAATATTGTAGTCGTGCATAGTACGAAGTTGAGGTTTTTATAGAATACGTATTTTTTGCACAGGCTTTTTCGGGATTGTATTAATCTATTATTTTAATGAATATCACAAAATTCTAGTAGATAATTTAACTCAGGTAGAGAAAATATCATAAGTCGCTATATTTTTATCACTTCGACAACGTATAAAGATTGCTTGGAATTTAAATCGGACTCACCCAAAACTGTACACAGTTTTACAGTCATACATAATAATGCCAGGACTATAGTCCTTCACAGGTTCTAAAAATGCAGCCAATTTTTTCAAGCGTAAGTTGCATTGCTGCGATTGCCAGTACCTTTCCAAAACATTCTAAACTTCGATAGTTCACGCCATGGACGAAATTGGCTGTTTACTTTCTTCCAAAAATCTAGCTTACCTTGTCCTGGATAACTATTGTCATCCGCGTGACCACTCGCGTTTTTATTGTTATATGTCTATTTCCAATCACGTCTATTCTACATGAATTTATTTTTTTCTATAGCAAATGTTAAAGTGTGCTTTAATTGATTCAAAACAAAAGATCAAGTGTTACTTTAACAGCAAGGTTAGATAAAGTAGAACTTTAACATCAAGGGTAGATAAACTAGCACTTTAACATCAAGGGTAGATAATAGATATTTATGCATTAAGGAAGATATGAATATGTTTTTTCCCTGAAGAAAATGAATATCTACCGTGGTGTTGCAGTATGACTGCATGTGACCTAGTATAGATTGCTAGGTTACACATATATGTTTTAATAAATAAACAATTGTCTTTCATGTTTGAAACTGAAACCTCGTGTTTTATTTATTAAAACATATATGTGTCTATCACGTCGGGGTCACCATTATGCAGTGTTAGTGTTTAGATAGGCTTAACTAACTGCATTAGTATAGGAATTGTATTCGGAGAAATAAAACACGAGGTTTCAGTTTCAAACATGAAAGACAATTGTTTATTTATTAAAACATATATGTGTAACCTAGCAATCTATACTAGGTCACATGCAGTCATACTGCAGTGCATACAATATTTTATCTACTAGCATATTCGTAAAAATAGTATGAAATTTCAAAATGCCATAATGACATTTAAAATTAGAATATGTATGTAACATCAAGGATTGTCTCATTGTATGGTTGCTAAGATGTTAATTGTAGTTGCATTGTTACAATGAGTTTGAGGGAGAAATAATTTGACAAGTCCCTTGGGAGTTATGAGTAGCTTTTCATATTTTGTTTCTATGACGAAAATGTACAATATCATGTTGCTACTAGATAAAGTAATTTAATTTTTAAATTTTTATTTAAATTAAATATTACAAATTTCGTATTACCCTAGCAACCCAATCTAGCTATTGACATTTTAAAATGTGATTGACTTATCTTATATTTTTTAAATTGTTAAAGTTTTTCTATAGAAAAAATAGAATGTTATACTAGACAATAAAATTCATTAGCGACTCGCGAAATTAATTTACTCCCTCCTTCGTCGCTCGAAAATTAAAATTTTTCGCTTGCCAATAAAATTAAATTTTATCGTCTAGTATAACAATTAACTATTAATTTTATGACTGCATTTTACGTTAGTAGACATTTGTGTTATTTTCTATGAAAAGCGGCAGGTTAAAGGAATATTTAATTATTACGCAGAGTTTCAGAACAAGTAAAAACGCCGTTCGTTGCTAAGTACTAAATACATAGTTCTTTAATACTGAACTCAAAAATTGGTAAAAATTTAATATTTTCCAAATTAAAACCGCAAACCGCTTTGAATGACTATTGTCCACCTCGCGATCACTGAAGTTACGAAAAAAGACACGATCACTCGAGAGTTAAAGATCTCTCTTCACATTCTTTCTATCCAGATATGTAGCTATATTATCAGCATCACAGAGATCTGATCTATGGAAAAAGGAATTCATAGCACGTCTTCCAACACAATAGACTAACAGAAGCTAATCAATAAAAATGAGAAGAGTTTTATTTCTTGTGATGATTTGCAAGCACATCGCCAAGGCTCATCTCAGCCGCCCACTTTGGGTCAGACGCTGCCGGCAGCCGTCCATTCTGGATCAGACACTGCCACGCTTGAGTGGTTCTTCCGTTCTCTTGGCCATTGAGACTTTCTGCTGTCTTCTTCTGCCCTTGAGACCGTTGACCGTGTGTTGCTATTCCGCCCCGGGTATTTCATTTCCCCGGTACCACCCATATCTGGGAAGCATTCCTCTATCCGCCACCTGAGGAGGCGCCCGATGGGGGACTAGCAACGCCACACGAGCTTCACTATTAATAAATAAGTTAAACAAAATAATATAGAATTCGAAGAGAGACAAATATAGAATCTGCAGCTAAAACATGTCGCCTCAGCAGCAAACATGCAAAAATTGTGACCTTGGGCACGACTCACCCCCGAAGATGGTCGCTGGTACGGAAGAGATGGGGGAATCTGCCGATGAAAGTTGACCCACGGAGTTGATCCTTCAGCGAGGTCGAAAATCCACACTGACCACGTATTTAAGTGTTGCGTGAATAGAGGAAACAAATCCGAACTTCCAATTCCACCGGCTGCAGTTCAAAATTGATGTAAATCCGGTCAAATACCAAATATTCAACGACAATAAAATGTCTAAACTGCTACTAAAGCGGATTGCCCCTCCTAATATAGGTCTGGCTTCTTTCCTTGTGTGCCACTTAATTTCACACCCCCAGAACCTGTTGCTGGTGTGACCTTCACGAAATGTTTTTCCACTGATGGGACGAGTTCATAGGCGTACGCGTCGAATTTATATTGGAGCTAAATTAACAAGATATCTAACAGTTTACTTAAACATCGATCTGACCTGGAGCTATCTCATGAACGACAAGGCAACCCAAGACTAAATAATCACTTTATTTACAAATCAACAGACATACTTCACTTCGTATGGAATGCACAATACTACTATACAATAATATGTAACGATCTATACTCACACGCGCCAGTCCTGTTTGAAGCATATCACAATCCAACATCAAAAACGTCTTACCGAACAAGGGTTTATGCGCAGATACAAAAGAGACAAGGTATATATGAAATCAACAAATAAATAAATCATTAACTTTGAACGCGCCCCGCCGGAAAAATGATAAAGGTGGCAATCACAACATTTCTGGACAACCTACACACCAACGACAATGATATCCTTCAACAGTTTCATTGGAGAGACATTCACACTCGCCTGAAGCGATAACTAATACAAGACCTACCAATCAACTTCAATCACAACAATAGCCATAGTAAAGGAAACAAAATAAGAAATGAAATGTTTTATCAAAATGTTTTGTTTCATACAAATATATTTTTTCGACGACTGACATCGAAAGTAGATTTTTCTCACTGTCATATGACAACAGAAAGTTGACATTTGCCGCTGAGCGTGCGTTTTCATCACTTTGCCGCTCGCCGAGCGTTTTGGGTTTCCGCGTGAACAAAATAGGTAGCTACGTCCGAATGTTTCCTTGACAACGCCCGTCATTTGTGGAAATAATCGCGTCACATGTCATAGACTGAGCGCGTAATGTTAACTTGATTGTCAATTAATTTTTGCGATAAAATGAAATTTGATATTTTCCTTTAATAATATGCTCAGTCGTCGAAAAAATAGTATGTATATTTCGAGCTAAAAGTGCGCTTGCCGCTTTTGGATGATTGCTGGTTTCGACTTCGTCTCAACCAGCAATATTCATGCGCAAGCGGCAAGAATGCACTTTCAGCTCTTAACATACAATATACTATTTTAAAAGAATAATAGTTAGTTACAGTTTTCTCAATATTGCAGCTATACTAAAGTTATATTAAAGCAAGTTTTGATACTTAAGTATGTGTGTATATTATGCTATTAGTTAATTAAATGAATGAACACATGGCAACATATTCTTTTAATTACTTCGGTACAACCTGTCGAAGTATTGCTTCCGACCTCGACCATTTTTACAAATTTAAAATTTTGGTCGCAACCTCTTGTAACAGGATTAAACGACAACTACTACACACCGAACATGGTACCCCGATGGACTGCCAGTTGATAACAGGTTACGAACCGATATTTTCGACAAGCCAAAACAAAGCTAAACGACTAGCGCGTAAGCTATCACATAGAACCGTTGCCCCAGCCCGTTACAAAAAGTTACCGATTAGCTTCAGTAGAGCGAGGTGTGGTCCGACACTAGATAACCCTGGGCAACGGCCTAATAAACGGAAAACAGATCTAAAATGATAAGGCGCCACCCCATTTCCTACAAGAAAAAAACGTATAGGTGAACCCACCGAGGAAAATTAGAAGCATAACGATTTTACCTTTCAACTATAACCTTGGCAGTGTTCGGGTTAGCGAGCCAAGTACAACACCACCGGACCTACTTTTCGAAAAAACTCACTTGAACAACTGGCCAAACTCCTTTTACTATTGTAAAATACATACACATGTCGCATGCGCAATATCATAAGAAAATCACAGTTAAATAAACATGAAATGTATTAGCAAAAATAGTTAAATTCCTAAAAGTTACATAAAATGCAAAATGGGTTAGTATTGGTTAAATATTAAAATTACGTAACGGCTTAAGCTATTAAAATATTCCGTGAAGTTGACATCAACTATTGAAATTACGGGTGAGCATCAACATTAAACATATTCCCAAATATAAGTTAGAGGAATATCTATATTTTAAAAATAATATTTTTATGCACAATTAACATTATCCAATAAGTTTTTAATACTAAACGACACGAAAAATTATTCTCTTTAATTTAGTACCACTACCTTTTTTTTAAATAAAAATGGTGACCAGGAATATGCATAACCGTGCTAAGGCATGTAAATTGCCTATGTTCAGAGGTATGACCAACTACCCGGTATATTTATTCAATGATTTACAGTTTTTTATGCATATAGAAGAAGAAATTGTTCGCTCACTTTGTCTATTTCCTCTGCGGACGTGTTTAGGTCTTTGCAAATTTGTACAGCCCTCTGTAAGTCTTTCTCTCTCTGTAGAAGTTGGACGAACTTCATTTTCCCCTGCCTTTATAGTGCGGAAACAGTATCGCAGCCGCTAAATGCGTGTATAGATAAAATGTTGTCCCTAATTGAAGCATCCAAATTTATATTATGGGATGCATACATCCTGCTCCCAGACTTTCCCTTGCCTGGCTTCAGAAAATAAATGTTAGAGCGAGATTTATTCAAGGCGGTAAGAATTTCCAATAAATCAGTGTCTTCCCCTATTATAATTATCGATTTGGACAATAAGTAGGCGGTGGACATTCCTCTATATTCCTAATAGAGGACAGGTCTGCTTCAGAGATGCGCTTCAACATGCCCCAGCCAGCCATTTTTTCTCACCCATATCCTACACCAGGAGTAAAACTTGTTCTAACCCTCAGATCCCGTCCATACCACAACTAATCCTCCCCCTACTTCCAAACCCTATTCGCCAACACGCAGGGCAAGCGCGGCGTTTTAAATTGCCAAAAACCTTCCAAACCAAGAAACATGATAACATCGAATTTCAAAAATACACCCCAGGCAAGTAGAGCAATTAGCTCACAATCTTTCACTGAGAAATCGGTCTGTTTCGATTCGGATTCTGGGGGAGGTAAAAGTTCGAAAAATAAAAATAAATTCAACAACACGAAGAAGAAAAAAAATAAAAACAACAAAACAAGATATTTTGGATCGCTTCCTATAACATCAGGACACCAAGAGCACCAGAACATTGGGAAAGATTAGAAAAAGAATTGCTACACATCAAATGGGACATCATAGGCCTAAGCGAAACCAGATTGAAAGGAGAGATGACCACCTCTTTAAAATCGGACCTTTTACTTTTTTCAGAAAAATACAGAAATAAAGAACAATCAAGAAGGAGTTGCAATATTAATACATAAAAAGATGAAACACCTAATAACAAAAATGTAGGCTTTATCTACAATTTATCTAAGTATATGCCCCAATTAATGCCTCGGAAGACGAAGACATAGAGCAACTTTACGAAGACATATCAACAGCAAAGACAAATGAAAATGCTAAATGTGTAACTATTATGAGCGACTTCAATGCTAAAGTAGGACAAAATAACAGTGACAAAGACCTCCCACATGTAGGCAAATATGGAGTAGGAGTCAGAAATAACAGAGGACAAATGCCTGTGGACTATTGTAAAGGTAAAAATGTATTCTGCTTGAACTCTTTCTTCACGAAACCATTAAAAAGGAGATGGACCTGAAAAATCCCCACAAGCACAGTAAAAAATGAAATAGATTATATCATCCCCAACATTAAAGCCATATGTCGAGATGTTACAGTTTTAAATCATTTTAACACGAACAGCGACCACCGAGTTTGTAATGTAATTTTAATTTTCTTTCGTTTCACCAAATTTTATTAAGACGGTCCTGTGCTCCTAGTTATATTTGAATTTATTTAAAGGAATATTAAGATGTTTGCGACCTGCAAGCTTCGTAAGCGATTTTCTTGGAACCGTGTAGTTTATGATAAACATTTCAGTTATAATTCGCCGAATTGTATTTACAAATTCATTCTTTGTTCCATTTTATAGATAAGGCAGTTTCGCGTTTCAACTTCCTAACCTGCTTACTGCCTGATGAATTTAAGCTCTTTGAAATTTCTGTACGCAGCATTGCTTTATTGTTTGATCGGGGCTTCCCCGAATTATGTAACCAGATTTCGCCAACTCAGTCCTTGCATCAGTCGTTGAAGTCTTTTTCTTTGTGCTTCGCACCTACTCATTTGCCCCAAGCTTTGGCAAAGGAAAGAAAATTTTGATAAGCCCTTTGGTCCTCGTGCATATGGAGATATTAATTTTAGAACCCAAACCCTTCTTCCGATGGGCTATCACCAAGCCCCGTGCATTTAGAATTTTAAATTGGTAGCCAGTCATTGAGTAAAACAGACGTGCAAGTATTTGTTGCTCCCGGGCCGCTTGCTCGCGGTCCAGGGAGCTTTTCGTAAACCCCTTATATGCAGTGCTTGAGTTAAATAGGATTTTAAAAAAAAATTGTTTTGCCCCAGCTCTGATAGCAGCAATCTCGTAAAAAGATTTAAAGTTCGTGCAGCGATCGTGTGTGATGTGTTAGGCCGACGGATTTATAGGCAGGACGTCTTCTTTTTTTGGTTACTTTTGTGGAGAAGTTATTTTGCCCTAGTTGCACATTTAGTTGAAGACGCTTTCCCAAAACCTTAGTGATTTCTCGTGCTAAGTGAGAAAAGTTCTGCATTTTGCAAATCCCATCTGACGTCGAGCCCTACTTGGTGTCCTCCGCTCGCTGCTGGACGCTGTCTTCGCCTCCTTGGACCTTCTGCAGTCACTGCCTGGTTCCGGCCAAGCCCTCAACAACCCCTTTCTAAGATGTGGGTGCTGTAATTGCTGTTTCTAGCCGCCACTACGCTTCATCAGTTCCGGCTCCGTCACCTGCCATCCCCTAAACAGTATGTGATCTGGCTAATAAGGTAAATGTAAAACTTGTATTTTCCCTTTATCAAGCGGGAGTGCTGCAAAAATATATATAGTGTGTGTCGCATGCTGTGGGACTCTGCGTCTGCGAATTTATGTTGTTTCATTACTTATGTACCGGCGGCAAAATCTCCCGGTTAATTTTCTTTGAATAACCATTGTTTGTATTGTAATTTAGTGGGTAAGATAACTTCTTTTTGCTGGGATCCCGATAACTTTTCAGTTAGGGTGTAACATTTTGGGTGTAACATTTGTTTTTATGGCCGACCTGTGACTTTGTTTGTGTGTGTTTGATTCATTAAATACCAATTTTGTCAAGGTCAGGCTATTTATTTGATGTACTTTTGAAATCTGTGGTCTTCAACCCGTGCTGACGAAGGCCGAGTGTAGTCAAATGTGAAGCTAGAGCATGTGCTTTTACTGAACAAGCCTGAAGAATATCGGCTTGAATTAAGTTCTATACCTTTTAAAAAGGTGGCCATTAAGGTAAGCCATTTGATTTCAAGGCCACCCTGTGTTTGTACCTGCAGACTCGGCGGAGCTTGGTGAACGACGCTGAGGTGGATCGCGGCGAACATGGTGAATTTCTGGCATAGCTTCCGTGACGTTTCTCGCTTTGGTCAAGAGAGCTTTTCATCCCCTAAAGTGAGTGGCGCCTGGAGCAATATTATTTTGAGCAAAAGTATAAAGTAAGTGCCATCGGTTTTGAGTGAGCTTTCAAACCACCCCTTCTCGATTGAGCCAGCTTGAGAGTAACAGGAACACCTCCTTCGCTTCCGACACATTTTAAGATATGTGTTATTGCAAAAACCGGCGAACCCTTCACTTTTTTCCCATTTTGTCTTTTAGTACGACTAATGTCGATTGAGTTAAATTATCATGTAACAAGTTATTAGAACAATGTTGAGTATTAACACTAAGGTTGAAAGAAACAAAATACTCAAGGAACAAAAAGGTTCAACAACAGAGATAATAACAGACAACAAAGGAACATTCCAAAATTGAATGAGCAAAAAAATGAGAACGAAAATCTAATAAAAATGGAAATAAATGAACTTTCAGAATATATCATTAACAGCATACATGTAGAAACAAAAGAAACTTCTACAAAACATAAAAACAAAATCAATAAAATTAGTTCAGACAGAAAGATTGATGAAAAGAAGAAGAAACATGAGCAGAGAATACCAACAATATAAAACACTAAATAAAGAAATAAATAAGACTAGAAAAGATTTAAGAGATTATAACACGAAACTCGTAAAAGAAACTATTGAAAACAATAAAAACATGAAAGTTTTGAAAACCAATAGGTAGAGAAGAAAAACACAAATCAACAAGTTAAGAAACAAACAGAGCATTTTGGTGACAATTCGGAAAGAAATAGTGGACGTGGTACAAGATTTTTACAAACAACTATATAGTCCAAAATACCAAGTACAGCAATACACGAGACAAAACATTCAGAATGTGGGATCAGAAGAGATTCCCGAAATAGATAATGATGAATTATGGATTGCACTCAAACAAATAAAAAATAGAAAGTGTGCAGGAAGATCGGGTTACTAGCGAAATGATAAAAAAGGGGGGAGAAGAACTAAGAGAAAGTGTCAAAATCCTATTAAATAAATACTTGATAGAGGGGAAAATTCCAGAGTCTTCGCAAAATGCAGAGGTCATCGTGCTATATAAAAAAGGAGATAAAAACAACTTAGAGGACTATCGTCCGATGAGCTTATCGCACTTACATAAGCTACTAACAAAAATAATAACAAATAGACTGACAGACAAACTTGACTCATACCAATCTCCAAACCCGGGGGGATTCCGTAAGGGATTCAGCACGATGAATCATCTGCAAAGTATACGCACGTTAATCGAAAACACGACGGAATACAATATACCCTTATATTGGATTTTGTTGACTACTGGAAGGCATTCGCCTTGGTGGAAACGTGGGCAATCCTGAAAGCACTAGATATTGACACTAGATACTCAACTCTCATAGTAGATATCTACTATACACGTGGGATAAGAACATCATTAATATACGTGTGTGTAAGTTACAAATGAGTGCGTAGCACGAGTTATATAAGCACCCAAGTATATTAATGATGCATTATCACACATGTATTGTACAAAATTTTACCTACGACTGCCTAAAATTGAGAAAAATGCATTAAGAGAAATGTCAGATCTATCATTTCCAATATATTTTATTAGGCAAATGCCGTTATGTCATTAATTTTACACTATTTCAGTTAGGCAATGAAGCCATTACACCACTGAGTTAGGTAATGAAGCCATTACATAACTGAGTGGTGTAATGAGCTTCATTACCTAACGGAAATAGTGTCAAATGAGTGACGTAATGAGTTACTTATCCCACCGGAGTAGATAAAATATATTCATGACACGGCGACCATGACAATTACACTGGAAGAAGACATGAAGACCGATAAAATTCCAATTCAACGAGGAATACGAGAAGGAGACACCATCTCTCCGAAGATGTTCACGTTAGCCTTGAAAGATGTTTTTAAAAGGTGAACTGACAGTGTAAAGGTATTAATATTGATGGAGTAAGACTTAATCACTTGAGATTTGCAGATGATGTCATTCTGATTAGCACCTCAGCTGAAGAACTAAAAACAATGTTAGAAGAACTCCATCAAGCGTCGAACCAAATCGGATTACAAATGAACCTAAGTAAAACCAAACTAGTGAGTCCCGAACAAATACAAATAACCATCGAAAACCAAACCCTAGAAAATGTATTCTAATACATATACTTTGGACATAAAATTCAATTGGGCAAGGAAAACTTAACTGCCGAGACTTCTCGAAGAAAGGGACTCTGTGGGCAGCATTTGGTAAACTCAGGTTCATTTTAGGATCAAATGATATACCAATAAATCTGAAACGAAAAGTCTACGATCACTGTATATTGCCAGTTCTTAGATATGGCTTAGAAACAATGGCGTTAACACGGAAATTACTACATATCCTCCAAGTAACGCAACGCGCAATGGAAAAGATCATGCTCGGAATTAATTTGTTAAACCGAATGCCAAATGAAGAGATCAGAAGAAAAACGGGAATAACAGATGTGACAAGAAGAACAGCACAGTTGAAGTGGCGATGGGCTGGTTATATAACACGACAAGAAAAGAGCAAATGGACCAACAAATTGATAGTCTGGCGACCAAGAGAGACCAAGAGCAGTGTTGGAAAGTTTCTTCAGAAGAGATGGAGAGACGATATCCAGCAAATAACAGGGAAGACCTTGATACGAACAACCTATAACAGAGAAATGTGGAAAGATTTTGAAGAGGCCTATATCCAGGAGTGGATGATTCAGGGCTGAAAAGATGAAGAAGAAGAAGTGACTTTGTTCCTCAATTGCAGTGTTGAGAATTAAGGTATTACAATTTTCGCCAACCTACTTGACTGAAACCTACGTTTTTTAATCGTTTACCCATCATCGAGATCATTCGACATTTACTCCTTTCATTGGATAAGAGTTTCCCCTGGGATACAGTTGCCATCATTTATTTATTAAAATGTACTTCCGCTGATGAATCAATCTTTAATCGGCCAAGTCGCTCAGCAGACTTGCTGCTTTTTGCTGCAACATCCTACGGGTATACATCGAAAACTATTACTGTATTCGTTGAGTAATGTCTTGTTACACACTCGACGTATTTATTCAAAATCGCACAATAAGATTATCGTTGATGCCGGACAATTTTGTGGAGTAGAAATCCCACGTTTTTCAATCACATACAGAGTGTTTTCAGAGTCTAGTTGGTTTTCATTGGGTACAAACGCATCGTACAGGGCTTATTGTTTAGTTTTACGCGTTCCTATATCATCTAATCAGTTTCAAAATGAAAGTAGATAAGGAGCTAGTTCGTATTGAAAGTAATCTTCTAACTGTTTCTCAGATCTTTTGAGAAATGCAATTCTCTGGAAAAGCAAAATGGGGTTAATTGGAATCGTTCTGTTTTTCAATCCTGAATTTATAGCTGCAATGGCCGATACTACATTTTTGCGTTTAAACTTGATACTACTAAAGCTACTGCCAAGAAGATCTCTCATCGTAGATATGCCAATTTTATACGAATTTTGGCAATTAGCTCTCTCACCCCCTACTACTCCGGTGCTGATAGACATGATGTCATTTGTGGGAAGAAAATGTGGATGTTCAGAGAACCAATCTGTGAATTTCTAGGAGTCTTTGTTGTCTATTGATACTGGCGATGTTCTGTTATCTGTATGCTGTTCTGTGGTATGTAAAGAAATATTACAATAATTTTCAGTTACTTCTGAAACACTTGACAGAATGGACATTGAATTAATCCATTTTGACAGTGCCGAGTCGCTGATACCTTGACCATTAGTGAGTCTTCCACTGCTTTTTGTTTTCACTACACATGTTTGTCCATTGGTTAAGTTGTTTTCACAAATATAACAGTTTTCTGGAACCGCCATTGTCGCTGCGCGGCACACACAAACTTATTAATGATATAATAATGTCAATAGAACACGCGTTATACGAACCTCTGTCTGAAAAAAAAACAACAAACCACTAAATATAAACCCAATAAGAGGCAGGTACAAAACATAAAAACATTGGAGATAATATAATTTAGAAGATTTTGTATTAAGTCAATAATTTTGAAAATTTAACTGGTGCCATTGTCAACCAATGGCATTCTTCAATTTAAAAATAAACTTCCAATCGATCGATTATTTTAGTGACAATCTTTCTAGGAGCTTTATTTCAGCGACAATTCTTTCTGGAACTATTTTTTCATGATTATTTCCTTCATATCCATAATAATGCGTAATCACTCTGGTTTCCGTCAGTTTAATAATGGCAAGTATTCAAACGTCAAAATTTAACCGCGGTTGTGTCAAAGGTGCTTCATCAACTGAATTTTATCTATTTACTCAGGAAATGATCACACCGAACATCCCGCGTACATGTAAACTAGCCTGAATACATTTTAAATTAAATTTATGTTGATTTTCATTGACATGATCAGTTAAAGCAGTTTTTGTTAGAATGTGATATGTTGTTAATTTTAATAGAGTATTTGGGCTACCTGATTTTATTTTTTCAAAATTGTTTCGTTTGACCTATGTACGTGAAGTTACAGTTGTGACAGTTAATTGGATAAACTACCTGAGATTGCATATTTAACTCTTTTTATCTTTTAAATTCGAAAAAAAAACGGTTTACCTAAAGTGTTGTGAATTGAAACATATTGATTTTGTGGTCATGACTTATATTTCGCATAAGTCACATGTCTGCAATAAATAATTTTCTAATTTTTAATTTAATAAAATTTAAAAAAAAATTAAACCTAATACTATCCTGCTTATATTGAAAGCAAGCTTCAAATTCTCCTGCTGTCTGCGCATTATTCATAGCATAAATAAGAAAATAACCTTGCCTGCTATATCTTAATTTCATTTCCATTCTGCATTCCATTATGTTTTAAACCACCGCCATTTATATTAATAAAGGAATTTTTTATTTTTCAACCTCAGTTAACATGCTACTATATTTCAAAATTTGTCAGTGCGAGTAAATAAATCTATTTTTTTAAATGTAATAATTCCCAAAATTTGTAATCATTTTCAAAATTACCTAAATGTAAGTATACATGCTTATGGATTTAATAGTGTAACGTCTTATCCTCCTGAATTTAACCTTAGTCCTGGTAATTAATTCTGGTCGTTTACGACTTTCATTAATTTCGGAAAGGCTCAAACGTTTATTAATTTTCTACCTTAAGTAACTCAATTGGAGATAAGGTTTGCTCTAACTCAAATATATATGGTCAGGAAAACACAATATAATTTCCAAAAATATATTATTGTTAACTATAATTACAAAATAATCGGTAATTCTAAGCAAACTGAATTGTACATTAATAAAAATAACAAATTCTTCTGGGGCCATGTTTCTTTTCTCACCGGTAAACTGCAACCCACTTGACGGCAGCTGTATTCGGAAAAAAACCAAATATGTATTTCGGCCCGGTATGTCGAATGCCCCAAAGCGCGGCCTCGCAAATAGCGGCAGTTACGTTTAAAATTTGTGTACTGCAAACATACGCCTAAATTGATAAGTTTATAGGATACCTGCGACTCCGAAGGTACATAAAGTCTAGTGCGGTATGTGCTAGTGCCTCAGGATGGCTAGGCGTTGTTCCCGGAGTGGTGCCGTGAATCTGGAGCTAGTTGAACTCGCTTATTTGAGCGGGAAAAATGGAGTTGACAGCTCGGCGGTCGCTCGCTCGCGGCGCCCGGACTTGAAAAGCGACTTGGATTTCGGGCTTTAGGAAATCGTCTTTACACGTCCAGGGCGGACCCTTCAGGTAAATTAAATAAATGCGGCTATGTTGTTCGAGCCGCATTCATGCGAAACGTGTAGTATAACTCCTATAGGTTCATATATTAATAGCTTTTCAATATTCTTGCTGCGTACGGTCGTGGGGTTCGGAACTTAACGGGAAATCCGTTAGGATGGGTTCTGACGGAGACACATTAACGCTATCACATTCTATCATCTAGGTCAGGGTATGGTGGAGGTGTTAGGAGACAGATTAACGCTATCACATTCTAACATCCGGAGAAGATTTGAGGAAGGAAAGTCCAACGGCTCAAGTCGGACAGGATCGGGGTCTAAGCCCAAGCGGGCTTAGGGAGAAAAGCTCTTCAAGGTTAGAGCAGTTGCTGGTCAGGATCGGTGGACTCAAATGTCTTAAATGGTCGAGAAAACTGCTTATATACTCTCCGGGGGGCTTTATCGGTACAGCGGCTCTGGGTTCCCCGGAGTGGGAAACGACGCCGTCGTTTATTTAGCGCGACTTTGCGCATAACGAGTGCCTTCGAGTTATCGTAGAACCGAACGCTGAAGGAGCTAGCGTTACAATAGGCTTTCGTTAATTATAATTTTCCTTTTCAGACATGCAATATCTTTAATTACAACATTTAATATGACTTATGAAGCTACTACAAGTAGCAAAACTTCTTGTTAATTGCAATTTTTTGAAATATTAAAATATACTACGGCTTTATGCTTTTTATATAACCATTCATTAATAAAAATCATGCATAACTTTAATTTATTATCAAATTTAGTGACTTAATAAAAAATCTTCTAAATTATATTATCTCAATTATAGAAAAGTCAATTATTATAACCAAATGATTTTATAAAAACATTTGTAAATTAGGATTGGTTTCAGTAGTAAGGGAATTTTACATTTATATTATTTCAAAACTTCTAGACGGACTTTTCGTAATTTACCAGAGGTACAGTCGCGGAATTAAAAATCCGGACACTTAAAATGATTCTGTGTATATCTTACTTTACTTTACGTATCACGTTACGTGGTGAAATTAGTGAAAATCAAAATAATTACTCGTATATGACAGCATGCCTCATTTAAGAGTCGAACAAAAAATGCAAGTAATTACATTACCCAAAAATTGCAAAAATCATCTGTAAGACTCGTCTGGATTTTTAATTCCGCGACTGTACGTGTACTGGTCTTATGTTTAATTACCATAGAAACTACATTGACAATCTATAAAAGCATTTGCCTGTTTTCAAGAATGCCTACAATAAGAATATTAGCAAATCCCCTTAGAATATCTAGCTTTCGACGCCTATTGCCTCGAAACAGATATTCGAACGAGAAAAATGTGTAGAACAGTTTTTGTAGATAATTTACTCTCCTTCAATTTTAATAACGATATATTTCACTCTAAAGTCGATACTAACCGAGATATTTACAAATAATAAACAAAAATAAAATTTGTTGCCCTTTCTTCAAGATGGCGGCCAAATCCGGGCTTTCTAGGAGGTGCAATTTTAAGATACATTTTTAACACCAATTTAAACAGATTAAAATTATTTCCAGGTTGTCCGGAAATGGTCCCGCTAACAGCCATTTTAAACGACTTATCGACCGGCCTATTGAGAATTATCTTTAATCTAAATCGTCGCACATACGACGCTGTATAACATAATATGATAACGTCATATTACATTGAAAGCGTTTCTTTAACTGATTACTGACACTGGACGAGTTTAAAGAGCGGGTCTTCCAAAGAGAGCATGGAAAAACCGTTCTTATTTAAGATTGTCATTACCCTTATTATCTGCTAATAATAACTAACAATTAAGTCCATTACTATTATAAAATTATAAATACCGAAAATAGTTGTGTCTAATTTAAAGCACTTAGTTTCAGCAAAACGACTACAAACTCACTCCAGAAAGATTTGAAGTAGCATGGTATAACGAGAGTTATTTAAAGGATGTAAAGGTATCTATTTATTATCATAAGAGAATTGAGAAAAGAATGAATATCAGCGGAGTACTCTTGCAAGATATGGCCAATGATATTGAAGTAAGTTATTTAGAGATTTAAATTTATAGTTTTACGGATACGTAGATACATATGCAGAGTAAGTATAAAGTATGGAATTTTATTTTAAAAACTATTTAATACTTCGATACAGTATAATATTTATAATTATCTAGAACTGAAAAATGTCAACTTTTTCTACAATTGTCGAATTGAAAATCTGAATTTCTTGCAAAATACGAACAGTATTTAATATGCATGCAGAAATTGCCATTACAAAATTTGTATAATCGTTTGATACTCATTTTGCAATAAAACCTTTTCCGCGATAACTATTTTGCACTCTTACCTTTAAATCTGACACGTTACACATGACTTGACAATGGCAAAAGTTGACGTTTATAAAGTTCAACAAAAGCTGCTGTATTAAGACTTAATGATCGTATCGAATACATAAAGACATCTTATATTATAAGAGCTGATGCCGCCGGCCGCCGGCCGACCGACCTTAAGCACTGGCGCTCGCACATGCCGATCGTAAGCCTGAGTGGCGCCGGCACACGCAGCATGAAGAGCCGGCATACTAGCAAGTGGCACGCGCACATGCCGACCGCGCACAAGTGGCGACGCAGCAAGCATTTGTATTGTTAACGCTGGCAGGGCCGGACGTCGGCTGGCTACCAGCTTAAGCAAGCATTTTTATTGTTAACCGTTTCTTTACGCTAGCAGGGCCAGACGTAGACTGGCCAACGCGTTCTAGTTTTGTGATAAGTACGCTATCTACCGCTGCGTCGAGGCCACAGCGTTTAGTTAAGTTTAGTCTAAGTAACATTCGCGCTCCCTGATGTAATGTGAAAGTGGTTCCTGAGATTAGGCCCAAATAAGGTTGCTATTGTATTATGTCAAAAGATGTTTTCCAATTTGTCAAAAAATCATATCGTGTGGCGTGTCCCTAGATGTACTCGTATTCATTAATAGAAGTTGACGTAGTCGGAAAATGCCTTAAGAGGTAAGTTTGGTCTGGCTTTCCTGCTAAAAAATATATCCTCCACATTCTTATCCTTTCAACAACTTCCAAACGTTCAGTAAATTACCAAACCTAACAACTCGGTCTTATCAGTCTCTCAATCTACATTTTCTGAAGTACTCTCTAAAAGCGCAATAATTAAGAAGAATTTTTAGACAACTATTTACGAATATCATCAAATTTACTATGAGTAGATTACTTATCGTCTTGGACAATTAAATTTAATTACCTGTGTTTGTAAACATATTCACTAGCTCCTTCAATAACTGTTATAGTTCCGAAAATATAGTTAGAAGACAATATACCCACTTCAATAGTCTCATTCCATGGTTGCATATATTACGGCTGTGATAGGGAAGATTATTTGTTTCGCCTGACAAATTTCTATTGTAACCAATTTCATTCTAAGTTACCATTGGACATTACTAATCAACGCACAATATTGGCGACTAGCATACGTGGTGCTCAATAGTCACCGACTATGGTACTGCATATTCACCAAGAATTTTATTTAACATATAAAACGATTCCTATTATTTTTATTATTAATATATTACACTGCGCTCAAGAAATTATCTTCCAAAACATAACAAAAACTTGATAAATAGGCTAGACCAGGTACAGGCTCACGAAATGCTCGTCATCGAGTATAGACTATACGAAGCAGAGGCTCAGAATATGCTCGTTCGGTTACACAGGACTCAGGACTTCAGGATGATTCTGATGTTATGAAAGTCTTCTTGTGGTGGAAATTTACTTTGCCGAATGAAGTTGAACTATCGGGGCTGCTTGTACTGGCTAGCTTAGCTGGAGATGTGGGGTTTTAGGTCCTCCCTTGGGCTAGCTACTTCGCCGGATAAAGCTTGACTCGGAAGCAGAGTCAAAAATGACTTGGATGGGCCGAGTGTTGTACTTTTATACCTCTTCGAGCTCCCTTCTACTTGAATCATCTTCTGGGCGTACAGAAGTTGGGCAAAGAGTAGTAGAGGGTGGAGAAAAGAATATGAAAGAATTATCAGTCCATGTGCGTTAAATGCCAAACGTCTATTGTGATTTAAGGTGTCGGAACACAAATTTTCATATATTCTATATGCTTATAGTAGTTTATTTATTTAGAACGATAAGTGGCATTTTAAAGACGAGAAAGTTATTTACGTCCGAGGCGTCAGCCCAGGACGGAATTAATTGCGAGGACCTTTAAAAACACTTTTCGTTCGTGGTGAATACAACGGTTTATTTCATACTGCAAGTTTAATGAATTTTAAATAAAAAGTTGTAAATCATTTCAAATATCATGTCAACAACTACGTATAATTTTAAAGTACTTGAACTTTAAAATTTTACTTTAAAGTACTAGGATTTTAATGTTACATTTATTGTACCATAAATAATCCGAAAAATGTCATTTTTGACATCAGTATGAAATAAAATTTAATTTGTATGTGGGAAAGTCACGTGGTACGTTGACATCATTCTGTATATTCTATTTTCTGTTTGACTTTCTATCAAGAAGACACTTGATCATTGTTAGCTTTATATTCACTGCCGCTATCTCAAAGCGATTCTAATTCAGTTTTACTAATGTCGTTCGTAGTACGCCTTGCAATAGACATAAATAAGTAATCTCGTGTAATCGGGATACATATTTCGTATCTATTTACTTTCTAAATATTTGTGTGCTTTTTTCAAATAGAGAGTTTCAGAAACAGTTACCCACAGTTGAACTCATTTAAATCTAAAATTATCTTGAATGTTCTAGAATTAATCGATTTGTTCTGTTCACAGAATCACATTCAAGCCTATAAATTTGTCAGCAACGAATATAGATTATTCCCGCTGGTGTACTCTGACAATGCTTGCAAGACTTTGGAATCTAATAAATTTGGACTTGAGATACCTAACTATATAACGAATATTACGAAATGTCCGATGAAGAAAGTAGGTTAGATTTATGTAATGCCGATTTTATTGCGTTAATTCATTTGCATTATAGGGATCTTACGTTCTCAACAAGTTCTACCTAAATGATTCTAAGCTGCCACCCCACGCACCAAGGGGCAGATTCATGATAGATGCAAAGGTATTCCACAATAAATCGATCCAGCTGTTGAAGGCCAAATTCTACTTTTCAGTTACTCCAACAAATCCGTTAGAGAAATGTGTAGCATGCAACGTTTGAATATGCCTAAGAGTTATACGTTTGCTGCCTATTTTAGTATCTTTTGAAGGTATGAAGTATCAAAATGTAATGTTGATGTTCAGTGTAATTGTGATGGTAGTCTACTAGGACAATCTGTTTTACTCTAGTATTGTTCAAAATTAAAACAAAAGTTCAATTAATTTATATTAACACGTGGTGAATTGTATTTGAGATTTGCACATTTTCTTTCAAGTTGTTGCCTATGTGTTTTACTATTGGGTATATAGACTTGCTATGAAAAATAAAAGTTAATAATGATTTACTTTGAATGAGTTTGGTTTTCTAATTAATCAAAGTCGAATATATGATGTGTGCATAGTACAGAGTAATTAATCATTAAAACAATCAAACAAGGCCTTACGTTGGTGGGTCAGCCTGTTGCAGGTGAAAGCGATAATTAAACCACAAAATAAGCAGCCCTATAGCAATGAATTGCTTCAGCCAGCTGCCAGTCGGCACAAAGGGGTGGTTTGACTATAAAAATGAAGTATGGGTCCTCCTCGCAGCAGGCTATGTTTAGGTGGCATATTTGTTGGTACGCATGTGAAATAGCCAGACATAGTAAAATTGGGTTAAGTTGTTTTCAATTTGTGGTTATGATTTTTGAAGACTTACACTGTTGCCAGTTACATTTTTGTCTCCTTTCGAAAAATTTTCGAAATCTTGACATTAAAAGAAATGTCATAGTATTTTCATGTCACAGTCGGATTTCATGCATACAACCTTATAAAAACGTATAACAGCCTACTGGAAAGAAGAAACATTGCGAATGCATTATATACTTGCCCAAAATAAGAGTACCCCGAAGATGTTAATTAAATACCAGGGCACCACATAATCTATGTTCAATAACAGACAACTATCAATCTCCTCAATTCACGAAACAATGATCACCAAGGTATATGCATATCCCTGTCTACAGAGTTCCTTAAAAAGTACGTACAGATAAAGTCCCTAGATGTTAAAAAGTCACGTTATTTGGGCGCGTCTGCGGAGAAAACCCCTACATTTGACAATATCACTAAATCTGGTGAAAACACGAAAATACTAGAATTAAACGGTAAATTTAAATTTAGTAGTAGTCTCTGTTGTTGTATAATGAGTTACTCGGATATATGTACATCAACCCAAAACTCCGATGCACTAAATACAACCGACCAACTAGCGAAGTCGAGAAGCAAAAACAATAACAACAAAACTTCGAGTTTTGCAAGCTCGGCTTATCGCTGTGTCTAGGTAACGTCAAAGACATCAACACCATCGTAAAAGTGTCTCAATCTCAAACCAGTCAAAGAGCCATGTATATTAGTTTTTGCACATATCTGTGTCATTCACTTGTTCTTAATATAGTATACCTGGTGACATGCTTATATCTTCTTTATTATATAGATTTAGATAAAATTTTATATGAAGATACTAGAGATAATTTCTGATTGACCGATAAATTAATTTTTTAAATAGATCACCCTATATATTTTATATTTTTCGGAATCTACAAGTCAAATTACATAAACGAGTCTTGCCTTTTTCAGATTATGTATTGTTTGAGGCTTTCGCGGTTACTCGAATTATTCTCCTTAGCATAGAATTCCGGCTTAGACCGCGTAGTATTTGTATATGAACACCCAGCATTTTCTGGCTTAATGTGCCTTGCACCTTGTGAAGTCGAGCAAAACCCGCGCGATGGCCATGCTCTTTGGTGGCTCGTGTTGTTTGAGTATCTTGAGAACGAGGATACTTAGGCAGATTTGGCCGTTTTGCTGTTTGTGCATCCATATTCACTAACGTTTCGCAAGACCTTGCAGCTTGCATCATCAGAGTGAAAGTCGCATTAAGAACCGAAGGTCGGTGTGGAGCTATTTATAGTCCTCTGTGCCAGGCGTGCGGAGTGGCGTAACGCTGGTTGGTCATCCGAGTGCAACGTAATCCGTGTGGCGTGGCCGTATCACGCACAGTGGTTGTAATGCTTTAGATCGTGTATCACAGGGGTCCACGTTTTACTAAGCTTAAAGCCATCTTCCCTGTTGATATTATTTGGATGTTTTTCTATTTCTATGGCTTCACGTATCACTCACGGGAAGTAATGAGGTATTCTGGCAAGTACTCTGGCATGCCAAATCTGACTAAGTATCCTCGTTCTCAAGATACTCAAACAACACGAGCCACCAAATAACATGGCCATCGCGCGGGTTTTTGCTCGACTTCACAAGGTGCAAGGCACATTAAGTCAGAAAATGCTGGGTGTTCATATACAAATACTTTTTCAGATTTTTTTTACAATAGAAGGAAGAAGACTTGAAAAAATATGTTCTAATTGACTCTAGCAACTAATAATAATAGATAATTTATCAATGAAGTCAATAACAAATCCTTAGTCAAAGAAAAAAATTACTAAACACGTTTTTTAAGAAAAAGTAACTTTTTTTAAATGGCACCTACCAAGGGCCACCTTGCCATTAATAGCAAATTTAATTACCAATCTAACGATACGCATCACTACGTTATCTTTATCTAAACTTGAAGAATAATTAATTAATTCATTTTTTTTAAATATTTCTGTCTATCCGTCGTGCATTGCAAAATCGCGAAAATGTTCCGGCGAGTTTGTTCAAATCTTTAAATCAGTGCGAGGTATTTTTTGAAAACGTGTATTGTTAAATTGCAAAGTTCAACCAAAAATTACAGAGTCCACATCTGATGTTTTCGTAAGTACATACCTAATGTTTCTGTGCGGCTTTTATGTTCCTTTGTACATTATGTAAAATAGCTTATGTGTTTAATCATACATAATGTACGTTTATGTTACATATTATGCACATAGATATGTAGCTATGTATGTATTAATAATTACGTACATTAAACTTCACATAAAACTACAACTTCCATTATTTAATCATTTTTCAGGTCAATTAAACATAGTATGTAATATCTAAATATGAGATTTGAAGGTAATGAGAAATACTTAATCGAAACAGATTATTGCACATAGTACTCATAGTAGGTAGAAATCAAAAATAAAGATATAGTGTGTTGGAAGGAGAAAATATGATATCGTTACGGACATTGTTTTCATTATTAAAATAAAACATTTTGAAAAATGTAAAGCTGTAACTAATTTGGTGTAATTTAAAAATATGAAATAAACCCTATTTTAAATATAAAATGTTTGGAAATTAAGAAGGGTTGATATTAAAGCTAAATTTACGTGGTAAAATAGAAATGCAATTTAATTTAAGAAGATGAGATATAAAATGGAGGAAGATAGCAAGTATATGGTGAAAAACTAAACTAAAAGCAAGACTAATCTACAAAGGAGAATAAATAGAGAAAAATACTAAGTTAAGTTTATTGAAGAATTACATTTGACACTGTATATCAATTGATTTGGATTGCATCGAGCTGTTAGTACGAAAGGAGAGTTCTGATGGAGAGACCGTTGGTTCTTGGTACTGGTAAGTGGAGCAATTTGGAGGAGTGTTTTTGGATGCGGTGTTGGAGTTGAGTGACTACAACTGGGGTCGTTTTGAGTTCATGCTGTGAGGGAGCTTCTGTTCCTGTTCTAGGTAGTTTTGACATATTGGGTGTCATTGGAGGCTTTCGCTGTGTTTATTGACTGGAGCAGTTGTGGTCGTCGGCGAAGTAGAGCAAGTTGGTTAATATCAGGGACATTGATAAGTTCGAGTCAAATGTGGGTGATTTTAAGTATTACGTAAGCACTGAAAAAAAATAAATACTAAAAAGGTGAATTCATTATTAAGGAATTACTTACTGTTTGATATTGTGTTAGAACAATTTGTTAAGCCTAGTTATTTCCGCCCTTTTTAGCCCTTTTCCGATTTATTTAAACCCAAATTTGGTAATGTTATTAAACTCTCACTCTGTCAGATACTTATTTCCGAGCAGGTCGTGTATGAACACTGCAGTTCAGTCATATTCGCCGAATTTTATTTATGAATTTACTCTTTGTTCCGTTCTGCAAACAATACAGTTTAGCTTCTCGATTTCCTAGTATTCATTCTTGTTCAGATACCCACGAGCTCCTTGGAATCGCTTAATCAGCTTTTGTTTATTTTGGAATTGTTCTATATACTTTGTTCCTTCTGCAGTAGTTGCGTGACGTGGTCCGTTATCGCTTTCTTTTATTGTTCTTACGGCGACAAGTATGCGCCTTGAATGGCTCGGGGCTTCCCCGAGTTATTTAGTCATATTGCGTTTGGTGGTGCAATTATGCGACGGAGGATTCCGCCTGTCATTGTAGGAGTGAGATGCATTTCCAGACGCGGGACCATCGTCGAACTGCCCGCGATCTTTTAAATTAATTAACGTCCCGGCTTTAGTTGAAAAAGGACCTGTGTGATTTTTCGCCTCCGGTCGCATCGCTTTGCGTGTGTGTTCCACTAATCGTTTGTGCCTTCTGAAGGAATAGAACTGTTTCGTTTACGTGGAAATTCTTGGGGTGTGTTGTGAACATTCCGTTGAGGGGTGCAAGTGAAGTAACTTGGTTTAGTGTGGTCAAGAGCTCTTATCGTGGGGTTGCGAGACTCCAAAATTATCGCTTTCGCGGATTATAACGAGCTCTTTATAGAACCAACGCTATCTTGCCAAGGTGTCCTGTTGTATCTCGCATCGTTTCGTTATTCCTTATTGGAAGTGTCGTTGCGACATCTGTACACCCTTAGGGGGATTATAATTCATCTTGCCAACCCTGATTATCGCCAACATTCATGGAAGCTTTGTTCCGCATCCCGTCAACCCTTGTGATTTCCGCCGTCGTTCGTTTCTTCAGGCATCCTAAGGCAGTGTGTTTGGAAAGGCGATTACATACAGTGCCGCACGTCAAACATGCAGTCAGCTGATCTTCTTCGGGTAACAAGCTAATGTATAGTAGTTTTATGGTGCATAGCGTACAGTGAACGTACCGTTTCGTTAAAAGTGTTGAATAATTCGGTGCATTTGTTATTAAAGCCATGTTAATTACTGTTTATAAATTTAATGAATTGCCGTCGTATGTCTTTGTTTGTTTAACGTAACTTGTGGTAGTTTCGTTGGTATTGAGCCGCATTAATGTATTTGCAGTCAAGCTTGTTGTGTAATTTAAGTCAACGTGTCACTCAATTTATTCTAACTTAACTAACCTCTTTGATTATTTTTAAGTCTAACTAGTCAAAACATTTCATGTCCATTGCTATACATATTTTTTTATTTATTTCAATAGAGTCCATTGTCAAGTACTGATGTTTTTTATTTGTGTTGATGACATTTGCCTGCGTTGTGTGTGTACTTTCCAATTGTAAAAGAAGTTCAAGCAGCTGCATCAATGCTTTATTTTTGTAAGGTAAGTCAGTGCTGTACGTGACTCGCCAACTAAACTCTGCCAAGCTGAAAGTAGAAAGGCGGCCTACTAGTTCCACATTCGAGTGGGCTCACCTCTTGTTAAGGATGTTGATGTTCTTTTCCCGATCTATGTTTTACCATCATTTACCCTTTTGTGTCGAAGCACAGCCCTAACTTTCAGGTAGTATAGAACCACGACCTTCTTCACTGAGCATCTAATAGCTGGAGCACCTTGTTACAGTACATCTCGTAACGGGGCTGGGGCTGAGTATTCGGTTAAATTCCCGATTATGTCGTAAAGTCGTTTTGTGGATAACAGATCTGGTCTCAAGCGTATGATTTTGTTTTGCACACTTGAGGGGCTGGTTGTTATGTCGTTAACAAATTTTCGTGCTGTAACAATTGTTATGTGGCTAATGTAACGGTCTGGTATTTGCCATTGGATTTCTAAATTTGTTTGATATTTCAGTTGACAAAAGTTATTTTTGAATTGTAATAAAATTAAAATCAGAATATAAAATTTCAGAATAAGCAATCTAGATAAAAGGAATCCACCACTGATTTTCAAGAGCTGGCAAAAAGAATAACTATTAATATTCAAATAATATAAACAGGCCAATTTAAATTGATAAAAATATAATTTATAAACATATACTAATAGGTAACACAAAGTAAGAGCTCGAATCAGTTAAATACATATGTTTGAATACTTAGTAGTACACCATAACGCAATCTGATAAATAATTCTACACAACTATAAATTTAGATAAAACACTCACCTGTATGTAGTAACACAAATCCTTAAAACTGCTTGAGGAGCGATACTTCATGTAATCTCCTAGAGCGATCTCTTTCCATGTTATACACAGAAGAGGGATTCAACTTGATGTGAACCGCAAGCGTGATTGAGTCCGAGATTATGGGAGTCAGCATGCCAACGGTGGAAACGTTCGAGCCCACGAAGATCAGGTTGTAGAGATGGACACTGTATTACTCGAATAGATAGACGTTCACCCAGAACGTTCACAACCAACAGCAACAACTACGATCACAAGTCACGCCAACCAACCAACATTAATCTACAAGAACTAGTACCACAACCAACAACTACTATCATCTATGTAACATATATTCAAAAAATATTTAAACTAGAAGAGACTATACACAGTAAGATGAACGACTGATCGACCAATACCGTAGACCAACCGACCGACTGACTGACCTAGTATACTCGTACAAATACACGTAGCTTAAAATTTCTTAATAGTTTATTATAGAATATACTGTAGTATAATTCAATAATGCATAGAATACATATAACATTTTATTTTATTTATCTACTATAAATTCCAAAGTCTTAAACAAATTTCCTCTGTTAACCACGATGTTGCCATCAGATTGGCGAATGGTATTTCTTTAACATGTTGGAATTTTAGACCCCAAGCTAGAGTCATATGCGTTTCAGGAATGATGTACCTTATACCTTATATCGTCTTCTGGATAAAGGGCAACCTTGTTATTCATTTCCGTATACAGGTTGTCTGCATGCACTAGGTACACACGGTAACTGTCTCTGTATCTAGTTATCGTGTGTATCTAGTACCTAAAAAAAATCTGTATAACTGGTGGTTATACGATCTAAACTGTCTCATCGTTTTATATTACTATGAACTAGGGCCCCACAACTTGGGCAAATTACGGCCTTTACTAAAGAACGTAATTGGAAAAGGGTGCTCCTAAATTCACGTATTGATTAATAATAGTGCTGCCTGTGCACGATCTTTGGCCTATTAAAAAGTACAATATTTTGATACAAAATTGAACGATTTTGGTGCCCTTATTTTATTTTAATTATCTGCAATAATATCCGGCTGCTCCGGTGAACATAAATTACTCTGTCTCAGGGTTAGGTCGCTAAATCGGAAATACTGGGGAGTGCAACTAATTTTTAGTAGCTCCAATTCAACTCGGATTTTAATTGTGGACGCACCAAAACTAAATCTGAAGCAGCTAACCTCAAAAATTTACATGAAAAAAGCAGTGTGCCCTGGTACAAATAGCAATAATTGATTTAAATCGATGCCAAAATCAGAAAAATACCTCAGGTAAGCAATAATTACTCTCGCATAGCAACAGTACTAACGGCTTTTGTTCTAGCGTGACGTATAAGTGACGCCAACATCAATATTCTTTCATATCCCGCCAAAGGTGAAAAATGCCGCGTCATCCTGCATTTTTGAGGGACGCTACCTAAATTTCTGGAAACTGAGATACACTGGATAATCGGAAACTGCGGAAATGAGTAGCAGAAACTCCAATATTGTAGGCCCCAGCAATATAAAAAGGCTCTGGACGATGAAAATTGCGCAGAATACCTGGTAGTGCAGAAGCCTCCGATGCTGACTGCACCTCTCAGGGGACGCCAAACCGTCTTCTTAAGTGCTGCTGGCCTGGTGACTCCAATCTATGCCTGATGTTCTATGTAGAGAACCCCTCTAGGTGTTGAAGGCACCAAATTTGGCTCCAACAAGCCTCTGCAGGCGGTATTGACTCCCAAACGTAGCCCGAAGCTGGACCGCCTGGATTTTGTCAAACTCAAATAAACACAAAATACACCACTTGGATGCTAGCATACTGGTTCCAATTGTGCCCAATACTTCTACGATTCAATAAAACCAACACTGGCACTGGATGAATGTGTTTTTATTAACAAAAATTAAATTTTTATGAGAGCTGATGTAAAACAATGTTAACAGCTTGGACACTTTCAAAGCTCTCTCTGTGGTTGTTAAACAAAAGAAGGTCTGGTATCTTAGCAATATATCACCACAATTTTTTAAAGGAAATAAGGTTTTATACTTAAAATTAACTTATAGAATAATGTTTTGATAACATCTTTAATTCTTACAGGCTAAATAAATGTTTTTCTTAGGTTAGAATGCACTACACCGAATACTCTGCTCTTTCACAGTGTTTTTAACCGCACTGTTATGTTCTGTAGTTTATTATGCACTGAATAATGTCCTTCGTTCTATTTCAATGTTATTCGTAGGTTGCTCTTTTGCATTTCTTGTCGGTTGCTTCTTGCAACGTTTCTAATCCTCGCACTGCATTGCTATACCCTTCAGTTACTTTGCCATTCTGGTCCTAGCTTTCTGACCACTATAATGCTCATAACTTTATACTTGTTCAAACCATTTCGTACAATAACAAACATAATACTGCAAACGTTAACGCTACCATCGTCAGATACAATCTAACTGCATTCGCACTTCCAAAACCTCGTCAAATCTGAGCCCAAGAACGCAACCCTTTTGAACTAGCTTTTCATGTTACCTTTGCCTAAATTTGTAAAAATCAGTGCATTCATCTCAATAAAAGTAAGCTAAGCTTGCACTAATTAAAATAATTAATTCTGTGCTTCGGTTTGACTGTTAATGCATTCTAGTTCAATTGGCAAGCAGAATTGTTGCGAACACAAAACCATTGCAATATATACATAGTTTTTTAAGACTACTCTGAAAATAGCCAAAAAAAAAACACTCCTGAAAATCTTACATTTCACACAACAGCGTGCGACATCGATGTCGCACGCTTAAATTCGCGCGTATATTGAAATCTGGCTTGCAGTCGTAGAAAACGTATAGTGTACAATACGTGTGCAAAGCACTTTTCAACACTAGTTGTACAATATACTATTGTTATATAACACAACACTGTCATAGTCGTCCATATCAAGCTCATTTTTATTAATTAAGGTTTGAACTCCTTTCGCCTTTTTTGTGAATTCACCCTCTACATCAATTATGTAGGCTTTAGCACCCGTTCCATAGCACTTCTAAATAATCTTACCCCCTTATTCATCTTTCATTCTACCTATTGCAGATTTTGTTTTAGGTAAATCAAAACGATTATTTGGTGAATAGTTGGATGTATCAAAACATTCTACGTTTTTTGCATATCTTCATAAAAATTTTCTGTAAATAGTTCTAGACTTAAAGATTCAGTATCGGTGTATACCAAAAGAGCCCTATCTCCATGTCTTGAATAAAATTATAAGAAAAGTTATACATAACAAATTTGTACAAGTTCATAGCACAGGCACATACTATGTTGTAGACCACTTTAAGTCGCCCCATTTGTATAGCTACAAAGTCTTCACTTATAATGGTTAAGTTTTTAAAATTTGGACTGGAATAATCTTTTACCTATATTCTCCCAATGTGTTATACGCCATATACAGGGTGTGTTTGAAATACACGTACCACGGAAGACCACAAGTTCCTTGGTCCAAAAGATGATGATTTAGATCAACAAATTTTAGTTGGGTGAACGGTTTAGCCACAAAAAATATTTTCTAAATCCCTACAAGCCTAGTGTTAAGTTACAATTACTGATTCAGGCTTAGAAAATATTTTTGTGGCTAAACGATTTACCCAACTAAAATTTTGCAAAACAGAAAATAGCTTCTAAATTAAAGTAACATCAAGAAAAAAAATTGGTAGAGGGATAATTATTTATTGTGACAAAGTTTTTAAACACCCTGTAATTTTAGAAATTAGGGTTTATTCTACAAAACGCCGTAGTTTACTGGTACAAACGCATGTCCAAAAAATGAACAAAATCTATCAAAGATTTTTCAACTTATTTGAAAAAAAAATTAAAAAAGCTAATCATCTTTAAAGCCCTCTAGCAGCTAAAAGCAACGTTGTACCAAGGAACTTGTGGTCTTCCATTGTACGTGTACTTCAAAAACACCCCGTTGTAGTGGCTTCAGGTTGCGGTGCCTATTTAATTATGTAGTGTTAACTCTACTATTTTTCTTTAAATTGATTTATTTAATTTGAATTTCAAATTCTATTCTTTTTAATAACGGTAGCGCATTGAGACTCTTGAAGGGTGGTTCGCTAATCTAGTTGCTTATTAATTGCTATTTTAATTTAATAATGACTTTAAATTGTTTAATGACATGAACTGTCACCTTGCACTTTCAATCACATATGACAAATATAAATTCTATTCACCTCTTAGTGACTCAATATTCTCTGATAAGTATTTGATTATTGTTAATTACACTTTTCTAATTGTCTTTTATTTATTACTGCTTCAATAGGACTAATTAAAAACCCACCTGAACTCCTGTCACTTTCACTGCTTCAAAGTTACCTCAAGACAGCACTGTTCCTGACATCCACAGCTCGGCTCTCAGATAGATCAGCTATGATGCACTGCCAACTGACAAAAACCTCCAACTCGTCAAAACCCTAGCTGCTTGCAGAAATGGTCCCGTTCCTTGCACTAACGCTACTGTCAACCCAACAGCTTCCTTCGTTCCAACAGCTTCCCGGCAAGTTCACTCTTACAGATGAACCAAAGTTAATTTTCTATTTTCTTAGCTCCTACTCTGTTGTCAGTAACCAACAGAATCGCCCGAATCCAGCAGTTTCTCCGTCAATTCCTGTCGACCGATCCACACGTCCTCAGTACTCCATCAACAAATCCAGTAATCAATGTAACTTCTTATTAATTGTAGTCTTTAAAATAAACCAATTCTATTCAAATATTATTCTATTCTTGCTTGTATCTAGTTGAACCATATTCCATATTCTCTTCAATAACTGTTTCTTGAACTTCTCAATATTTCATTTTACTTTGTTTTTACTTCTTAGATTTGTTAAAACCCTTTTCTATTGTATCTTTACCAAATTACATATACAAATTAGGGTAAAATGTACAGCGACGCCTATAATTGGCCTAACGGCTGTTGGCTGGGTACCAGAATAAAAAAAATTCATGTTTTTATTGAATTCGAGAAATTATATCAAAAGTACATTTACAAGTTTTAAGTTGTTATTTTGCAATAATCATAAAAAAAATTTCTTAGATGCTATGTTACAATTATTCATGCCCTCTAAAAAATTAACTTATTTGATTTCTACCCACTACATTCTAGTTTCTAATAGAAATTATATTTGTCACATGTAACATGAGCTTGTATTTCCCTTCTAACCTTTAAAACCATTATAGAATACTCAAGTGCTATTACCTTTCAAAATAAATTGTATCAAATTCAACTTCCATTACTGACTTTCATATAAACAGCCAATCCTTTTTTAAAACTTTTTAAAACTGATTGTAATTTATTAATCTCCCAAATTTTATATTTACATTAATTTTCATTCAAAACTGTTCTTTACGTATCACAACAATATATATATTGTTAAAGTGACTCTACCACGTTGTAACGCCTATGTTATGTTATAATTGACTTAAACCTTACTTTAGTTTATTCTCACTCAATTCTTTTTAAAATTGAATTTTAATTAACTCTTTTGCTCTTTTTTAATTATGGATGATCAAGATTATTAAACTGCTAGCTTCGGTAGAAAACACTTCACTGAAACTCAGGTCGGATTCTTTATAATCTAGACTTTTATTTTCTTATTTTATGACAACTCCTACGTCTGTCGCCTGACACTTCAAGTTATTTTTGTGCAAAATTAATTACAAATACTTTCTCGTTACATTTTTGTTATTCAACAATATCAAATAGTATGTACTCCCTTAATTAAAATTACCTCACTTCACTCTCTCTATATTTTCTTTCAGTTTTTATTTAAATACCTGTATTTTGTCACCTGTTATTGGACTCGACACTCTCCTCTACCAAGCCTCAATGCATCTAGCAACCTCACCAAGATCTCTCAACTTCCAATAACAATGCCTGCACGAACTCCGCCAAAAACACACCTGGATCCTCAAACTCTTCCTTGTCCAAAAACACGACACGGCACCTACCAACCTTTTTTAACAACAATGCCAGCAGCAATCATCATCCACGTCGTCCCACCAAAATCCTCAAGCCACCGACGACCTAGTATCACGAACCACGACTAAATACAAGTTATAAGATGTCACTTCAATTACAAGCTTGTCGAATTAGAACTGCTTTAGATGAAAATCTCCTATCCACCCCATAAAACGCTCACTCTGCTAATTATCTCGATGTAAACCACTTCCGGTAAAAACCATTCCTTGTTGTCCAATTCAGATGATGCAATGTAATTTGACAATAAACTCAGTTCAGCATTCCCTTCCAGAAATTTGCTTTTGTAGATTATAGCTGTATTACATTGGTATTCTCACCACATTCTTTATCTTCATCCATATAGTCTGCACATCGTTTATCATTTTAACATTTTACTTTTGTTTTTACACCACGCCAATTTTAGTACAATTGTTAACCCTTTTATACACCAAATAGTTTTTTAAAACTTTTATAAAGGGTTTATTTTTATAAGGCCAACCGCTACAAATTGTATTACAGCTTTTTGTATCAAATTTTATTATAATAATCAATAAATATGTCCTTAGTGATCTAATTTAGCATCTATTTCACATTCCAACACACTATAGAAGCTTTATTATATTTGTCTAATACCCACTATGTTAAATAGTATATCTCGAAAAAGTATTTGCCATTAATTACACTTTTCATTTCAAATAAATTAAATGATGTTAAAATCCTACTGTTTCTTATGTAGCTTCATTTAACTGAATTTTAAATTCTATTTCATTTCTTTACCAAATACATTTTAATAATTTTGATATCCAGTACATACCTAAATTTATATTTTTAATTTTTAATACTGTATTCTTTTAACCTTATTAATCTGATTTTAAACCCTTGTACGGATACCATAGCAATATATATTGCACTGATTGACTTCCATCGAAGGTAGCTCATGCTATCCAATTCACATGATGTAATTAATTAACAGTAAACTGATTTCAACATCCAATTTCAGACGTTACTTCAATGCCTGTAGTATTTCAAATTATGGTCCTGCTACCATACAAATCTTCTCCATATCTTTGTTACACAATCTTCTTGTTTTTAAATTCATTCTCAACAGTTTTGTATTAATCACACCCTTTCATATACCCAACATATCAACAAAATCACATTATTAAAGGGTTTACTTCAAAATTTCAACCTTTTGCAAATTATAATAACATGCTTTTCTATCAAAATTTATTTTTCTACATAAAATTAATATCTCCCTAGTGATATCGTTTTTGCAGTTCAACACTATGTATAATTTATTATCGCATTTAGTAACACCCGCTATATTGAATAACATTTCTCAAATAAGTATTTGCTATCAATCTTCCACTCTATTTCAGGTAACTTCTAAATCATGTAAAAACCTTTCCGATTCTTATTTTTCATTGTTCAACTGAATTCAAATTTTATTCCATTATTTTACAAAATACATGTTAATAATTCTGATATCTTTGTATTATACCCAAATATAATGAAATATTTTAATCAATTTTTTTAAATATAATATCAAACCCTTCTCTTGTATTAATAAAATAACTTAACCTTATATGCAATCCGTTACACTTTCACGACTAATAAGACGATCAGGAAAATTTTGATTAAACCATATTGCATTCGTGATCTCCAATAATTTTCAAATAATTATTGTAACACTGTTATCGTGTACGCATACATGGGGAGATTTTTTCTTAAATCATTATGACACGATCCAACAGAAATACCTAAGAATAAAGGAATATATGCTTAAATTACGCTGTAAATGAGCAATTTATTGTTTACATACCACTTTGGGCAGCCAATGTGGAAACTGATGTCTGCTGGCTTAGTTGCATTCGATTATTGTCAGCTACCTTTTCTTCGGTTAAAACAGTAGATCTGCCTGTTAATTTGTTTTTGCAGATGCAGTGTTTGTCGGTAAATAATAATCCGCTTATGGTGAGCAAAAGCATCGTAATAGATTTGCACATCTGGAAACGCCTCAGTAAATTGTTCGATGAATGACTGAATGGAATATGACCATAAACCATGCTGATTTCGGATTCCACTGCGAAACTGAGCCATTAGAATAAAAGCATCTAATTCAAGTGTGAACGGCATGTTTATAATGTATAATCTAAAATAAGAAAATAACTTCAAAACTTCAAATTTGTTAACTAGTGTGTATACTTACACCAAACTCAAATACATTAATTATTTATTAGAGAAATTACTTTTGCAAAAGAATAGTACGCTGAAACCACAGAACAATAGCTGAAAACGGCTGTAAACTTCGTACAATACCTTGCACAACGAACGAATGCCAATGAAATATTTCAACGTCAAAATATAACACTGCACGTGTAGCCAACATCAAATAGTTACAATAAATGGCGCCAAAATAATGACCATTAAAAACGTTCGATCATTGCTGAAGGCACTGTACTTTTACACGCGTTGAGAGACAGACTATCTTCTAGGCTGAAACGTAGAGGTGCGGAGGTGCGGCGCTAACATCGACTAATCCCCTCTACTTTTTATATTTGTGGCACTATCTGAAAAGCTATTGTCAAGCATTTAAGTGATAATCAAGGTAGCTGTCTTAGTAATATTCAAGCAGGATTATGTATTGTTTGAATAAACAATGGGCGATATACTTACAATGGCGATAAGTGATGTGTCAAGTTCCATCGTTCAACGCATTATTATAAACTGTACCTATGTGTTATGATGCTGTTTCACCACCAGCCAATATCTATTGCCATCTTCAAAAACAAATTGAAAAAGAGGGTCTTTCACACAGTTTAATGTTCGAATGTTGTAAAATGGTCAAATATGGCAGTAAGTGTGTACCAAAAATTTCACACTATACTATAGCTATAGCCCGCGACGCTTGTCGCATTTCAAGTTTTGCACGTTAGTGTGAGATGCCACGAATGCCACCCGAACTTACATCGGGCAACGACCTCGGAAAATCGATTTGTAAGTTGTATTTAAACGGAGCGTTTGAGCTCATTCAGCAAGGCAATAAGAAACCCTTCTTATCATTAACTGAAAAGTTCTTGTGTTCGTAGTTTTAAAAAACACAACCAATAGGCATAATTAGTAATTGTTCTCTGTGATAATATCCCTATTAAAAGTAATAGGAACTTTGCTTCTTTAATGCATTGAAAATTAATATTGTTAATTTTCAAGTCTGGCATAAAATTTGCAAAATCTGAAAAAATGACAAGGGATAGAAATAAAAAAGTTTTAAAATTGTTCACATCAGTATTATTATTCTTTATTATACGCCACGCGCAACGTTACTGCGAAGTTCTACTGCATAGCAGATCATTAATAAATAGTAGGCACTAGTACGCAGAGTTTTGAACCTTTTCAGCATCTTGTACACTTTAATGTTAATTTGCAATTAGATAAAGGTATTGAATTCGATATTACATTCAAATATTTTATATAACTTTAGAAGATGTATTGCTTATATGAGTCATTATTATTATTACACTTGTTAGACGAGTGTTTATGTGTGTTATATTAAAATTCAATTTCCGATACTTTTGAAATGTGTCAATGTGGTGGATGCAACTCACCCATGACCACAAGGCGGCAACGGGGCGCAAACAGTGCAGGTTCGAACATTCCTTGGCCCAGTGGCGGAGGCAGGCAGTTAAATGTAAAAGAACATAAACTTACTGACCTGTAAATCTCATCGATAATAATAATTGTACTCACCGGGGGTGACCGCCCCCCAGACCGCTCCGTACTACTGGCAGTGGCATCACAATGCTGGGCCTTACATCCGTCAGTTTCAACCCTTTGGCACCTTATCCCCGCCTTCACTGGTTGAGTTAGCTGTCGGTACTTTTCGCTAATACTGCCCAATGGTAATCCACTAGATTAACTATTGTTACAACCCGTACAGAGTCGGTAATAACTACCGTAGTATACTGGTCTTTCACAGTACAGCAATTACCGTAAATCTTGCTATTGCTCTAACGGGGCTTATAATTTGGAACTCCATGCTTCCGGTGCGGAACGACATGCTTCCGCGAATCACTGGGCGGACTTCGTGCTCCAGCTCCAGGATTCAACTCTTTGACTATCACATAGTCGACTAGCAAAGCAAGAACCTCTGACATATACCGGACGCTGTAATTGCCAAAAAGTCTACCAAATGCCATTCAACTAGCTACAATAGTACGTACATTCTAGTCTAGTTAAATTAATCTTCTACCTAATTACGCCTAGCTACGCTCGCCGCTTCGCCTCGCATTATGCAACTTATCACCTTATAATTAATTATTGGTTCGCATATAATCGCTTACGCCAAGAAATAATTACGCAAAACAGACCACTTTCACTCACACGTCGCGCCGCTGTCGCACCCCCAAACGTTCTGTCGATTTTGAATTTCATTTCTATCCGAGCCCCATTGATACGGTGCATTGGTTGCACGTGGCGTCTGGGTCCCCGAAAAACTGACCGCGAACCAATGCCTAATACATTCGTCGAGATTATATTACATTCCAGGGCTCAAAACATTCCAGGCGTGGCAAACGTCGTAATTAAAACTTAAAAATAACGCACCCCAAAACCTTCAAATATTTCATCCCTAACACATTTATTAGCTGTTTTAAAGGAGTTCTGAGAATTGCAGGCCATCCGAATCGGCGGCCCCACATTATTGTTCATAGTTTATTTTGTTTACTCATGAAACGTGCTTTAATAGCAAATATGAGAACTGGAGCAAAGATGATTTTATTACTAGGAACGGGGCAATGTGAAAAAAGGATTAGATGTGAATACCCTTTGAGTTTTTTAGTCGATATGTATCTTTAGTTTTGTGTTAATTGTTCAATAAATATATTTTAAAAGGATTTGTTTTTTGGCTAGCTTTTACATTGTCTAAACTAAGTAACTTTGCATTTCCGGTACATATACATAAGTATATGTATTTATATTTTTAAAGACCCCATCAATTTTTCCCGCGTGGCGCAGTTGGGTAAGCGCCAGGCTTGGGTTAAGCAAGTCCTCGGATCGAATCCGGCGGAGGTCGGAATTTTTCCGTAGCCTTGGCGATTGGAATCGGGCTTGGTGAGATCATTCACAGTTGGGCACCAAATTAACTGTGCTCTACTCAGAACCACAGACCTAAGAGATAGACTAACAAGGTGAACACATCACCAAGACACACAGCTTACACAATGGTTGCTGCGCAAGCACCAAGGGCGCGCACCAACTCTGTATCCCGAATACGGGGCAAGTTGAGCATTGTACAGCCAGATGCCAGCGCATAAAGCGCCAGCCTCTACACGGCAAGCTAAATGAGGTTACAGATAATACATACAATCCCCCATTAAGTTTTAGTACAAAACGCTGACTCTGCCAACCCTGCCAGTGGCCACTACCATTATGCGAACAAGTGCAGCGTGGCAACAACCTTAACCCACGTAATATTAATCATGTTAGAGAAAAATACAATTCCGCACGCTATTTACTATTTACTTGCACATTTACTATTTCGCAGAATAACAAAAGTGCACATTTTCCTTATTTAAAAATTGAGAAAATAAGGTAATCCGCCCCCCCCTCAACCGCATTCTAAACTCTTTTAAAAAATACAATCGACCAGCATCCCCCAAATCCAATTGGGCCCCAAAACTCCCACATCCCGAATATCGACCCGGAGAAAGTCTTCAAACAGCGCTTTTCACACAACTATTGATTTTAATTTTTTTCTGATAATTATAACGTTTTCCCCATTTTGCATCCCCCAAATCCACCTGGGCCGCAAAATTCCCACATCCCGAATATCGATTCGTAGAAAGTCTCCAAACAGCGCATTTCACACAAATATTAATTTTTAAATTTTTCTGATAATTATAACGGTTTCTCCATTTTGCATCCCACAAATCCAACTGGGCCGCAAAATTTCCACATCCCAAATATCGATCCGTAGGAAATCTCTAAACAGCGAATTTCACACAAATATTGATTTTAAGGTTTTCTGACAATTATAGCGTTTTCCCCAATTTGCATCCCCCAAATCCACCTGGGCCGCAAAATTCCCACATCCCGAATATCGATTCGTAGAAAGTCTCCAAACAGCGCATTTCACACAAATATTAATTTTTAAATTTTTCTGATAATTATAACGGTTTCTCCATTTTGCATCCCACAAATCCAACTGGGCCGCAAAATTCCCACATCCCAAATATCGATCCGTAGGAAATCTCCAAACAGTGAATTTCACACAAATATTGATTTTAAGGTTTTCTGACAATTATAGCGTTTTCCCCATTTTGCATCCCCCAAATCCACCTGGGCCGCAAAATTCCCACATCCCAAATATCGATTCGTAGAAAGTCTCCAAACAGCGCATTTCACACAAATATTAATTTTTAAATTTTTCTGATAATTATAACGGTTTCTCCATTTTTCATCCCACAAATCCAACTGGGCCGCAAAATTCCCACATCCCAAATATCGATCCGTAGTAAATCTCCAAACAGCGAATTTCACACAAATATTGATTTTAAGGTTTTCTGACAATTATAGCGTTTTCCCCATTTTGCATCCCCCAAATCCACCTGGGCCGCAAAATTCCCACATCCCGAATATCGATTCGTAGAAAGTCTCCAAACAGCGCATTTCACACAAATATTAATTTTTAAATTTTTCTGATAATTATAACGGTTTCTCCATTTTTCATCCCACAAATCCAACTGGGCCGCAAAATTCCCACATCCCAAATATTGATCCGTAGTAAATCTCCAAACAGCGAATTTCACACAAATATTGATTTTAAGGTTTTCTGATAATTATAGCGTTTTCCCCATTTTGCATCCCCCAAATCCACCTGGGCCGCAAAATTCCCACATCCCGAATATCGATTCGTAGAAAGTCTCCAAACAGCGCATTTCACACAAATATTAATTTTTAAATTTTTCTGATAATTATAACGGTTTCTCCATTTTGCATCCCACAAATCCAACTGGGCCGCAAAATTCCCACATCCCGAATATCGATCCGTAGGAAATCTCCAAACAGCGAATTTCACAGAAATATTGATTTTAAGGTTTTCTGACAATTATAGCGTTTTCCCCATTTTGCAACCCCCAAATCTACCTGGGCCGCAAAATTCCCACATCCCGAATATCGATTCGTAGAAAATCTCCAAACAGCGCATTTCACACAAATATTAATTTTTAAATTTTTCTGATAATTATAACGGTTTCTCCATTTTGCATCCCACAAATCCAACTGGGCCGCAAAATTCCCACATCCCGAATATCGATCCGTAGGAAATCTCCAAACAGCGAATTTCACAGAAATATTGATTTTAAGGTTTTCTGACAATTACAGCGTTTTCCCCATTTTGCATCCCCCAAATCCACCTGGGCCGCAAAATTCCCACATCCCGAATATCGATTCGTAGAAAGTTTCCAAACAGCGCATTTCACACAAATATTAATTTTTAAATTTTTCTGATAATTATAACGGTTTCTCCATTTTGCATCCCACAAATCCAACTGGGCCGCAAAATTCCCACATCCCAAATATCGATCCGTAGTAAATCTCCAAACAGCGAATTTCACACAAATATTGATTTTAAGGTTTTCTGACAATTATAGCGTTTTCCCCATTTTGCATCCTCCAAATCCACCTGGGCCGCAAAATTCCCACATCCCGAATATCGATTCGTAGAAAGTCTCCAAACAGCGCATTTCACACAAATATTAATTTTTAAATTTTTCTGATAATTATAACGGTTTCTCCATTTTGCATCCCACAAATCCAACTGGGCCGCAAAATTCCCACATCCTGAATATCGATCCGTAGGAAATCTCCAAACAGCGAATTTCACAGAAATATTGATTTTAAGGTTTTCTGAGAATTATAGCGTTTTCCCCATTTTGCATCCCCCAAATCCACCTGGGCCGCAAAATTCCCACATCCCGAATATCGATTCGTAGAAAGTCTCCAAACAGCGCATTTCACACAAATATTAATTTTTAAATTTTTCTGATAATTATAACGGTTTCTCCATTTTGCATCCCACAAATCCAACTGGGCCGCAAAATTCCCACATCCCGAATATCGATCCGTAGGAAATCTCCAAACAGCGAATTTCACAGAAATATTGATTTTAAGGTTTTCTGACAATTATAGCGTTTTCCCCATTTTGCAACCCCCAAATCTACCTGGGCCGCAAAATTCCCCAATCTCGAATATCAATCCGTAGAAAGTCTCCAAACAGCGCATTTCACACAAATATTAATTTTTAAATTTTTCTGATAATTATAACGGTTTCTCCATTTTGCATCCCACAAATCCAACTGGGCCGCAAAATTCCCACATCCCAAATATCGATCCGTAGTAAATCTCCAAACAGCGAATTTCACACAAATATTGATTTTAAGGTTTTCTGACAATTATAGCGTTTTCCCCATTTTGCATCCTCCAAATCCACCTGGGCCGCAAAATTCCCACATCCCGAATATCGATTCGTAGAAAGTCTCCAAACAGCGCATTTCACACAAATATTAATTTTTAAATTTTTCTGATAATTATAACGGTTTCTCCATTTTGCATCCCACAAATCCAACTGGGCCGCAAAATTCCCACATCCTGAATATCGATCCGTAGGAAATCTCCAAACAGCGAATTTCACAGAAATATTGATTTTAAGGTTTTCTGACAATTATAGCGTTTTCCCCATTTTGCATCCCCCAAATCCACCTGGGCCGCAAAATTCCCACATCCCGAATATCGATTCGTAGAAAGTCTCCAAACAGCGCATTTCACACAAATATTAATTTTTAAATTTTTCTGATAATTATAACGGTTTCTCCATTTTGCATCCCACAAATCCAACTGGGCCGCAAAATTCCCACATCCCGAATATCGATCCGTAGGAAATCTCCAAACAGCGAATTTCACAGAAATATTGATTTTAAGGTTTTCTGACAATTATAGCGTTTTCCCCATTTTGCAACCCCCAAATCTACCTGGGCCGCAAAATTCCCCAATCTCGAATATCAATCCGTAGAAAGTCTCCAAACAGCAAACTTCACACAAATATGGATTTTAAGGTTTTTCTGACAATTATAACGTCTTCCCCATTTTGCAACCCCCAAATCCACCTGGGCCGCAAAATTCCCACATGCCGAATTTTCTTAAAAAATATAATCGACTCGTATAAAGTCTCCATACAGCGAATTTCACATAAATATTGATTTTAATGTTTTTCTGATAATTATAATGTTTTTCCCATTTTGTAACCCCCAAATCCACCTGGGCCGCAAAATTCCCACATTCCCAATTCTCTTAAAAAATACAATCGACCCGTATAAAGTCTGCAAACAGCAAATTTCACATAAATATTGATTTTAATGTTTTTCTGATAAATATAACGTTATTCCCATTTTGCAACCCCCAAATCCACTTGGGCCGAAAAATTTCCTCATCCCAAATTCTCTTAAAAAATACAATCGACCCGTACAAGGTCTCCAAACGGCGAATTTCATACACATATTGATTTTATCGTTTTTCTGATAATTGTAACGTTTTTTTCATTTTCCAACCCCTAAATCCACATGGGGTGCAAAATCTCCACAGCCCGAATTCTCTTATAAAATACAATTGACCAGTAGAATGTCTCCAAACAGTGAATTTCACACAAATATTGATTTTAAGGTTTCTCTGATAATTACAAGATTTTCCCCATTTTTCTACCCCCAAATCCACCTGGGCCGCAAAATTCCCACATCCCGAATTCTCTTAAAAAATACAATCGACCCGTAGAAGGTCTCCAAATAGCGAATTTGACACAAATATTAATTTTAAAGTTTTTCTGATAATTGTAACGTTTTTTTCCATTTTCCAACCCCTAAATCCACATAGGGTGCAAAATCCCACAGGCAGAATTTTCTTATAAAATACAATTGACCAGTAGAATGTCTCCAAACAGTGAATTTCACACAAATATTGATTCTAAGTTTTTTAATAATAATTTTAATTAATTAAAACAGTTTCCTTATTTTGCAACCCCTAAATCCACCCGAGCCGCAAAATTCTTAAAAACCCACAGATTCATCCACATACTGCTAAAAACAAAATTTCATATTTTGTTCTTTCTCCCTGTTTATGCGAACATTTAATTTGCTACAAATGCACCTCAGCTTTCTACCCCTGTAACATCGCCCCTGTGCATCGCAGACCCCAAAAACCAGCCAGTACGATGAGCGTTGGTTCATCCTCTTTCCAACTAGCCCCAAATCACATTTGGATCTTTCAAAAAGTATGCGATGTAACAGCACCGAACGCTTTCGTGTTCAAAAAAATCATTTTAACCCCCGTATTTTCGCCCAATCGAATCCTACATTTTCACAACCTCTTCAGAAAGTTCACCCTTGACGAGGTCTTCAAAATGACACAAACAACATTTACCTGCTATACGTACAACTTACAAAAATTAGCAAAAACTGTGTATTTTCCAAGCGTCACACAAATCGCTAAAAGAGCACCGTACTAGCGTCACATCTCCAGTTCGTTAAACATTTTCAATGTTAAAACTATTTTCATCTAGTATAGCTATGGAATAGTTCCTAATTTATGAATGCAATTACGTTTATACTTAAATGTCAAACTTAAATAAATGTTTACAACAAAAAGACACATAATTCATTTACAAACAGATTTGACATAGTTAGAACATAACCTTTTAAACTGAGATACATTTATTGCCAGTTTCGCTTCATCAGGCATTTCATTATATAATTTTAAACCTTTGTAATATAGATTTTTTTGTGAACATGCTTTCGTTGTTGCAGGTAATCTAAAATTATTTACACTTCTTGTCTCATAACTATGTATATCTCTATTGTATACAATAAACGTATTTAAATATACAGGTAATTCGTTATTAACAATTTTAAAGATTAGAATTAACGTATTCAAATAAATTCGCTGTTTAATACTAAGCCATTGCAGAGTTTCCAACATTAAATTGATGGTGGTTCGTTTATTACAAAATAGAATAATACGCAATGCTCTATTTTGTAGACACCTTCGTTGGCTATAAATAACACGCTAGCACAATATACAAAATGTGGTGCATTAATTGTTTTGTAAACAAGTATCCTCGACCACAAGTTTAATTTGGAACTGATTCGCACAAAGGAACCTATTTTTAGCCGTTTTACCTACAACAAAATCCACATGTTCCTTAAAAGATAGCTTATTATCTATTACAACACCATGATATTTTATTTTAGGGACATATTCAATTACTACATCGTCAACAATTACACTAGTTATCGTATTGGTTAATAATCGGCCGCTACTGATAATCATTTGTCAGGCCATTTTACATTTCTCAGTGATTTAATCAGCTACACAAACCTTTAAAACAGTTTTGGTACATAAGTGGCTACTTCGCCTGTATTTCGAGTCGATTTTAGGCATAGTGCATCGCATAATACTGCAATGTTTAGTATCAAGTATAGCCATTCGTAACTTTGTACACCCTTTTCAACATTGTTACTAATTTGTAATCTTTGTGCATCCTTGTCATCTTGGTTTCGTGCAGCTGCGTGTCACAGCAGTCGTAAGCGCGTTGATTTCCAAGTTATTTAAAATTCAGCCCGTGAGCACAACAAGGATAGCCTCTGCTGTGATTGGCCGGGGTGAATCTCTCGAGGCACAACTGTGTTCACGAGCAGGTTTTTTCTTGGCAGTCGGAAACAGACGCTGCTTGGTGACGTTGGTCTGCACTCGTGTGTGGGTTAAGGAAGTCCGTGGGGAATCGTTGTGAGAATTCAGTTCATATGTGGGCTTGTTAAAGCCAATTTTCCGCCGTCGTTTGGGAGGCGGGACCCTGTTCCTGACATTACCTATACAACGGTTCCGCTGTTAGCTGTGTAATGGCCGAGGTAGTCCGTACACAATTCGCTCTTTTTAAAGGATTCTAGAGGACGTCGTAGCCTTTTGGCTCTTGTCACACACCCGCTGCCGGCTGGGCTCGCTAACAAGGTAAAAATTGTGCAATAGACTAGTTCGTTTGCATGTTCTTGTAACTTATAATGCAATAGTACATTCCAGTGCTAATTTAACGTTGTGCTCTAACATTCTGTGCTGCCAGATAGCTTTGTTTCTGTAAATTAATCATTCAAGTTTGCGTTTGACACATTCCGAAAGCAAAGTACACTCTGTGTAAAATCTAACGTTGTGTTCTAACATTTTGTGCTGCATGACAGCTTTGTTTTTGTAAAATTAAGTACTAGTGCAGAGTACACTCGGTGTAAAATCTAACGCTGTGTGCTAACCGTTTGTGCTGCAAGACAGCTTTGTTTCTGTGAGTTAATCATTCAAGTTTGCGTTTGACACATAACCAGTGCAGAGTACACTCTGAATAAAATTTAACGTTGTGTTCTAACACTCAGTGCTGCAAGACCACTGTGTTTTGTAAATTAGCCTTTCAAGGCTGCGTTTGACGTATAATTAATCTAGAGTACACTTAAGTACAACATTTCAAGTTCGTGTTCTAGCATTCAGTGCTGCAAGGCAGCTTGGTTCGGCAAATTAACCCTTTTTAAGTTTGCGCTTGACGCTTAAATAACACACGGTATACTCTGGCACAAATGTAGCGATTGCTATTTTCAAATGTTTCACTGTAAGTCATGGCGTTATGGTGACTCGAACTGAAGTTCATGTTTTACACTCGCGCGTCACGTCTGTTGAGGCCTAAGCCGACGTTTAACCTCATTCGGCCTGGATTTGTAGTTTGGCTCAGCTATGGGCAAATTTCCAATTTCCGCTTGCAGTATAAAAGTCATTATCCGTAAGCTCAAGTTTGACGAAGAAACGTGTTGAGATTTGAGGCAAACTCTTGCACCATTTCCAAATAGTCCCCCTTATAGTCCGGATTTTTTGACTACTACGTGTTTGGTCCAATTAAAGAGCACTTGAGAGGCAAGGAATTTAACTCTAATGAACAGGTGATAGAAACGGTGGAACAAATAGTTTTTTTACAGGTATCAGTAAATTCCCAATTATTTAAAGCGACTGGGTAGGCCGCCCTGCGTTCGAAGGAACAAGGGGTAATAATGCGGTTGTCTAATGCGTGATGCTCACCACATCACCACGTGTCATGAATTTGACACGCGACAGCCGGGTGTGAAAGCGAGGATACGGAAGCTCTGACCTTCCGCCTTGCAGGCTAAGCTCCTTCATGGGGTGTTAGTGCCTCACCATTATTTTTATCAGTAAATTACCGGAGCGGGTTTTAAAGGATGGACATTATATTGAAAAATAATATATGTTTTCGTAATGCTACGTTATTGTTATTGGTTCTAAAATAAAAAGTCCAGGTCAATTCTGAACATCCCTCGTACTTTCCCGCTTAACATATGTGAGCTAAGTCCCATTTGAATGATTTAACGATTTGAAATGATTTAATGGCCCTAACTTGTAGAATAAACTATCAACCAGTTACTAGATCCTTTTTTCCTTTTATTAAATTTTTTATTTTTATTTGAGGTTTACACAATGTAATGCAGCATACCGTAATAAGAATATGATTATCCAATGCATATCCTGTGTTGTAACAGTTGTATGTTTTAACTGGTGGGTTGTAAAGGGCAACCACAGGGTTGTTTATATCAAGTACTAAAAAATATATTGAATTGATAATCTACGATAAATAGTCACGTTAAGGGTTAAATTCCCATTAATTGTGAAGAATAATAATTGATGATTTGATTCGTAGTAGCAATATAGTATTCTCTACTATCAATTTTGACTATAAGTTACAAATATTATTCAAATAAAAAATTCAAGATTGTTCGATTCCATTTAACGTGGTATTTTACTACGAAACCAGTAAAAAAGTGAAAATGAGTATTGTGGTATGCCGTTGAACTGCCTATCCACATAATAGAGGTTTCAAAGAGCTACAACAAGCTTTGGTTTGGTCGGGAACAACCCAGGGAGGTGTTTGCTGACTAGAATTAATCCAGTTAGGAGCTAGGATAACACATTCAGGTACAAGATAGACAATCAGAAGGTTAGTGCCCATTTCTTATGAGATATTAAGAAGTTATATAGCAAGTTTGGTGCGGCAAATCATTAAAATAATTGTAAATATATTTAGAAATTAATTTAGAACAATTAATTTTCTAAATTTAATAGTGATTCGAGTACTCGACGTTTTTCGTGCATTATAATTTGAAATTTACATTTTTGGTATTAGGTTATTTTTTAGAAACTACATTTAAATCAAGTTTGGATATTTAACATTTGATTAAACTATTTTTGACAATATCGATTTATTTTTTTAATATCAGATCAAAGTTCGATGTGCTACTAACAAACTGAAAGTATTAATTTAATTTTGTGAAGTACCTGAAACGTGTATTTAATTCACAAAGTCAACTAATTATTATATTTTAAAAGTAATTCAGTCTTTAACTACAAGAGAAAGTTGAAAATTTACCCATTCAGCTATGAGTCAGGAATCTCATTGCTTGTAAACTGACTAATCGAGGTTTAAAAAACTATAATCACATGACATAATTCTAAATGTCAAATTGATTTATGAGATACGTCAAATCCTATTTATTATATTAAGAAGTAAGGTAAGTACATAACTGAGCTATACCTGATAGTGCTTCTTTTAATAGTTCGTGAAAGGGTATATTTAATTTGATATTAATTGTAATAACACCTTAAGAGAGTGATATACTACAAATTTGGCCCCTCAAGTGGGGCTAGATATGTAACAAGGCTATTGCTGCTATTACAACGAATAAACAAATTCATTGCACTTTGCTATTGTTAAAATCAATTTCAATATCTAATGGATTGCCTACTATCCATGACAATATATTGCATTGTACTTAATGTAATTGTTATTGTTGTATTATTATAAATATTTAGTTAGGAATTATAGTTAAACACTTTCCTAATAAAAGTAATAACAAACGTCTAAAATATTACAACAGGTATGTAAGTAATGGTTGTTGGAAATTGTTACATAGAAGAACAAATAAAAAATTCATATTCTTTATATCATTATTTTCTTCATTTGTTTAATGAGTTTGGTACATCTATTGCTTATGTACAGCGTTTAGGGTTTATCCACGATCTGGTAATAAAGAAATTAACTTCTTAGGTTCCGTCATAGTTTTGACTTTGGGTCTAATAATTAATAATTATATTCACTAACTAGACTTTTTTCTGGGTTTCAACAACTATAGCTGATATTCAACAAGACCTAAAGATACCCTTTTACCGCTCGATACCTTTTCTTTAATGTGCAAAAGTAAATGATGTAGAAAGGTTTATTGTTTTCATCGTTCTGGGTAACCATGTTACAGTACAATTATTTCCAGTTGAATTCAGTCACCTAAAAACACACAATACCGTTTATTAACACATTATTATTGTTGCATTATTCTTACAGTAGAATTCTTACTTTCAGAAGCGTAAGTTTCCCCCTCATCGTCATCGTCGTCGATACCTTGGTAAGCATTGACAGAGGCGTTCATTACACGGAAAAAGAGAAAAACGTTAATGACCCATATCCAAACAAATCGGCTGAATAAACAGAACATCAAAATAGATGGTATGGTTGATGACATCTTTGGATATTGATTTTCTAACTGTTCAAAAACGCTCTGGTTTTTGGCCCCTATGAATAGAAACCAGTTGGTTATACCCTAAAAATTCGAAACGATTATAGAACGTCAGCTGCCCACATTTTTGATTCACTTACGTAAGTAGCAATGATGTCACTTCCATACCAAGAAGCAGTCATCCCGTCGAAAATTACAACCACAAGGAGTATCAAAGGCCATGGAAAAAAGAATGGGACTGAAAAAAACCCTCGTATCCTGTGGCCTGAGCCGACTGAAACATAACAAGTTGTAAATATATTTAAATCACGCCAAATACATACTTAAGAGAAGGGTTGCAGCAATCAGCCAAGCCGCATCGAAAAAGCAATATGCTGAAAGGATGGAGTAGGTTCGTCTTGCTGCGGCAGATTCTGGAGGAAATTCGATTGCAGGGTCGGTTGACACTGGCACGATACCTGGGAGAGCTTTCATAGCAGATTGAGTGATTACAACTGCTTGTCTTATTGCGCGATACTTGCGGTTCGGCGTTATTAAAAGAAAATCAAGAGTTCTCGATGGAATCTTTGTGTAGTTAAACGTTGCATTAACGCATGTATTTGCTGAAAATAAACATCTACTATAAAGACTGCCAGTTTGTCGAGTTTAATTACGAAGAATGGATTTGGTTTTGAGTAAGTCGTTCAAATTTGAATGCAACCTACAAGCGCTAAATAAATCGACCGGTCAGAATCTCTTTGAAAAGTATTGTAACAACTAACCATGGGAATCAATCTATAGCCCCTAATAAAGTTGAATAAACGGAATCTTATTAGAAAAAAGAAGAATCATCAGTCGTGGACAGTTGTAACAATATCATAATTTTTTCTTAACAATAACAACACGAAATATGAACGTGTTGTTAATAGGGTCGTATGTGCATCTTCCTCCAAATGGTCTTCTAAGATTTTATGTCCAGATTCATTTTCAAAATTGACAAAATTTGTGTAAATAGAACTCTGGAAGGATATAACTGATCGAAGTTTTAGTATACTCGATTCAATTTCTCTGTGAAATGTAACAAAAAGGGACAGTAATAAGTAAGTACTGTATAATGGTAAATAAAAGTGTAATAATAGTATACTGTATTATTAGAAGTAAAAGTGATACTTTGTACGACGAGGACGGACGTGTTTGACTGACAAGCGTAAGCGAGTCCTATAAATTGAAATGGTGAGCAAGGAGAAAAACCTTACAGTCGTCAAATTCGAAGCCTTTTGAATATCGAAGGTGACTTTGACATCACCTGGTTTAAATCTGTTCATCTGGATTTGACTAATAGGAGAATTTTTACAATGGATAGTAAGCATACTTCAAAAGCAGAATTATAACCACTTCCCTCCATGAGACAACGTGAATGCATCGGTGCCCACCAGAGAATGACCACAGGAAGAGGTTTCGTCACCTCTGTCGGGAAGCCTCGTGGTGGATGGTCTTTTACAGAAATGAGAGTAAGGCTCTATACACACAGAGTGACGCTGCTGATGTCACCATTTATATACACTAAAATTTCTAGAAAGTTATATTCAGTTATAATATCACAAGAGCATCGAAAATAATCGATTATTTTCCGAGTAACGAGACGTAATCTGCGAAAAAATCACGAGAGCGCAGCTCGAGTGGTATTTTAAGGATTACGTCGAGTTACGAGTGAAAAATAATCATTATTTTCGATTGCTCGAGTGGTATTCGTTACGATTATATAATGAATAGACCGATAATAATAAATTATTTTATTTCTTAGGTTGGCATTGTTTGTCTTAGTGGCACTGTTTATGTTGGTAGCACTGTAAGTCTATGTCAAATTCGACGTTATCAGGTTAGGTTTTGCGTCAGTTTGTGTCAAAACAGACGCAAAACCTAACCTGCTAACCTCGAATTTGCAATAGACAGTTACTACATCATGGCTCTAGATTATTATTATCCATTATTTTTGCTTTGTTTGACCCACCGAAACACCGAAGTGATTATACCACGTCGTCAAGGGTATATCCGTTTATCTATACCTTGTAACTAAGTAAAATTCTCAATTACTATTGGCCAAATTTATACTGAGTTGTATAATCGATAATATGTAGTTGGCCCTTCATACTGTGGAAAGATGGTGGGAAGCCAAGAGACTATGGGTAACCATATGACTTCAGATGGTGGAGAATGTCAAGTACTTGGAGATAGAAAATAACGGATTCCTTCTTTTCTTGGATGTAGAGGTTTCTCGTTAACCCAATGGCAAAGTTGGTTATTCTGTATATCGCAAACCAATTCACACTGATCTAAGCTATATGCTAATTTCCACCTTCACCCTACGCAAAGACTTCCCGTTATTAATTCGATTTTACATCGGGGTGTTACCATATTCCAACCCGATAATGTCCACGCTGAATTAAACCATATTTGGAAAGCTCTTAGAAACAACGGTTTCTGTTCTAGGGATATACAGTCTGCCCATTCTCATCCAAGGCCACCCAAACCCTCAAAAACCGATTCTCTCGCAATAATAGCATTTCTTCCCTATATCCAGCAAGTCACCGTTCGCGTAGGAAAGTTTCTTCGAAAAAAAGAACATCAAAACAGTATTCAAACTCCTCAGCAAAATGTCACAGGTTCTTGACCAAAGATAAATTACTCACTACGTCATCTAAAGGTGTTTGTAGAGGAATTTACAGGTTGAGTTACCGTGCTCGTTTGCTTTTTCTCCTGATGAAGCCTCTTACGAAATTGGGCAAAACGTTGAGTTCTTCGACCTCAATAATAACACGGTCCAATCCCGGAAGTCATTTGTTACGGCAAAGTATTGTACCTGCTGGTAGCATTCAATACAGTATCAAGATCCAGTATTTGGACAACAATTGAAACAGCGTGTATACAAATTAAGAGAAGCCATAAGATTATTGTAGAATAGAACAAAGGGAATAGTAAGAATACAAGGACAAGAATAAAAATCTATAATATGAATCGAGGAATTGAACAGGGGGATTTGTTAGCGCACTACGCTTTGTAATAGCAAATAAAATACATAAAATTAGCAGAGCTAGTGGTCTAAATACGAAACTGTGAAATTGCAATATGAGAGTGATGAACATATACCGATGGGGCCACAATTATATATAACAGCAATGAGATAACATGAACAAGAAAATAACTCGTATTGCGTGAGTAAGAAAGAGATAAACATAGTAGCAAATATTCTAGAAGGCTTGACGCTTAATTTCATTATGACATTTGTTAACTAAACATGCCTACTAAAATATTTTTTTCGTATGGCCATCTCTTTCTTACTCAAGCATTCTATTTTGTTATTCATGTTATCTCATTGCTGTTATATACCAATGGGGCCACAATTATATATAACAACAATAAGATAACCTGAACAAGAAGATAACACGTATTGCTTGAGTGAGAAAGAGATAAACATAATAGCAAATATTCGAGAAGGCTTGACGCTTAATTTAATTATGACATTTGTCAACTAAGCATGCCTGCTAAATTAATTTTTTTTGTATGGCCATCTCTCTCTTACTCAAGCATTCTATTTTGTTATTCATGTTATCTCATTGCTGCTATATATCGAGAGATCCAAAAAAAACTGTTCCTCAGTGGGCTGTGGAAATTCAACGTATGAATAATATGTTGGTGACACTGTACGTCAATGTCAAATTCGAGGTTAGCAGGTTAGGATTTGCGTCATTTTGTGTCAAAACTGACGGAAAACCTAACCTGATAACCTCGAATTTGACATTGACGTACAGTGTCACCAACATATTATTCATACGTTGAATTTCCACAGCCCGCTGAGGAACAGTTTTTTTTTTGGATCTCTCAATATAATTATGGCCCCATCAGTATAATTATGGCCCCATCCGTATAATATTTGCGGACGACATGATACTATTTGTTATAGTCATAACTTTTATATTGTGTATGTTCACTTCTAAATTAAATTTGGCAAATACTTCTATCCACACGATTATGATTCCTCTCGGTCTTTTTCAGATTTGGCAATTAAAACGACATCGTCTGCGAAAGCACACGCTTCTACATTTACTGGTACTCGTCGGGCACTCTTTTATCACTTCATCCACTGCACATAATAATAATAGAGGACTTAGTACTCCTCCTTGCCTTACTCTTTCGTTGCTTTTAAATATTTCTGACATTCTATTCTGGATTCTCACTTGGATATAAGTTTTCACGTATACACTTTCTATAGCTTCTATGAGATCTTCTTCTACTTCTCTTTTCTTTTAACTTTCCCGTATACTTTCTCCACTAACTTTGTCAAAGGCTTTTTTTAAATCGATATATAATACTCATACTGTCTTCCTATCGCATCCTGATGCTTTCCCCACTTTCACCCTATTCAGCTTTTCAATTACTTCTTCTATTCTTGTCTTATCATTAACGCTTTCTATTTCTTGGGTTGCTGTCACTTCATCTATCTTATTTTCTGTTTTCCGCTTCCTGCTCATCCTAATTAAGCAATTGATAAAAATATTTACACCACCTATCCATTATTTTGTCTTCATATGTTATTATATCACCTTTTCTGTCCTTAATTTGTTTGAACTTTATTTCAGATTTACTTCTACAACTTTAAGCACTTTGTAAAATAATGTTTGGTTATCTCAGCTGATATTCTCCAGTCTTTTGAGACTTTTGACTTTGAAACTTTTTCTTTGCTTCTTTGATAATTATTTTGACCATATTTCTTTTTTCTTTATATTCCTCATATGTTACCTTTTGTGTAATATAATTTCCATAGTTTTTTCTTTTCTCTTACTTCCTATATAACTGTTTCATTCCACCAAGTTGTTTGACTTACATTTTTCCTCGTCTTCGTGTAGCCTCATACCTTTCTTACCACTTTCATTATTTTGTGTTTGAATATTGCCCACCTGTATCTCTAATTTCGATCCTCGTGTCAAATTCCTTGTCCATCAATTCCTAGTACTCTGCGTATCTCGGAGTTTATAAAATCTAATCGTGTCCTTCCTGACTCTTCCGGCCATATTTTGGATAGTGCTCTGGTTGGGTTCGTGTTGTCTCATAAAAACAGCTTCCAAGTGATAATGGTCACTACCAATTTAGTAGCTTCTTTTAAGTCTTACGTCTTTGACTTCTATTCTTATAACTTTGTTGGACCAGCACATAGTATATTATTGACTTTTCTTCACGACTTTTTACTTCCGTAGTTATTTGATTTACATTATTGTGATTATAAAACGTATTTGCTATAATGAGGTCATTGTATACAAAACTGTAGTATTTTTTGCAATTGTCATTTATTACTTCTTTTCCTCATTTTCCTATAACTCCTTGCCGCTTCCAACCCCTTCCAACCCTGGTGTTGCTTGCTGCAGATTTTCCCACAAGTAATTTTTCTCTGCTGCTGTTGCATCCGTCGAGGGCGATATACAATTATCAATGTTATGATGTATTTTTACTTCCATGTTCACTGTTGATATTCTTTCGTTTAAATATTCCCAGTTTCGTATGTTTTCAACCTTTCCTTGCTGTATTAGACATGCTACCCCTGCACATGCCCTCTGTTTCTCTTCTACACCTCCATATATCAATAGATTACTATCCTCGATCATTGTTTTTCCTGTTTCCTGTACCTCCGTGGTTGTTGACTATTGAGACGAGTAAAGTGTCTTTACCATGTGACCAAATAATAAAGGTATCATCAACGTATCGGAACCAAACCTTGGGTTTCAATTCTGAAGATTCCAGAGCTACGGTTTGGCAAGCTTCCATAAAGATATTGACAACGACAGGTGAAATAGGAGAACCCATAGCAGCACCAGCGATTTGTTTAAAAAATTGGCTTTGAAATAAGAAATAAGTGAAAAAGAGGCACGGCCCGTCTGTTACGTAATGACAATGGCCGTGAAAGCTTTCGAAATCTTCTTCTCTTCGATTTTCTTTTCTATTGCTCTTCTTAGCGCATATATATATGGTCATTAGTTTGTCTATTTTTTTTGTACGCTGCCTGTTCTTCTTACAGTACTTTTCCAACATAGTGGCTGATATTTTGCCAACACTCTGGAATAAACCTTGTGTATGTATGATAAGAAACATATAGTCCAATATTCTTCATAGTCGTTGGTACTGCCTTTTCTATGAATTGATACAAATATACACTCTTGCTATTTTATAAGTATATTTTGTCCTTCATATACTTGCTGGTATATTTTCTGAATCAAATATTTCAATCGCTCTCCTCCATACTTTATCAGCTCCAGGCTTATTTTTTATTTCTTCCCGCCGATTTTTCTAATGTGGTATGTGATATTGCCTCATATATTTCCTCATCGGTTATTGTTTCTTCTTCTTTTTCATCCTCGCCTACTTGTTCTTCTTCGGGGGAATTATTTCGTTTTATTCTATTGACGTTCTCAGATTCCTTGTCATAGTATGTCTTCCACGTATATAATACTTTATGAAGCTTGAATGACATCATTCAGAGAACAATTATGAAGCTTTGTTGCAGTTTCTTCTTTATCATTTTTAATACTCCAGAGCTGTTTACCATAATTATCCCTCAAACCCTTCACAGTAGTTCAAAAGTATTTCTTATTATTTTTATTGTCTCTCAATGTTTGCTCTACATCTTTCCAAAATTATTCCCAAGCTTCTTTCTTGACCCTGTTGACTGTCCCTTTTGTACTTTTTTATTGTAAATAGCTCTCCCATGCTGTTTCCTTTTCTTTAATTTTTTATTTTGCTTTCTTCATTTCGCCATCTTATTCGTGTTTCAGTTTAGGTTTTTTTTGGGGTTCTACAAATTTACGTTGCCGCCTTCAGGATTGTTGCTTTCAGTCTTGTCCATCGTCCATCTTGTCTATCGTCCAATTTAGACCTAGATGCTGTTCTTATATTTAATATTGTTGCAATCTTAGCTCTACGTTATTCATGTATTCTGCTCTTCTCTGGAGCTTTTCATCTCCGCTATATATATTTTTTCCTATCTTTTTACTGGTGTAGCTTTTTCACATAGAATCTTGTATCTGCTATTAGTAGTTGATGGTTAGAGTGGATTTCTCCTCCGCTTATGACTTTCGCATCTATAGTATGATCAGAAATTATTTTCATATAGTATGGCTATGGATTTAATCGGTATTTATAAGTAAAACCTCTGTGGGTACTGCGCGATATGTTCAAGGGAGCTCCGCCTACCAGAGGTGTTTAACGTGAGTTTTAAGTGATAAAAACTGTGGTTATATTAGTGTTTTAGAAATAAAGATTAATAACAGAGTGGATCTTAGCTGTTGTGATGAAAAAATAAGTGATAGTGCGGAAATAAAACAGGGTTCAAAGTACGGTGAAGGTTAAGGGTGCGCGAAGCGAACAGCTAAGTTGGCGCGTATTATCAGCGCGCGAATTTTAAAGTAAGCCCTACAGCACGACTACGGTACCCGAATTAATAATAAAAGGTAATGACAAATGGACAAAAGTAAAACCAGTAAAGCTGGGAAAGCAAATATTACTGAGGCAGTCGGTAAGCACAAAAGAGAAATTACGGGAAATTATTTGGAGAAAAACGAAATTTTCACAAGAAGCAGAATTATTGTTAGATTACCAGAAGTTAAAATACAAGCGACGAAAGACTAAGAAAAAATAAAGAACACAGAAGAAATAGAGGAGATAATAAATAAATCGATAGAAAAATGGATGTAAAAAATTATAAACGAGATAAAAATCGGAAATGATAATACACAAAGTAAAAAAACGGAAGAATTCAAGAAAGGAAACGCTGGTATACCTAGAATAGAGTAAAAGGAGGTAACGAAAATGAAGGAACAATGGAACAGTGAGCAACAACTGCTAGAAACTAAAATTAAGGAGCTAAAATATAAAGTTGACCTACAAGAAAGAAATAAACGGATTAATAATATTGTAATTACCGGGATAAAAGTAAACACAAAGGGAAGTACTTAAAGACGGCGCTAGGAATTTTATTTAAAAAAAAAACTAGGAGTGGAAGCAACCATTACTGAAGCACATACAGTAACCTATGAGAAATGTGTAATAACACTACAAAACCGGGATGAGAAGCAGAAGATTTTTAAAAATTGTTATAAACTGAAGGAAAAGGAGATTTATATAAATAGCGATATGACAGTAATAGAGTGAAGAATACAAAAAAATATATACGAGAAATCGAAAAAGAAGAGGAAGGAATATACGGTACCCCCCACCCAAGAAAAGCGCCCTTCCGTGCTTTCCAAGAATACTTCGACACTCAGCATCACTCCGTTTCGCTAATACAATGAAATTCTATGAACCAGTTATTTATCAAAAAAACAAAACAAAACAAAATTTTTTTGCCGACGACCATAGCTCAAAAGTTGCCTTCATTTTCGGAGGACCTATCGTATGAAAACGATCCAAGACTTCAGGAAGGTTCCTGGCGACCGGAATCGTGTACACATACGAACATACATCTCCCGCACAGCACGTTTAAGCACCCCCCAATACGGGGGATTGATCTAGTGGGCTGGGATCTTCACCAAAAGATCCGCACCGCCGAGACGGAGATTTGATATAGTGGGTTCATTAGTCGGTTGGCTCGAATTTTAGAGATATTTGACTCAGAGTGGTTTTCGATATGAGGGAATTTCAATACATCGTACACTTCGTGTCGAAGTAAAAAGGAAACAGAGTCAAAATAGGGCACCAGAAATGATGTATAAATAGGGAGCTACATCAGTGGGATGGGGTGAAGCAAAAAATACAAAAATATGAAACGGAAAACTAATAAAAAAACAGACCGAACGGAAATAAAAACATAACGGATATGGCAACGATTAAGGAATGGAAATTAAGGGAAAGTACAGGGGAAAAAAACAGCGGCAGTTGTAAAAACAAACAAACTTGGAAGATTGGAATATGGAATATTATAAGGCTGAATGGAAAGGAAAATGAGTTAATAGAAAACATATGAAGCAGTAGTATTAATCGAGACGGAAACAGGAAACAGGAAAAACAATGATCGAGGATAGTAATCTATTGATATATGGAGGTGTAGAAGAGAAACAGAGGGCATGTGCAGGGGTAGCATGTCTAATACAGCAAGGAAAGGTTGAAAACATACGAAACTGGGAATATTTAAACGAAAGAATATTAACAGTGAACATGGAAGTAAAAATACATCATAACATTGATAATTGTATATCGCCCTCGACGGATGCAACAGCAGCAGAGAAAAATTACTTGTGGGAAAATCTGCAGCAAGCAACACCAGGGTTGGAAGGGGTTGGAAGCGGCAAGGAGTTATAGGAAAATGAGGAAAAGAAGTAATAAATGACAATTGCAAAAAATACTACAGTTTTGTATACAATGACCTCATTATAGCAAATACGTTTTATAATCACAATAATGTAAATCAAATAACTACGGAAGTAAAAAGTCGTGAAGAAAAGTCAATAATGTACTATGTGCTGGTCCAACAAAGTTATAAGAATAGAAGTCAAAGACGTAAGACTTAAAAGAAGCTACTAAATTGGTAGTGACCATTATCACTTGGAAGCTGTTTTTATGAGACAACACGAACCCAACCAGAGCACTATCCAAAATATGGCCGGAAGAGTCAGGAAGGACACGATTAGATTTTATAAACTCCGAGATACGCAGAGTACTAGGAATTGATGGACAAGGAATTTGACACGAGGATCGAAATTAGAGATACAGGTGGGCAATATTCAAACACAAAATAATGAAAGTGGTAAGAAAGGTATGAGGCTACACGAAGACGAGGAAAAATGTAAGTCAAACAACTTGGTGGAATGAAACAGTTATATAGGAAGTAAGAGAAAAAAAAAACTATGGAAATTATATTACACAAAAGGTAACATATGAGGAATATAAAGAAAAAAGGAATATGGTCAAAATGATTATCAAAGAAGTAAAGAAAAAGTTTCAAAGTCAAAAGTCTCAAAAGACTCTGGAGAATATCAGCTGAGATAACCAAACATTATTTTACAAAGTGCTTAAAGTTGTAGAAGTAAATCTGAAATAAAGTTCAAACAAATTAAGGACAGAAAAGGTGATATAATAACATATGAAGACAAAATAATGGATAGGTGGTGTAAATATTTTTATCAATTGCTTAATTAGGATGAGCAGGAAGCGGAAAACAGAAAATAAGATAGATGAAGTGACAGCAACCCAAGAAATAGAAAGCGTTAATGATAAGACAAGAATAGAAGAAGTAATTGAAAAGCTGAATAGGGTGAAAGTGGGGAAAGCATCAGGATGCGATAGGAAGAAAGTATGAGTATGATATATCGATTTAAAAAAAACCTTTGACAAAGTTAGTGGAGAAAGTATACGGGAAAGTTAAAAGAAAAGAGAAGTAGAAGAAGATCTCATAGAAGCTATGGAAAGTGTATACGTGAAAACTAATATCCAAGTGAGAATCCAGAATAGAATGTCAGAAATATTTAAAAGCAACGAAAGAGTAAGGCAAGGAGGAGTACTAAGTCCTCTATTATTATTATGTGCAGTGGATGAAGTGATAAAAGAGTGCCCGACGAGTACCAGTAAATGTATGTAGTTTCAATTGCCAAATCTGAAAAAGACCGAGAGGAATCATAATCGTGTGGATAGAATTATTTGCCAAATTTAATTTAGAAGTGAACATACACAAAATAAAAGTTATGACTATAACAAATAGTGAGTCTGAAGTAAAAGTGGAAGTTGAAGGTACAGCTATCGAGCAAGTGAGGGAATTTAAATATCTAGAAGCTACCATTAGTTGCAATGGAACAGATGAAGCCGACATAAGCAGCCCCATACAGTCAGCAACTCGGGTGTACCATGATATACAGTGTGTACATAAAGTAAGGAATAAATTCATTATCTAGAAAAGGAAAAGGTTTTCGGAAAAATCCTCGGACACGTCAACCTTTGTTTTAAGATGCGCATCTTTTGACGTTCTATTCCCATTGGTGACATCATTACTGTTCCGGATATGACGTCATCGACATTTTTTTCAAATGGCAACCTCTATTTTTGACAGCGCCATTTGAAAGAGCATATTTTTCTGCACACAACGCATCAAAAGTTTTGTCATGTTACATAAGGAAATTTTCGATAAAATTAATGTTATAGTGATTTAAAATTAATTTATTTTATTCAGTTAATTGAACAAACTAATTAATTCAGGGGACTCTAAAACGTGAAGATCTGTTGAAAACTCAATTTGTAATTTTTGAGGTGAATCCAATACTTCCTTTATCGTAAAAGGAAGTAAAAGACATACGTTTTGTATTGACAGCCATGAAAAGTCATAGTGACAATTTGGAAAGTACCGAAAGATCAAATGTTATACGTTTGGCAGTACTGAAGTGTATTGTCAGTCTATGTCAAATTGGAGAGGTTAATAGGTTAAGTTTTGTTTGTTATTTGACACAGATTGACGCAAAACTTAACGTACAAATTTCGAATTTGGCATAGCTTGACAGTGCTACCAACACTGCAGTAGTAAGTGACATGGTTTTATCCCACTAATGAAATAAAGTAATTGCATTATTCCACTAGTGGATAAAGTGGTACTTTAGACGGTTCATAAGTGTGGATAAAACTTCAATTATAAGGTGATTGTGCATAAAATGTCTTTTTTGCTATAATAAAAAGAGTGGTTTTTTATGACTTAGAAAGAGACCTTTACAAAGCTAGGAAGAACTTCAGTTTCAACACTTAATTAATTAGTTTGTTCAATTAACTGAATAAAATAAATTAATTAAAATTAATTAAATCGTTATAACATTAATTTTCTCGAAAATTTCCTTATGTAACATGACAAAGATTTTGATGTGCTGTATGCAGAAAAATATGCTCTTTCAAATGGCGCTGTCAAAAATAGAGGTTGCTATTTGAAAAAAATGTCGATGACGTCATATCCGGAACAGTAATGATGTCACCAATGGGAATAGAACGTAAAAAGATGCGCATCTTAAAACAAAGGTTGACGTGTCCGAGGATTTTTCCGAAAACCTTTTCCTTTTCTAGATAATGAATTTATTCCATACTTTATATACACACTGTATATACCGGGTGATTATAAATGCTGTTCCATCGAGTTGCCTTTGAAATATTTGTTGTATGAATAATATGTTGGTGGCACTGTAAGTCTATGCCAAATTCAAGGTTAGCAGGTTAGATTTTGCGTCAGTTGTGTCAAAACTGACACAAAACCTAACCTGCTAACATCGAATTTGACGTAGACTTACAGTACCAAAAAGATATGGGAGACGAGAGCAGTAGGAAAGAATAGAATAGAAAGATCCAGGAAAACGTGGAGTGAGAGTGTGGAAGAAATATTACGTAAGCAAGGTATGGAATGGAATCAAGTTAAGGTCAAGGCAAGAGATAGAAAAGAATGGCGTAAATTTATTTATTTAATTTATTTATTTATTTATTTAATTCGCACTTAGCCAACAGCCGTTAGGCCAATTATAGGCGTCGCTGTCAAGAAACAGTAGCGAAACGAGTAGAGGGAGCTCCTCGACACCCCACGGTAAGGTCACTATATCAATAAGGTACCGCCATTCCATTCCTCGCTTGAGAATGTGAGAAAATTGTGAGATAAGGATAACAAATACAAATTTCCCAAGTGCAATAAGGAAGACACTAGTATTTGGGGATTTTCTTTTTGGTATAATGGCACTTGTAAAGTGAGGAATCTGTTAGGTTATGTGTTTTTATCCCCAGTTGGAGAAAATTGTGCGACAAGGATAGATATAAAAAATCACTAATGGCGGTACCTTATTGATATAGTGACCTTACCCCACGGTAGAGTAACTGTATAATAGGAGAGTAAAGCAAACGCGGTAAGAGCATTTGATTGGTTGGATCCCATTCTGGAACGTAAGATCCCATTGAAGCTCAGAAGTACGCGGCGGGCTTTGCATTTTTGAAATCAGAGAGTGACATCAAATATGTCAAAATTATTCAAAACTCAATTTTCGAAAGCGAAACAAAGAATTTAATTTTGTTATGACGGGATGTTGTGTGTGGGTGTAAAAAGTGTTCTGAAGATGGATTTTATTTAGTTGGTATCCCAAACAATCTAGAGAGGAAAACATTTGGTTAAGAAATATTGGGCGAGAAGATTACGGCTGTAAAAGCCCAAGAATATGTGAACAACATTTTGATGAAAATCAATGGGAAGTTGCAAAAAGTGATCATAAAATACTAAAAAAGACTGCTATCTCACCAACACAGTTAAGTAAAATTTCAAATACTGAAAATCATGTAGAAATTGCACCACCTGAACCTGAACCTTGTTACAAAAAGAAGTACGAGTCTCTGCGAGTTCAACATTCTAAATTACAAAAAAATAATAAGAAATTAACCGAACTTTTAAATAAAACGAGAAGAAACATTTATTTATTGAAAATACATTTAAAGAAAATGCTAACTGATGATCAGATTCAATCTTTAACAACCAAAACCACAAAAGTCAACAAATGTTCCAATGAAACTTTGGAAGTCTTTAAGATTGAGATTTTCCTGTGGTACAACTGGGTACAATGATCTAAGGAAGATAGGTCTATCTTTCTCATTTATTTGCACTCTAAATTTTCATCTCAGTCATTTGAATTTTAAGTCCGGCATTTTAACAGACGTTTTTATATTATTCAAGGATAAACTTTCTAATTGCAACGCCAAATTTGAAAGATTGTATGCTGACTTTAGATGAGATGAAATTAAAAAAGTATGGATTTTTGTGTAATTTCAAATACTTTTATAGAAAGTGTAACACTACCAAATCATGAAAATAGTTCAGCTTCCAAGCCTTTAGCTAGGTGGAAAAACTACAGTAAGCTTAATTTTACTTTTATATTGCTTTTAGGGGATATTTCAAACAGATGGAAACAAACCGTTGCCTATTATTTCACAGCACATAGCACTAATGGAGCTGTATTGGCTGACATTTTAATTAAAATTGTTGAACAAGCTACCAAGTCCTCAAAACTAAATAACTAATAATATTAAACCTAATTTATCTAAGCGTATATTGAAGTGCAGTTTTATTTATTTGGCAATAAATTACTTCTTGCAACTTATTTATCTGTCGGGCACTGAACTTGCTGCATTGGAAGTTCGTCCATTCTTTTATCTATTTTGGTTCCGTTTGAAATTCTACTGTCTAAATACACATGTTATTTGGCGGGAATTACGATATACATAATACTTAACAGATCTTAACAAAACAAGTATTTAAAGTAATAAATCTGCAACTACATTAGTATTTCAACTATTTAAAATGTCGATTATTTAATCTCAATAGAACTATAACCAAATAAACACTCAAGCTCAAACACGAATCCACAATACTTAGTTAGTTAGTTTGTTAATGGACAAGGTCTAGGCATGCAGAGTACCAGGTACCTTAGACATCGACTGCTATGGTCATATGGTCAAAGTCCTACTTAGAATTTTGCCGAGACTAAGGAGTTCCAACCTTAGCAAGGGATCTTTTACATGCTACACATCGTAGTAACATGGGACCCACGGCTTTACATCACTTCCGAATGATGGCATTCTGTAGAGGCTTTCATCTGCATTTTTTTATTTTTGAAAACCTCACCGGGACCGGGAATCGAACTCGCGACCCTACGATCAGTAGCCAGGATGCTTACCACTGAGCTACCGACCCCGGCAATCCACAATACTAAATTGATTTAGTCGACTGTGAACATTATGACTAACTTCACAGTATGGATCCCTATAAGCCGTTCACGATCTTTTTGGGTCAGGTGAGGCTGTGACCATCTAGTAATTTTGTTGGCAGTACCTCTGTGGCAACTAAACTCCCTCATGGAAATTGACACTTTTTGTGTTAGGTTAGGTTGTTTTCAGTTTAAGGTTATATTTTCTGAATAGGTACATTGTTGCCAGATATTCTCTAGTCTCCACATCGACTCGCGTTCTTTTAAATTTGGTCTGTCCTTTTTAAATTGGAAGTAGCATTGTTTAATTAAATTTTTTTGTTGTAACAAAATTATTTTGGGCATTGTTACTTTTCCTTTGACGAAAATTAAAATTATTTTTACACATTTGATAAATCATTTATTTTCTTACGAATATTAAAATAATAAATCTGGCAATGTGGTGGCAAGAAAATGTCGAACAGACACTGACAGAAAAAAAAAGTTGCAACCGCTACATCATCGAATCAGTTTGTCCAACATGAAAAGAAAAAATCATAGCCAACTCTGTCCCAAAAAGGTCGTGAACGGCTTATAAATGTCATCGTTTGCTCTACTCTCCTATTATACAGTTACTCTACCCCACGGTAAGGTCACTAAATCACGTTAGCTAAGCGCAGCTAACGTGATTTAGTGACCTTACCCCACGGATAAAAGAGGATACGAATTATGTATGTAAGTGTGGCTATGGAATACTAATTTATAAATGCAGCTATGTTTATACTTAAATGTCAAACTTGATATTTGATTTTTAACGGACTTATAGTTGCATTCATAAATTAGGAACGATTCCATAGCTATACTAGATAAAAATAACTTTTGATCATACTTTAGTATGGCATATTTAACACTTAAGGTGAAGTAGTCTATTATACCTTTAGTATCCCCGTTGTACGACTTATTAATGTTAACTTATGTATTAATTTATGGTCAAAAATTATGTTTCACAGTAATATTTTGTTTCCTATACAGAAATATATCATCCTCTTTCCATTATCATTTAATACCCTGTCACAGTGGTGTTTCCCCAACACTCCATGACGTCTGTTTGCACTTGTCCCTAGTCGAGCATTCCAGTTCTCCTGGTTGTATCCCTTATGAACGTAATTCTCTCTTCTAGGTTAACAGCTAATGCTATAATTCTTGTACTGATACCCTCCCATTTAATAATTCTTCCGACTAGATCTTCTTAATACCATTCATACCCCTTCCTTTGCTCTTGTTCCCTTTCGTACTCCAGAATAGAATGATCTAAAACATTTGTTTTTTGTCCCTTTTCTCTTTATTTCTGATAATCCCAGTGTTTTCACTTTGTACGCGACCCTGTCAGGCCAGATTGTCAGATGGTAAGGCGATATCGGGAAAAAAGCGTAGACACTGACAATCGGCTAAATAAAACACAAAGAATGGTATGTGTTGGTGTAACAGAGCCAATGTCTACAATTACGACAGTCGCATTAGAAGTCCTACTAGAGCTTCTTCCATTACACTTGTGGCTATAGACAGAGCCTCGACTGGGAGAATATTGGTGGAAAACGCAAGGGTATGGTCACTGTCTTGGGTAGTACTCAGAATATGATCATCAAACTTTATCTTAAAAATTAAGCTCAAAAATCATTTCAAGTATATCTTCCTAAGGGCGGATATTGGAATGAAGAAGTCTTTCACAACCTGAAAGGCGAAATCTAGTACCCAGGTGTACAAGTAGTTTAACCCCAGTGAATTTGAAGATTTCATTTTATGATCATGATTTTTAACATCTTACTAGAAAATCGTACAGTTGTTTCATTTTATATATTTTATTCTTTCTAAATGCGAGTAGCAGTTATAGTGACTATGTAAGCAGAACAACACCTATTGAATTGAATACTTACTGTAAAAGTATGTAAGATACCAAAAGTATGTGAACGACTTGGAGTGTAAGTCATACTTGCACTCATATAAAAATACTCCCCACACGCACCAGATGAGATGAAGCAGCGTTTGTACCTAAAATAAAATTAGAATTCTACTATGTTTCCAGCGTTCACGAAGTAGATTCATGAGTAGTGGCACAGAAGGAAATGGACAGCTATTGTTCCATTTTGTATACTCACTATCGACCAAATACAACCGAAGGCACAAGCACTATAGTCGCTATAACACATATTACGCGATTTAGATAAAAAAATCCAAAGGGAAAACGTCAACTTTCAAAAACTACACTAACATTGATGTTAGCCTACTTTTGTTCGTCGGTTAAAAAGAGGTTTGTGACTTTAATTTATGATTGACTTTGAGCGCATTGTTACGCTCATTTTGTCATTTTCCCGATCTATTAATTGAAATAATTAGTCAGATTTGGAAATTTACTTTTATTCTCTAAATATACAGTATTTCATCTATGGTTAGGCAACCCAAATACCTTCAGACTCAATTCTGAATTAAAAGGAACAGTTTTTGTTATCAGTTTTGCACATACAATCTACACCTATAGTTTTTCTTCCTTTTTTCGTATTTGACTTTGACATTGATAACCTGGGATTGTGAACTGCTCTGGCCAATCTGCATTCCATTCTTTTCCATCGATTCGTTCGTTGAAGTTGGTGCCCTGGGGGCTTTTGGCTTCGCTAGCTTTGGTAATAGCCGACCTCGTAGTCTTGAGGAATTTTGAGGCAAGGCGCCCTTTGGAACGTTCTGGAAGTCTTTGCGAGTTGCTGCCAACGTTCGCTTCTTTTTAGTTGCGGTTTTGATGGGCTTTTCTCCGATCGAACGAGGCGTGGGCTGTTCGTCACCATTCGCAGGTTTGTTACGATTTATTTTCGTCAGCGTGGTTGTTTATCTGGAAATTTGTAATTTTGTTGCCAATTAATTATACGCCCAGGAAATGCGTTATCTAATTCTACGCACTGGAATTGAGATTTCCAATTCTACGCCATGAAAACGGGCTTTAATTGTACACCATGGAAATTGAATTTTACCTCTGCGCCCTGCGAACTGGGTGTTATCGCTTGGAGTTTTGGTGTGGTTTATTTCACCTGCGGTCGACTCATTGCAACTAACGAAGGTCGTCTGCTGCCCGTTACGAGGCCTGTCTGGTTACTACGTCCACCAGCTCTGCACCACGTGCCGTGGGTACCTGAAAGGTTTTTAAAGCAATGTAGATATGTGTTGTTTGTCGATTTGGCTTGTAGGTATGCCTTTTTAGAATTTCGATTATGGTATTTTGTGTATTATGCTCTGTGTGCTTTATTTGCGTAACTTTTTATTTGATTAGATTGATTTACTTACCCGGTAGTACGTTCTAGAAGTGTTAGCCGGCCGGGGCTGCTCACCCTTTATTACGTAGTTCATTATCCACCATTTGCTTGTATGTAAACTTGAACGCGGTACCCTCTTGTTCGATTTCAAGCTTCCGTGATTTGTTTGCGCGATTTTAAATATGTTTTAGTAATTAACGTATTTAGATGGGTAACCAAGTCTTAACATTCGAGCATATTTTTACCACTCGAGCGAGCGCAGCGAAGCAAGAGTGGTAATTTATGTGAGAAATATTAAGACAGTTACCCCTCGAAATGCGTTCATTAGTTTATTGTTCATTGAAATGTTAAACAGTGTTTAACATGATCGCATCCTAGAATGTTAAGATACATTTAACATGCATCCACTCATTTAACATGCATCCACTCGCGTCCTCGAATGTTAAGATACATTTAACATGCATCCACTCATTTAACATGCATTCACTATAGCAACATCACACATATTCATGGTAGTCCGATTTTGATTTAGCAGTTTTTAGTAATTATTATTTATTCAAAATTATTGCCCCAATGAACAATAAACTAATGAACGCATTTCGAGGGGAAACCGTCTTAACATTTCTCACATAAATTACCACTCTTGCTTCGCTGCGCTCGCTCGAGTGGTAAAAATATGCTCGAATGTTAAGAGTGGGTTACCCCTCTTAATACGTTAATTACTATTATTGTTCATTGAGGCAATTATTTTGAATCAATAATAATTACTAAAAACTGCTAAATCGAAATCGGACTATCATGAATATGTGTGATGTTGCTATAGTGCGTGCATGTTAAATGAGTGGATGCATGTTAAATATATCTTAACATTCGAGGACGCGAATGGATGCATGTAATAAGTGGATGCATGTTAAATGTATCTTTACATTCGATGACGAGATCATGTTAAACAATGTTTAACATTTCAATGAACAATAAAATAATGTAAAGGGCATATTCAAGTAGATTTTGGAGCGTTCATTGACTTACTTGATGCCTTTGCAATAGAAAACTACCTTGAATTTATATGGCCATATATAATCGTCAGTGTTTTGGCTTCGTAGAAATTTTGAGTATTATTATAGAGTCATTTTGAGCTGGCACTCGGGGTTAGACGTCAGCTGATTGCTTGGATAGCTCTCTTCTGCCTCACCCTGCCTCACGGGATGCGTGCAGACTATTTATTTATTTAGATAGATTATTGTTAATGCTTTTTTTCCTATTCGCGAAACGCCGTTACAGGGTGACAAAATTTTTATTGCTTATGCCGCGCCTAACTAATTATTTTAAAGTGTTTGTTTTGTGATAGCTTGCCTTGATATATATATATATATATTGTTGTACTTGTTTTTGTGTGTGAGTATTTCTGGCACTATAGTACCAATATTAATAAAGCTGTGATATTTTGATTGGTCGTTGCTTTGATTTTGTTTAATCTGCTGGACTTATCTTCGACCTTGTGAACGGTCCGGCACAAGGATGATTCGATGTCGAGGACCTGGCGCCCATTCTCTTCATATTTCGTTTAGTGTTCTTTTCAGCGTAGTTGGAACCCCGACCCTCGCGACTAGTTAGCCCATTAGGCCGATAGTTACCAGCCGGCAAAATATCAAATATAACTTTCGCCAAAAGGTAAGGCCAACCCGTCTATCCTTTCTTACAGCATGTATGATGCCCCGTTTTGCTTCTTGTGAGCATTTCTTCATTTTGGTGTAGTTCGACAAAAGGTCGTACCTAATTCTTGCACTCTGACGTTCAAGACGTTATGGACATTTGATAATGTATTTTTTCTAATTTTGAATTTTTAGGTGGAAGTGAACCAAGTTCTACCGCATTTAGTTCTCAAGGTGGTTCTAGTGTAGTAGGTACTTCGGAGTCACATGCGTGCATGTGTTTTGTGTGTAGTGTTGTTAGTCTACCTCATAGATCAGTCTTCAGAGAGCAGAGAGGCTAATTGTATTCCAACGTTGAGTGGTCACTCATACAATGGACTATAGAAAAAGTTTTAATATCTCATTTTAGGTGCTCGGTTGTAACATCAAATCAAACTTGGTACACAAAAAAATAAATTAAACCCAGAGATAAGCTATGGAGCATCAACTATGCCCTATGGAACATATGTAGTTCAAAATTCAGCCGGCTCCGCTGTAAAATGATTCAATAATCGCCAATCGTAGTTCCTGCTATGAATGACGTGGCATGTGAAACTAAATCTTAATATTTAAGGTATGGTGAATGCGACAATCAAGCGAGAGCTAACATTATAATTAACTTATATTAACTATGTCAACTCATTAACAATTTTAATGGCTAAAATTCCTTTTTTAAGCTGTTTCTTGTTGTTGCCGAACCTCCCTTTCACTTCCTGTATTCTTTTCGGTAGATTTCGATTGAAATCGTAATTTAACATACGAGTTGCGAAGGTGTTGTTAACCCACCTTTAGTTTGATTTGAGTGCAAAACTACGCGTATTTGACCTGATCACCTATAAGTGTTTAAAAACTATGAGCAACGGCTCTGGAAAATGCAATATGTAAATAATAAGCTTATTCAATTTAGCTTTTTGTGTACCTATATAATTGTTTTTAGTAATTAAAGCGTTTATTATAACATCACTTCTACTTTTTATGCCCGTTAACGTACGGATATCATTATAATTCATAGAAAATTTAATCGTAGCTTGTCTATCTTGGTCTCTATCTATCTAAATATGTATGAGTTCTCGAAAACAAAAGAACTAGATAAAATTGCATACAACATTTGTCTTTCTGTACAAGAGATATATAAAAAAATAAAAATTTAAAAATTGGCCTACAAATCAGTGACTAGTTTTTTCTAAGGATAATAATTACGGCGACAGCATGAAAAACAAAATATGATCCATATAAATACTAAAATGCTGACAAATATCCATTAAAGGGCATGTTCTTATTTTAAATTACTCTTTGATTGAGTTCTCAGAATTTTGTATGGCAATATACTTTTTCACCAAACAATGCATTCTATCTAAAGTAAGTAAAAAGGGTAAAATTTGGGCAGCAACATTCTCCTAAGCAGTTTTAGGACTAATAAATGGTAGATCAACGCCACCGATCAAAATACTAGTTGTCATCCCTAGGTGATGTAGAGATTAGGTACTAATCTGTGACGACTACATAACTATTGTAGTAACGCAGAGGGTTCGGCATCCAATTTTGATAAGTAAGTATCTTTGTTCTTTATCAGCTTTATTAGAAATATCGTCAGTATTGAAGGAAATGAAACAGTTTATAGATGTTTTCAAAGTTAAATGAAAAAAATGGTCAAACTCTCATAAACCTTAAACTTTGGAGAAATGTCAAGTTTGGTCTGTAACTAAATTTTTACACTGGTAAAACAAAACATTCTCACCGCCTGCTCTAAATCATGTGAAAATCAGACAGATTGTATCCAACCAAAGATGAGCCGTGCGTCATCGCTACACGAAGTTAGCACAGAAATGGTTTTTTCTATGCGCCATTCTCGTTATTGACGAGTGCTACAAGGATAGCTTTACATTAGCACGTCTCTGGGTTTTTGAAAGTACATTTGATTAGCGCAGTATGTGTCTGTAAAATACAGTGTTGCCGACCTTAATTATAAATCCCTATCTCAAATAATGATATCAGTAAACAGTAAAAGTAACTACATATTTCTATACACTCTGTATGCTATTATTTGATTCAATACATTTATATTAAGATTTAACTTACGTAAAATATGCCCTCATCCAAATTTGTTTACTATTGAGTTTTCTTTTTCACTGATGCTCTTCCACAGAGCAACACCAAGAAACAGCTTTCCTGATAACGAGGCGGCGACTCCAATGCTGCCCTCCCAAATCAAACAAGATGCCCAATAGTGACTCCTATGCAGTTTACTCAAATCCAACTCAGATTTCACCAATCCTTAAAGACCATTTTTTTCGTAGCTGTTAACTTTCTTCTTATAATACCACCCCTTCAATTCCTTGTCCAGTAGTCATTCCGTAGATATTATATAGTTTATTTAAAATATTTACTGTGTGTTTATTTATTATTCTATTCGTCACTTATACCCTTTTATACGTTTTAAATTATAAATTCATGTTTTAATAGGGTGTATTCTCAATTTCTATCTTTACTATAAAATTTTATATGTACCATGGCGGACAACAAATGTAGGCCGGAAAATCTAAATTGAGGTTAGTTGAACATAAGTAGTAGTAGTAGTAGATGTCAAGCGAATGAAAGGTTTGCCTAAATGTATTGTCCGACATTGTACCATTTTATTATCAAAAATTTGTTGTTATTCTTAAACTATAATTCACCATAATAATCTATTCACACATTTTTTCAACACTCCTTGATAATTTACATTACAATTTATTTATATTAGATTTAACATTTCAAATAGCTTTTCAAAATAATTATTCGACTTTTGCCTTTCACATATATTTAAACTATCTTATAGTTTGTTTCGACCGTTATCAAACATCAACCATGAATTGTTCTCTGATACTACGAAATAACTATATTTATTACCTCAAATAATATTTTAATTCATATATTAGAACCTTTTAAGAATATTAATTGCTTTATCAGATGTTAATTTGATCTGTAATTTATTAAATAAATTTCGAATAGCTATACTGTCCTTTTACTATTTAAATTCACCTTCGTGTGTTTTAATAATTAGGTACGTTACCATTACATAATTAATCTTTAGTATGGATAACTTTTATAAATAAATTACCAGTCTTGAGGTTCTATACCATAACAATATATTGGAAAAACTATTTTGAAAAAATTGAGTGTTCTTTTACAGATTTTTGTAAAAATTCCGGAATTATAGGCAACATTGTATATGTCCATAAACGTATGATGAACGTCTAACCTGTCCTTCACATTTTCGACAAATAATGTTATATAAACGCTTTCTGTCAGTTTTGTGGTAGTTTACGAACAATCAGCAGCAGTTCTTTCCAGGGTTAAGAAAAAGTGTAATTGTATGCATTAATATGTCATGCAATACAAAACATTGCGTTCACAGTTTCAGCAATTCTAGCTGAATTTAGTGAACTATTCCGAGAAGAAAAAAGGAAAGGTGGGAATTTACTTCCTTTAACTTGTGTGTAAAAAGGTATGACACGTTAATTTAATATTTATGATATTATTATATGATTGTTTGTTTATTGCAGCGAGCAGCCGAGGCTTTAGGAATTATACTCTGTTCACAACTTTTTGCATGAAGGTTGGCAATGGCAGTTTTCCCAATTTAGCTGTGTAAAATTACTTTGTTGTGTTTAAAAGAGGTTTACATTTGAGGTTATGGTTACCAAATACTTTTAGGTTAGAAAATATGACAGTACACCTTCAAATACAAAGTTCCCATATTTAAGCAAAATAGAAAATGGAGTAATTTTTATGTAGGTACCGTTACGGCCAACTCAAAGTGCACGGCAGATTTTTAGCTTGTAATACGATATTCTAATCATAAACGTCGAGTTTTGACGTTTACGTTTGTCATCAACTGTCATAAAACTGAAAACTCGAAAAATTCCCAGACATTTGTCACAAGCAGAGAAAATGCGAGCTATTACAAAACTGGAAGAGAACTGGTCGCTGAGTCGAGTCGCAGCAGATTTGCATGTGGGCAAGAGCTGCATTTTCAAAATTAAAAATCGTTGGCAGCAGAGACTTCTGCAAGAAAAGTTTTTTTTAACACCAGAGTACAAAGAACGAAGAAAACAGTTTGCAACTGACTATTTGAATGAAATCGACGAGTTTTGGAACACGACTGTTTTCAAAATTTAAAATTTGAGGAGCAATATTTTGTTCAGGCCATAAGGAGTAGTGGACGATTCTCTGTAAACGTATGGGGATGGACCAATGCTCACGAATCTGGGGCATGTTGAAAATTGTTGCAACATTTTGCAAAATGTGATGCTGCCATCTGTAAGAGAGGTCTTTCCTAATCAATTTATCATTGATAACATTATTTTCACAGGATAACTGTCCTGTGCATGCATCAGGGATTGTTCATTGATGGTTTGATGGGAATAATATCAATTTATTACCATGACCTGCAAGAAGTCCGGACTTGAATCCCATCGAAAATGTTTGGGGGTATTGAACTACAAAAATTTATACCAGGGATTTTACACCAAACAACGCCGATGAATTATGGCAAAGAATAAGAAATGCTTGGAAGGAACTGAGAGAAGGATACAATATGGACACATTGGTCAAATCTATGCGAAACAAACTGCAAAGCGTAATAGCAATCGAATACTGATACATATTTATTAAATACATATTATTATATGTATAGTTTGTTTACTTGTGAAACTTTGCTAAAATACAAACATTAAAAAAGTAATACCTATTCTTACAATCACAAGCAACGCCACTGGAGAAACCCTCATTTAATAAGCCGAAAAATCGCAAAAATAACCATAGTAACAAAAAACCGTGCACTTTGAGGTGTCCGCAACTGTACGTATCCAGTTTCAGTAATTGTGTAATTAGAAATATTTTTAATTAAGTACACGGAAGGTCTTGCAATACTTCAGATTTCAACTATTTCTCCATAATATGTACTATCCAAGAAGAGTGTAGTAAGGAGATGTAACTTGCTATGACGGCTGTGCGTAAAAGCCGTCCCAATGCCGGGGATAGCCGTCGCGGCGCTGTCGACAGCGTGTACTATCTGCTGTCATTTTCGTTCTTTTCGCTGCCGTTCGAGAGTTGGAAGCGAGCTAAATTAACCTGTAATCGCGGTTAAAAGTCAGTTTACGGTTGTTAATCAAATGGAGTGTATTTCAATTGTGTTATTAATTGTTAAAACATGATCCGTATTTCCAGTTACACTTAGCAAATATTTGATATTGACAGTTCACGAGTTTTTTGAATGGATAATAGTACACGACGACCGCCATATTTGTCAACTTTTAGCGGTCCGCTTCGAAACGCGAGTTATTTCTCCTTAGTACAGTCTTCTTGGTACTATCATGTATAATGTAGCAAGTGGGTTCTTTCGGACTCGCGTGATTGCCAAACAATATATCTCGTGTAAACAGAAATGATTTGAAAATCAAGAGTTTCATTCGGCTAGATTATATCACGAGTCAATAAACAACGGTTGAACAGTTTATTTATAAATATTAAAAGTACAGTTAATGTGGTTGTTATGACAATTGTACTGTCAGCAGATAACGAGATGTCTGTGAAGGCATGTGACTATCACTTATTAGTCAGGAAGGTATGTGATTATCACAGTTGCTATGTACATTATCAAAAGTTAGTACATGCGTAACTATGCATTTTGCCGTTTTTCATTGGTTGATGTTAGAGGGAGTAGTATACTCATATATAATGCAACTAGCGGGTTCTTGATGATCAAATAATAATTTCTGTTTACACGAGATATATTGTTGATAATCAAGAAGACACGAGTTGCATTCGGCTAGATTGTATCACGAGTACTTTCAACAATTTGAAGACAAAATTCGTTGTTTACAGGCCGCTATTAAGCGGCCTCCGCTGATCTAACCTCTTATCTGTGCAGGCTCGTCGATCCGCCTACGTGACATCGGAAGTAATCTACATAGAGGCTGTCCAAAAGAAACTAACACTGCCCGATCTTAACAAGCGAAAGGCCCCGTTAGAGGAGTTTCATTAATTTACAAGCATTGTTACAATTTTTATTTCTTGTTTTTAATACAATATAATTTACTACGTATCTAGTTAAACATATTATACACTGATAAAAGTTATTTTGTGTTCTTTCCTGGGTAATTAAGTTTGAGTTTATTATTGAAACCTTGGCATTCTGAGCTGCCTGGGAAGCCAGTTTCAGTCTGGTAATGTGTAGCAAACGGATTAAACAATTAAAATTAAATTAAACTAACCAGAACAGGCTACAAAACAACGTTTGAATAGTGTTAACTTTTTGATCTAGTTATGGTACCTGCTTGTTTCCTAGCTACCAAGGTAAATATTGCATTATTTGTCTATTTCAGTTCCTCTTATGGAAAATAGTATTTGAACCTTTTTTTGACTCATGGAATTGCCATGTTCCGTACAATTTTAGACAACGTCGGAGCAGTAACTCTAGAACACACATTAATTGTCTACCTCTTTCTTATTTTTTCAATCATTTTGAAGAACAACAAAATAAAGAAAGTGTTACGCTCTATATTTAATCGTATCTCAGTTACAAGAATATTAATATTTGATTAAACCATAAATACACATCTGAAATTTTAGTTTTAGTTATTTTTATGATAAAGTATATAAATGTAGGTTACAATTGTTTCACATAATTAGATGATGCAGTTTTTCATATTGTTTCTATAAGTTAAGAGGCAGGTTATTCTAAATTGATAGCCATAATAATAATCCCTGTGTAACCAACCAATCCCAGATATTTCGTATTACACATTTGATTTTTCTAAAACAACAAAAATGGCTTCGTATAAGGACCATGTCTTTTTCATCGCACAGCAAATTATCCTACAACTACTCAAAATAGCATGCCGAATTTTCATACATCAGTTTCATCTAATTTCTCTAACGCTGCCTATGCGTTTCATAACTATCGGCTACCACCAAAACATAACAACCATATTCTACAGTGCACCAGCTTTGCTCTTAGTTTTATCGCTAAACTTCAGTGTATAATCTGGTATAGGAATAGGAGGCATTACATCGTCACGCTTGCGAGATTTGGGTAGCACCAGCTCGTTTCGATCCTGAATATAGGACCAAGGAAGTTGGCTTCTAAGTTCGCTAACGCAGCTCGTAGTTTGTTTATGGTGAAGTTGGCAAACTTCGACATAATCTCTAGTAGACGATTGGACAGACTGTTCGCTTACTGGGGCATGGTAATCAGTAGATTCATATCCTGACGAATAAACCTTCTGACTTGCTCCAGGTAGTGGCGAGGGGGAATTTGACCTGTCTCCTTCATAGCCCCCAATAACCGCCAGTTTTTGCCCAGTTGCTGCAGCTTGGTCATACTGGAAGGCATTCGATCTGTGCCATCCTTCATTGACAGTAACAGATTTTTGTCTACTACGCCGTCGTCTATGCTTCCGCTCTACACGTTCTTCCTCTTCATCGTCTGTGCCGTAATACATCTGCCAGCGACGAATACGAACAGATGTCGAGTTAGTACTCGCAGCAGACACCTGAAAATTACGAGGTCGGTGAGTATTAGCAACGTTTTCGCGGTCCAAGTCGCCCTGGTTGAAAGTTTTACTCTCGTCATCGGCGTAGCCTTTAAGTCTGTCTATACCAATTCTCCATATGCGGAAGAACAGGAAGAGATTGATCAACCATATGAAAATGAATCTAGAAAAGAGCAGAAACATCACAATAGAAGGCATCATGGAGGATTCGCGTGGGTTCCTCTCTTCCAACTCTGCGAAAATAGTTTGGTTTTCAGCCCCTATAAATAGAAACCAGTTTGTTAAACCCTGAAAATTTAAAACGTATTAAGACATTTGGGTAGCTTTCACGAAACTTACTATTGTTTTAGGTGCGTCAGATAAATACCAGCAACCTGCTATCATATCGAAGAACAGAATAAAGAAAAGCGCCGTCACCCATGGGAAAAAGAAACACATTGCGGCCCAGCCTGTTACACGGAGCGCCGTTCCACCTGCAGAGTTTAGAGGTATACATTTTGGAAATAACGTCTGAAATTGTTAATACATAGAAGTATGACTGCTGTAATCATCCATAGACAGTTAACTGCGCAGAAAACTATTAATATTGTATTGGTACGATCTGCCGCCGCAGATTCCGGGGGGAATTTAATTTTTTGGTTATATCCATAATGTGGTCTAAATGCTAAGTCAGTGTGGGTTGAATTGTCCCATACTATTTGTCCCCCTACAGGTTCTAGAAGCGATGTTTGAGTATCATCTAAAGATCTTGCGGGAAGTTCCGTGAAGTCAAATGTAACGGTAGTACACTCGTTCCCTGAAAATAATTAGGTGATTAGATGTTTCATGTTTGGTGAACTTCGTCAACAATTACAATTTTATGAGAAATCGTCAGAAAAGTGCATTTTCCAAAACCGATGAGGTCTAAGCAACCGGTATCTATAATTATGTAGGGAACATAACAATTCCATGAGTTGGAAAATGATCAATAGCTATTTTTGTATTAAGGGCGTGAAGGAGGCGCTTTTGGCCCGCGGCGGAATTATAAGCCAGAGGCCCGAAGGGCCGAGGGATTATAAAACGCCAAAGGGCCAAAATCGCGGTTCACGCCCAAAATGCAAATAAGATTTTTTGTAAAATCGTATTTATGCATTAATTTGCGGGCGTATATAGTACCTTTTGCGCCCTAAAGCCTAAAAATAATTTTCGGGCGTAAATAGTGCCTTTTGCGCCCTAAGGCCTGAAAAACCAGCATCACATGAGCAACCAACAACAATTTGATTTTTGAGAACGAATCGTGCCATTTATTTTTTCAAAGCTTTAAGGTGGATTTTACAATTAATAAGAAGTTTATACTAAACAATAGTACTGAAGCACCTTTATAAACCTAAAATATTTAAAAGAACTTATTTGTTTTAACCGAAAAGTAAAACATAGAGTTTCATTGGAAATTCAGCTGATGCTTTGGTGATATTATTCCCCAGGACCTGGGACACGAGACACAAATGAGACGGTCGGTGGCTAAATCTCGGCAGCGGTGCAAATGCAAGATTTAATGCGACTGGACCATCGCATGCTATTTTTCCCTCAATGGGGCTCAACCGACGGTACGGGATCTGTAAAGGGCTTTACTTAAAACTTCCCCCACCAATAGATGTGTAACACTAAATAATTTAAAAACACTTGGCAATGCAAATTACATCAATTTTCAAATAAAATTGCTGCCCATTCGATGTTTTTGTTGGGCGCTATCCCACGGGAAAAGCGAGAGTGTGCTTCCAGAACCACCGGGACCGTTCAAATGCCTGCCTTCCAGCTATATTTACCGTAACGCACTTATTCGTTGCTCCTTTTTGTATCATACAACATTTATCCTGTATTTGTTAGATACCATTTTTATCAAGGATAAAGCCTGCGTTATACCCAAATTATAACTTCTATGTATTTCTTAGTTAAAGCAAAAATAAACAACATTTTATTATTTTAAGGTTCTCATTCTGTATATATTTGTCTGAAATTTTCTCGGTTTCATGCCAGGTAGATATACCGGGTGTCCGTTCTCAAAGTCGAACATAGGCGATTAACATTGTATTAAACGTTTTTGCCGATTCCTGCTCGCCAATTCAACTTACAGGGAAGGTAATGGTATCAATGGAAAGATAAAATTATTACGCATCAAATGATACCACTAATAATATTCAAGATGCGATTTTTATTTTAAAATATTAATTTAAAACTGGAGCATTTTGAAATATGCCATGCCTTGCTTCTCAAGTTCGATAGCTTTTGTCAAAAACAAATGGTAATTAGTTGGCGTAAATCAGGTATTTTCTATCACCGTCTGTTAAAATTTTCTACAGAAAAATGAATTATTTCAATGAAGAACGAGTTAATGCACTAATGTTAATTCCCTATGTTCGAGTTTGAGAATGGACACCCGGTATAATGTGTATGCAAAATATTGTCTTGCTCCAACAAATAGTTTTTGAGTTATACCGCCAAAAGACAGACCGACAGACAGACACACAGACACACAGACAGACAGACGGAGTTGAGAAAACTCTAAAGAAATCTCGAAAGGTGATTTTTTCGCGATTACAATACTTCCTTCGTCTTTTAGACGAGGGAAGTAAAAATATATGCAGCTCGATGATACTTTAGATCCGGTAATTTGCCGATTTTGAATTACACGAGTACCCGGACCGTCCGTACTTCGAACCTCGGGGAGCGCTCCCTTCATGCGCGTCATCCACTCCCGGGAAAAATACGTAGGCGTGAGGAATTCTACAAGGAAAAAATTTGCAATTCTTTAAAAATTGAAAAAAAGACTATCCCCATCACCTTGATGGATTAAACCACATATCCGAGCATCATATACTGCTAGAGCACTGTCCAAAAAGTAAGAATCTGAAGCCACACGGTCACGTAATCCAATGGAATGGACAGGCACTTTAGCTTGATTGGCCGACAAAATTCGCTGATCAAATTTTGCGCTCATTCGCTTCCTGTTTGATCCAACCATTCCACTCAAATTTTTAATGGCTACTTGAGTAGGAAGTCAAAAGCCGTTCCGATCGTTCCTCGTCGTGAATCGATTCCAAATATTATTATTATTTTAATAGAGTTATTGTTAAGTACTTATGCTTTTAATTTATTGTTTACGATATTTGCATGTATTGTGTGTGTATTTTCTGTTGTAAAAGGAGTTTAGCAGCTGCAACCATGAGTTATTTTGGCAAGGTAAGTCAGTGTTGTTGATCTTCGACCAAACTCTGCCAATATAGAAGTAGCAAAGTGAATCACTTACTTCCACATTCAAAGTGCGTTTACCTGTGTTGCTTTTGTTTTCCGCATCTAGTCCGAATGTGGTGGCGCACCATCTTTATGAACATCTTTTACCTCTCGTTACCAGAGTACAGTCCTAACTCAAAGATCGTAAAGAACCTGCCGTTCTCCACTGCAATTTAGCCGGCAAACCTTTTTGTTACCGCCATCTTAACGGATTTAGGGCTGCGTATTCTAGGTAGTTTTCCCGATCGTGTCGTAAAGTCGTGTTTGTGCGGCAACAAAGTGCACGTTGACAGTTTACCTAACTTCTTAATTCGATGGCCCTTGGGGATATCACTTCTGAGCTTATTTCAAGTAATTATTTATTAGGCGTTACATGATTTAATGTCTTCTTCTTCCTCTTATTGTAGGCCAGTGGCCTGTTTTAACCACAAAGTGGTTCTATGAGCCCTCTTTGCCCTTAGGCCGGGTAGGTCGCTAGCCTTGCCCGTCGAAAGTGAGAAAGAGTTCTCTTGTTTAGGGGTTAACGACTACCGCAGGTGTTAGCGTGGTAGCCGGGGAGCTTACAATTTTTAAAATCCTTCTAGACTCCACCGGGATTCCAACCCGGGCCGGCCGCTTGAGAGACGAGCATTTACGGGCGGGGCCATCCGCTGTCTTTCAGAAGCATCTCAATCCAGTCTTATATATATAGTCTGTTTTTTTGCTTTATGATTCAGAGCAGGCTTTGCATGTGCATTTTTGTAACAGTGTAGATAGTTGGTTATAAAGAAAAAAACACTAGTTATGTCAAAAACTATTACAACTGTCAATGTGTTAACTTATAAGCAATATAATACTTAATAAGAGCTAAAGTTACTGAACCATTGACATTAAATAAGGTATTGCTTTATTTTAAGTACGTTTATTTAAACATGATTATTATCTAACTGTACAGAAACGTCATAAAATTTCTAGACATCGATCTTATATGTACTGATGTAAAAATATAATATTAACAATTTGCTGCTGATTTTTGTTGCAGTTCTGTGTTGTAGAAGTTATTACTTATGCTAAACAGATAACAAGCATTTCAAAATAAAGAGATACCGTAATGCCTAATTTTTAAGGTTTTTAATTTTTTTTGCAATACCGTTTCGCATGTGAAACAAACATATATATAATTTTAAGGATTATTTTATCTATTCCGACATTTTAAACTATATTAAATGTGTTTAAATACTTTTTTAATTTTCGAAAATTTGGCAAAGGTCCCCTTATTTTGGTGTTACTTTGCCAACGTAAATAACTCCTATGCTAATGGTTTCTTTTAATCACGTCCTTGATTTCATTTACTTTTATAGCTTTTATTGGTAGTGACATTTGATAGGGATGTTCTAGTACCGAGATGATGCTCTCTTCTTGCGTTTGTGTTATTTCAGAAGGAAAAGGTCGGAAGACTTCAGCCAGATGTTCAGCAAACACCTGAGCTTTCTGTTTGTCGGTTCTAGCCCATGTGCCATTACTCGTCATTATGGGTGGAATATGTTCGCGACTCTTCTTGATTTTTGCTGTGGCCTTCCACAGCGAATAATCAGTGGCCTCTGTGGGTGTTAGACCTTCGAGATAGTTGTGGATGGCTTTGTTCTTCTCATCAGAGAGTAGCTTCTTGAGATCTTTAATACCATGATTAAATTTGGCTTTGTCTTGAGGAGCTTTAGTAATCATCCAGATTTTCCTTAATTTCCGTTTTTCCAACAGGGCTTCTCTAACTTCATTTGAGCAGTCGCGCATGTTATGTATAGCATTTGGCTGGGGGGTTGCTTCCCAGGCTGCATGTTGAATAGCCATGGTAAGGTGCAAACCTTAGTAGTGCAACATAAGAATGCAACAGAGTTATTAGCAAATAGTTTACCTTTATATTACGTCGATTTGAGTAATAAACAATTCCTTTTCACAACAAAACTTAGTTATTATACTATCGAACTACAACTTGCCGCAATTTTATAGATTCAGTACTGCAAACTTAGAAGCTACATTTTTGTTTATAAAATTGCCCACCAATGGCAAAGTAACGCGCTTTGGCAAAGAAACCCCATTCTACGGTAATACAAAATACTCTGGTAGAACCGTTTTCAGAGATATAATGTACTATAATTTAGATGGATGCACTTCAGGATAATCATTCAGAATCTGATCCAGAAGAAGAATACAACTCGTCTTCCGATTCTGTATCAGATTCTCCCAACCTAATAATAACAGGAGGTATATCATCCACACCAATTTTGCCCATGTCCTTCGCCCAGTCGTTTTGTATTAGTAGTTCACAGTGCTCAATGTTTTTTTCCCATATGTTTGCTGTACACAATGATAGAGATTTAAGCCATAAATTAGCAACCCTGTCTTTTGACGGAGGCTGAGAATTTATGTGCTTATTATAATAGTTCTTACATAAACTCTATGCCAATTCAATTGGATTGTATTGACAGTGGTATGGAGGTAATCTAAGAACTTCATGTCCATGTCGTTTTAAAATATTGTCAATTAAGTATTGCTTTTTGTCATTACGTAAAGGTAAAATTAAATTCCATAATTGTCGCTTTGTTAATTTTTCGTCAAATTGTACGTCACGTTTAGTTAACCATTCCTGCATTTGTCGTTTATTGGACGAGAAATTGGGTGGTTTATCGATAAGAACCGAATGATATGGTGCATTATCCATAATTACCACACATTTTTCATTCAACTTGGACAAAGCAGGGATTAATTGTTTTTCAACCCACTGCTTAAAAATGTCACCATTCATACACTTATGATAGTCCCTGTCATTATTGTCAGAGTCCAACAGTAAGTCACATCCTGGTAAAAATCCTGATGTGCATCCTGCATGCAAAATAGTATATCTTTTTTCTTCCACCTTCACTTTAGATGGATTACTTTTAATGTCTGTATCGTGGGTCCACCTACGCACACTGGTTCCATTGCGAAATATCCAAGTTTCATCCAAAAACACAAACATACATTTTTCACTAGAATTTTGAAATTGTAAATATTTTCTTAAAAAAGCAATCCTCGCCGAAATGACATGACTCTTCTCACACAACAATTTTCTTCCATTCACAATTTTGTATTTATATCCCATATTTTTTAATGTGCAGTATAATTTTGAACGACTCCCAGTAAAATTTAGTTCCCCCCTTGCATAGCGTAATAAATTATCCAAAGTAAAAAATTCATTTTTTCGTTAAAATCCCAAATTTTCTTCTTAATGTCTTCCCTGAAACTATATTCCTCCCAAGTTGGAAATTCCTTTTCTTTATTCATAATGTTATTCCGTTCTTGCTGGAGTTGTGGTTTTGCTTTATTTATAATATTAAATACAGTTGCATTCGAAATCTAGCATTATAAGAAAGTGTTAGAAATTTTATATCGGTTTAATTCTTAATACTTACATCAAAGATTTGACCAACTCTTCCAATGATGGCTGTTTTACTCAAGTTGCCATTAATATCCTTTATATTCGTAAAACAACGTTTTATAGCCTCTTTGGTTTTATTATTAATAATGCTTTTTCGTGGCATTTTAATCAGTTTTACCGAAGTGTCAACTTGACAATCCCATCAACCTTCATTTTGACGTTAGGTATATTTTATAACTAAACTGTTGTACACTGTTAAAATAATATAAATGCAAAGCCTGCTCTGAATCATAAAGCAAAAAAATAGACTATACAATATTGGTCTAACCTTTTTATAATGATCTCTGTTACTTAGAAGTTTTCTGCTACAGCTAAGTGATGAACTTCTACTACTTCATTGCAATTCATTCCGTTATTTGCATTATACTTAAGGATGCTGATACTCCCATTATCAGAAGCGGATATTTGTTTAAATTTAATTTTTAAACAACAGATCATTTTTAAATGTTGTACTTATATAAGTATTGCTTACTGACGTAGTAAAGATAATAATAAAAATTAGCAATTCTTTTATTAAAAAGATCAGGAAAATGAAAAGATATCTAATATGAAAAACAAAAATTTGATTTCAAAAGATCAGGAAACAATTCAACTTTGATTAGTACTGTGCATTTCCACCTCTAGCTCTTATTGCAACTTCCATTCGTCGTGGCATGCTGCTTATGAGGTCTCGGATAAACTGTTGTGGTATTAATTCCCATTCTTCAGAGAGAGCAACCCGAAGATCATTAAAATTATCCGGCACTATCACGCGTTTCTTAACACGTAGTCCCAACATGTCCCGTAGATGTTCAATTGCATTGTAGTCGGGACTACATGCTGCCCAGTCTATGGTAGGAATTCTTACATCTTCACGATAACGACATACTATTTGTGCAGTATGCGGCAGAGCATTATCATGCATCAACATGCAATTTTCTCCAATAAGTGGAGCAAATGGAACATCCTGTTCTAAGATTTCTTCAATGTATCGAGCAGCTGTCAGGGATCCATTTTCAATAAAAACCAAGTCCGTACGGGCAAAACGAAATTCCCGCCCATACCATTAGAGAACCGCCATGAAAAGGAGTTCTGGGTGAATTTAAACAAAGTCGACTCATCCGAAAAAAGTGAATTGCTCCATTGGTTTACATTCCAATTAGAATGATCTCGGGCGAAATTGAAATGAGCTACTCATTGATGTCGGTGTAGTTTTGAGTCTTCTTCTTACAGTATTCGCACTTACATTTACATTTCTTACTTCTAAAAGTCGCTTACGTGCAGTTACAGCAGAGCATTTGCGATTTCTCAAAATTGTGGATACCAAAAATCGATCATCACGGACAGAGGTTGTCCTTTTCGACCGGATCCTGGAGTTCTTGTGAGTTTTCCGATGTTTAATTGCTCTCTGCACGCTGGTGTACGGAAAACCTAGTGTACGGGCAGCATATCGAATGCTACGACCGTCTTCGACTAAAGCTACTGCTTTAGCAACATCGATAGGTTGTAGCAGCATTTTTATCACACTTATAATCTTCAATAACCATAAATGGTATGTGAACACCAAACTAACGAGTAAAACTTTCAATCTTAGCTGAACAACAAACTTTAAACTGACACTAAAACAGCAAATAATTAATAAATTGTTTTAAGCGAAACAAACACAAACTTTAATTGTTACTAAAAGTGATATAAAGTCACTGTGCTAGTAAGTAATACATGAATAAGTTTAAAATGCCTATTCAGACATATAAAAATTATCTCTTAAATAAATTTTTTTTTTAAATTATCAGTTTTTTTTTGAGGGGAGTGTATATTAAAATTCAACTTAATAGATGATTATTCAATCATTTATGATTGAACACAATATAATAATTTATTGAAGCATATCAAAAATATGTGTATTTCCATTCATTATGGAAAAAACTGTTTGTTATTTTTATTCCTTCCATTAAGCATCCAGACTAATAGTAATTTATTATACAAGACGATAAAGTTGAATTTTATCCACGAGTGAATCGTTTAACGTCGAGACGAAGTCGAGACGGTAATGATTCAAGAGTGGATAGAAATAACTTTATCGTCGTGTATAATACAATATTTTTTTCTATAGCAAGAGCTTTAACAATTTCAAAAGAAATAATGACATTTCAAAATGTCAGTAGCTAGATTGGGTTGCTACGATAATACGAAGCTGTCATATTTAATTTAAACAAAAGTTAGAAAATTAAATTACTTTATCTATCCTTGATGTTAAAGTGCTACTTTATCTACCCTTGCTGTTAAAGTAAAACTTGACCTTTTGTTTTGAGTTGATAAAAGCACACTTTAACATGTACTATAGAAAAAAGTACATTTATTTTCTATAATAATTTTCAAGGTCAACTTTCTAGGGGATAAGTTGCATTCTTGTAAGATCCCTAGTTTTAATAATGTTGGTACATAGATTTTTAGTTCTTTTCTTCCACTAAAAAAATGATTGTCATTTTGACAGATATGTCATAATTTAATATCGCTTGCTTCATTTTTGCATTTAAAATATTTCTTGGTTTTCTTTTTTTATCCGATTTTATTGATGATGATTATGATTCCATGTTAAAAAAAATTGTCAAGAGTTCAAATTAAGAAACTTTGACATTCACAATTAACACAACCATAATTTTGAAAAAGTTCTACCATCACGAGGTATAAAAATTTCCTAGCGTTTTAATCACATATCATCTCTGCTCTACTAGTAGATAAAGTTAATGAGCAAATATCAAACCTTCAAAGTAACATAAGCGCCCTGGGGGAAGAAAATAAAGAGCTGGGAGCGGGAGGTTGAGGTAATGAAGACCACCATATACAAAATGAATAAATCTGCTGATGACCAAGAGCAATATAGCAGAAGAAATTGCTTGCGTATATTTGGAATCACCGAAAAATGTAGAGAAAATGCTGAGGACATCGTAATCAATGTGTTCCAAAATAAAATGAAACTGCCAATATCAAAGGACGACCTCGAGCGAACACACAGAATTGGAGCTGTTAAGGGAAATAATCAGAATAAAAAACAGATTATAGTGAAATTTCTCTGCTACAAAAAGCGCCAAATGGTGTTTAAGGCCCTGAACACACGGCGACTGAATCTCAGATGCGGGCCTTCAGTCACTTACAGTGCCGTGCTGTTATGGACCTAGCATTGCTGTTCTTTGTTTCTGTCGAATTAGGCCCTGAACACACGGGATTCCGTTTCCCAGATTCGGAATGCGGGATACAGAATCTGAGTCTGTTCAGACACGGCGACTGAATCTCAGACGCGGGCCTTCAGTCACTTGCAGTGCCGTGCTGTTATGGACCTAGCATTGCTGTTCTTTGTTTCTGTCGAATTAGCCTAGAAGTGCTGTATTTAAAGTCAGGGATTGGGCTCTACTAAGCTAATAAATTTTTCATTGTCAAATAATGTACGCTCTATGATCGTTGTATAGTAAGGAACGCCTTGCTTATTCGATTTAAATAGAAGTTGCAGAAAATCTGCTACGCCTATGATATGATATCATATATTCTGGCTGGCAAAAGTAGGCGAGTCCAGGCCGTGGTACACGTGGACTCATATCCTCTATATGCTCCAATGGTAAATCGGTATCCGAGATACAGAATTTGTAGCCGGCGGCCGAAATGGAGAGATAAGGAAAATCGGCCGCCGGCGACACATTCTGTATCTCGGATACCGATTTACCATTGGAGCATATAGAGGATATGAGTCCACGTGTACCACGGCCTGGACTCGCCTACTTTTGCCAGCCAGAACATATGATATCATGTCATAGGCGTAGCAGATTTTCTTCAACTTCTATTTAAATCGAATAAGCAAGGCTTTCCTTACTATACAACGATCATAGAATGTACATTATTTGAAAATGAAAAATTTATTAGCTTAGTAGTGCCCAATCCCTGACTTTAAATACAGCACTTCTAGACTAATTCGACATAAACAAAGAACAGCAATGCTAGGTCCATAACAGCACGGCACTGCAAGTGACTGAAGGCCCGCGTCTGAGATTCAGTCGCCGTGTCTGAACAGACTCAGATTCTGAATCCCGCATTCCGAATCTGGAAAACGGAATCCCGTGTGTTCAGGACCTAAGTCTAGAAGTGCTGTATTTAAAGTCAGGGATTGGGCTCTACAAATCTAATAAACTTTTCATTGTCAAATAATGTACGCTCTATGATCGTTGTATAGTAAGGAACGCCTTGCTTATTCGATTTAAATAGAAGTTGCAGAAAATCTGCTACGCCTATGATATGATATCATATGTTCTGGCTGGCAAAAGTAGGCGAATCCAGGCCGTGGTACACGTGGACTCATATCCTCTATATGCTCCAATGGTAAATCGGTATCCGAGATACAGAATTTGTCGCCGGCGGCCGAAATGGAGAGATAAGGAAAACCGGCCGCCGGCGACACATTCTGTATCTCGGATACAGATTTACCATTGGAGCATATAGAGGATATGAGTCCACGTGTACCACGGCCTGGACTCGCCTACTTTTGTCAGCCAGAACATATGATATCATGTCATAGGCGTAGCAGATTTTCTTCAACTTCTATTTAAATCGAATAAGCAAGGCGTTCCTTACTATACAACGATCATAGAATGTACATCATTTGACAATGAAACATTTATTAGCTTAGTCGAGCCCAATCCCTGACTTTAAATACAGCACTTCTAGACTAATTCGACAGAAACAAAGAACATCAATGCTAGGTCCATAACAGCACGGCACTGCAAGTGACTGAAGGCCCGCATCTGAGATTCAGTCGCCGTGTCTGAACAGACTCAGATTCTGTATCCCGCATTCCGAATCTGGGATACGGAATCCCGTGTGTTCAGGGCCTAACAATAAGAAACTTTTAAAAGCAACAGGTGTTACGATTAGGGAAGATCTAACAAAGACTAGAGCTAACATCCTCAAAAATGCGGTTAATAAGTGCTCAACAAAAAATGTGTGGACTTCTGACGGAAGAATTTTTATAAATCATGAAAACAGAATCCGTATTGTTACTTCACAGGATGAACTGGACAAAATTTTTCAATAATCCAGCACAAAGAGTGTTATCGTGTTGGCACATTTATGGGTAGATATGTTTTATATTAATTTCTTTTCACTTTAATTTTTAGTTAAATACAAATACTTAGAGCTTGGAATTTTATGTTTGTTTATATTTTATTTTTATTTTTATTTCTTATAGTGTTTAATTGGTTTACAACTGTATATTGTTGGTTTTTTAATAGCAAAGGAATTTAAATTTGTACATATAAATATTCGATCATTAGTTAAGAGTTTAGTTGAATTGAAAGATCACGTTATTATTAATGGGTGTGATATTTTAGCAATTAGCGAAACATGGTTGAAGGATGATATAATAGATAAAAATATTGAATTACCTAGATATAAAATAGTACGTAAGGATAGATTACACAAAAGAGGAGGAGGTTTAGCGCTTTAATTCTGAATTCTTTAGAAATCAGTGTTATTCCTACATCTGATTTAATTGAACAACTGTGGATCAGGCTTAAAATTAACAAAAAGCAATATATTTTTGGTGTCGTATATAGGCCACCTCATGTACTCTATGATCAGTTTTTAGAGGTGCTTGACAGCACTATTTCTTTTCTGATTACAGACTGTGATGAATTGTTTTGTACCGGCGATTACAATTTTAACATGCTTGACTTAACCGATGTCAAAACTCAAAAGATGCTATCTTTAATTGACAGCTACAATTTAAAACAAATAATCAAAATGCCAACTAGGTTAACTGCTAAAACAGCTACACTTTTAGATTTAATTATAGTACCGAATAATAAAATAGTACGAGATTGTGGTACTTCGGACTTTGGCTCGACGGATCACCAGATCGTATACTGCACTATGTTGCTTGAAAATAAAAAAATAAAATGCCAGTATAAAAAATACCGCACATACAAGCACTTCGATGAGCAAAGTTTTAATACTGATTTATCGTTATTGGATTTATCTGGTGTGTTTCGTATGGGTAATATTAATGATAAAGTAAATTATATTACAGAAAAATTAATTCAACTTTTTGATAAGCATGCACCCTATACTTACTCGAGATTCACAAAACCGCCTGCTCCATGGCTCACCGACAATATTAAACTGATTATGAATCTTAGAGATAAGGCGTTAAAAAAATTTAAACAAACTATGAAACCGTCGCACTGGGATTATTACAGGCAACTACGTAATTATGCAACACAGGCAATAAGAAATGAAAAAAAGGCATTTTTTGAATACGAGCTTAAAAATGCAGATACTAAAACATTTTGGTCAAAACTTTCAAAATACAATATTCATACTAAAGCTAAACCAGAAATACCAGCATCACTGAAAGATCCCAACAAGATTTTTGTAAATTCAGTACCGACAGTTGGCAACAATACAATCCCAGCAGTAAATTTTTATAGTGAAAATCGACTCCTTAATGAAAATATCTCGTTTAAATTTAAACAAGCGAATGAGAAAGAAGTTCTTAGCGCCATTAATAAAATCAAAACAAATGCTGTTGTGGTGACGGACTAAACATAGGTATGGTGCGCTTATGTTTATCTCACATCTTACCCTACATATGTCATATAATAAATTTTTGTTTAAAAGAAGGAGTATTTCCAGAAACGCCTGTGCCAAAGAATAATAACCCCAGTGAATTGAAAGATTTTTCGGCCCATTAGTATATTACCTGTATTGTCAAAAGCTTTAGAAAAAAATAATGGAGTTGCAAATAAGGACTTATTTAGAACAGTTTCATATACTTCCTAATACACAGTCTGGATTTAGACCGGGGTATAGCTGTAATTCTGCTCTTCTTAACATCACGGATGACATTATTTCAGAAACTGTCAACAGCAAATTAACTCTTCTTGTATTGCTTGATTATAGTAAGGCATTCGACACCCTAAATCGTGAAGTACTTATTGCTATTCTAAAGTATATTGGATTTGGCACTACCTCCGTTGATCTATTTAAAAATTACTTGAGTAATAGAAAGCAAGTTGTTAAAATTGAACAATGCACTTCTGGTGTTCTGGAGTTGAAGTCGGGAGTCCCGCAAGGCTCTATATTGGGGCCGTTACTTTATACTATTTATACATTAACTTTTTCGAAACATTTGCGGTTCTGTTTATCTCATCAATATGCCGATGATACACAAATATATATATCTTTTCAAGCAGATGATGTAGTGTCAACTTGTTCTAAAATTAATGAAGATTTAAGCAGCATAGTAGAGATCTCAAAAAATCACTCATTAGTTATTAATGCCTCAAAAACGAATGCTATTTTATTTGGACCAAGTCGGTTAAAAGAAGCGGTAGCACCGAGTGTAACTGTTTCAGTTGGAGGTCAACCTATAGTTCTCGCTGATGTTGTAAAGGATTTAGGATTAACAATTGATAGTAATTTAAAATTTTCTGATCATGTACAAATTTTAAAGAAAGCCTACGGTACACTTAAATGTTTATACCCGTATAGACATTATCTGTCAATAAAGACGAAAACTAATTTGTGTGAATCTCTGGTTCTTTCTTATCTTAATTATTGTGATGTGGTGTACGGCCCTTGTTTAGGTGCTATGGATAAACTTAAATTGCAACAGATTCAGAGATCATGTCTACGTTATATTTATGGGGTGAGAAAATATGATTCTATATCTCATAAACTTAGAGATACTGGTTGGCTGACCACATATAACAGGCGGGTATTGCATACAACTTATATGTTTGTCAATTTAATAAATAGTAAGTGTCCAGCTTATCTGTACGAAAAAGTTGATTTTAGGTCTGATGCCCATGGTATTAATTTACGTCCAACATCAACAATAAGCATTCCGAAACATAAGACAGAGAGGTATAAATCATCATTTAGCTACCAAATTGCGGATGTCCTAAATAAACTGAAACCTGAATTTAGGTCTAAAAGCCCTGTTTTCTTCAAAAACGCCTATAAAAAATATTTACTGTCCTTCCAGATGTAAGGTGCTAATCCTGACACACGTTCTTCCTCCATGTCTACTTCTTTGTTTAGTTCTTAATTATGGTTACTATTACTTTATTAATTAGAATTTAAGCCAATTATTTATTTTCTTAATTTTGCGATTGCTACATATCAAATTCACTTTTTCCTATTAATTAATTATTTATATTTACGTCAAGGTTAGATGTAAGAACAGCAATGCTGAATCTCGCCTTGTGAGTTCATATTTATGAATAAAAGACTATTATTATTATTATTATCTACCGACATTGTAACACTTTGACAGTTATTATAGAAAAAAAACGTACTTTAGTTACTATCATATTCTTAGTTACTGTTTCAATTTTGACATCTCTAAAATTAAATTGCGATCATTCTTAATAAATATTAAAAAATAACATTTTCTTCATAAATAACATCTCAACTTCTGTTTTCAGTGCAAAACAAGTCAATTCGTCACTTCCAATTCCAAACGTAACATCACTTAACACAGTTTACGAATCTACACCATCACTTTTGCACATTAAAGGTCCACATGCCAAAGTTGTGCCCTTTTCCATGTGCGTTACTCTTTGTTCCAAGCAAAAGTCACCTAACACTTTCCATTCTTAATTTGATTGCACTTTCTTCTTTTTCTTTTATTGCAGTTTATACAGCTGTTTCTACATGCATTTGCTGTTTCGTTAAACTAACTACCATGTTATGAGAATGAAGAGAAAGTAAAGTGGCTCATCGTCACTTCCCAATGAAAAGAAATCGTGTAACTTTAGTGCCATCCATAGTATTAGCTCTATTTGTTAAATATAAACCAAACCATATCACGTTAGTAAGTCTCACTAAGGATAGCTGTCCCCCTGTTTTAATATAATTATAATAAAAGTAAAATAATAATTATAACCATCGCAACATATATGTATAGTCAGAAAAGGAGCTCAACAATTGGTTTTAATATATACAGCGAATTTATAATAAGAAGAACAATAGAAAACTAGAAAGGAGGCACTACAATTGGCGGAAGAAATATAAATAATCAGAGATTTGCTGATGATACCGTTCTTCTGGTCAATTCTCAAGAAAAACTAACAGGCTTTATGAAGAAACTTGACGAAGAAGCTATCTCCGGAGTCTCTGTCGTAAACTCATGCTTAATTCAGTCGATAAACTTGAATAAATCTCTTACTATTCGGGCTTACAATGACCCATTGTCCACGAGTAGAAAGTTGGAGCCTCGGAATTCAGGTTTATTGCTTGCTTCCTCGCCGGTTGCGTTAATCCTTTATGGAACTCCTTGACCGGCGGGTGGCCACTTTGGCATGCGCGCCGAGTGTGACGCTTTGACTCTATTATTTCGAAGAGGGCTCCTGTAACTGCTTGCTTTTAGCCTTCTGATTGCGTCCTGGTGATGGCGTCAACAACCAGGGTTTGTGTCTGATGTCTTTGTTAGCCGAAAAGTGTTAAACGCACGCCCGCTGAGCCATTTCGGAATTCTCATAGTTTGGCTTTCCTGCACATCTTTGTAGACAGAGCATCTTGAACGGCTGGACCCTTTTTGAAATAGCAGAAGTAGGGTGCACGTGCGGGCAAACAATTCAGATTTTGACGTTTTTGCGCACGTCTGTAGTATGGAGTTTTACTTTTATTAGTGTCTTTTGTACTATTTCCGTAGAAAATTTATGATATACCATATGTTGGAAAGTTCGCTGTGCTCCGCCATGGTAGTTTATAGAATCAGTAATAACCTAATAATCTCGAGTCTCTTACTCGAATGCAGTAGTATGTGTTAACTGCCTTTTGGGAGTCCATTTTTCTTTTGCATATTTAAGTTTAAGCTCTTTTCTAATGATTGCATTTCTAATCTTAGCTTAACTGTCCAGTCGTTGAAGGTTTTCCGCTCCGAATTCTTTGAACCTTGATCGATTGACGTGAAATTTGGTGAGTGGTTAGGGGATGGCTCAAGGAGCAAAAGTGACATAGCGCCGATGTGCGCTTTTACCCTGAGAATGGATGCCACCCCTTCTCGGGGGTAAAAATTGTTCACTCAAAATAACCCCGGAAATGGATAGAGGGACAAATTCTAAGTAAAAAATGTTCTATAGAGTTTTTTCGATAGATTGATATTTTTCGAGCTATTAGCGATTGAAAACTTAAATTTTTCGTGATAAAAATGTATGTTTTTGGAGGGTTTTTCGTGAATAAGTCGAAAACTTCGTGTTCTATCAAATAAGTTGTAATAACCAAAAATGAAGCTTAGAAAACAGGAAAGAGATTGGTTTTTTTATGAATGCTCTAGGTCCAAAATAAGGGAAGTTATGGCTCGTTGAAGAAGATTTTTTTTGCAACAACTTGGTTCGAAGTAATCAACGAAGTAATTCACGAAAAACCGATGCATTTTTCGGGAAAAATTTATAGAACATTTTTTGTAGTGATTGAAAAGACCTTTAAAATGAGCACTGTTAAAAGTCGATTGCGTTATAACTAAGCGAGTTACAATGCAAAAACCGTGGGCCACTCGAATTTTTGAAAAAAAAATGAGGTGATAAAACCCCAGCCATTTCACTAGAATTGATATTGACCATTATCCCTTTACAAATTACTTTATTCTAGTATTACTTATGTAATCCAAAAGTTTGGGCGGGTTAGAATGCGTATTTTTCGAAAAAAATATGATGAAAATGGAAAACGTATTTTTCAAATTTCTTAAAAAAATACCTTATTTTGAAAAAACCTAAAACTAAAGCAAAAAATGTAAAAAATAATATAGTACAAAAATGTGGATTTTTTCTTAACAAACATTTTAGTTTTTTTTTATTTCTGTAGGAAAAATAATAACGGAGACATAAATGTTAGCAGTTTGCATTATAGTGCGCGGACCACCCCTCCCGAGCCCTTCAACCCTTTACTTTTTGAATATGCAAAGTCTGAGCATGTCGAAAAACTTTTGAATTACATGAGTAATACTAAAGTAAAGTAATTTGTAAAGGGATACTGGTCAATATCAATTCTGGTGGAATGGCTGGGGTTTTAGTGCTCATTTTTTTTTCAAAAATTTGAGTGACCCACCGTTTTTGCATCGTAGCTCGCTTAGTTATAATGCAATCGACTTTTAACAGTGCTCATTTTAAAGGTCTTTTCAATCACTACAAAAAATGTTCTATAAATTTTTCCCGAAAAATGCATCGGTTTTTCGTTAATTAACGTTGATTGCTTCGAAAAAAGTTGTTGCAAAAAAAAAATCTTCTTCAACGAGCCATAACTTCTTTTATTTTGGACCTAGATCATTCATAAAAAACCAATCTCTTTTTTGTTTTCTAAGCTTTATTTGACATAGACTTAAAATTGATAGCAGGGTAACCAACATTAACAGTGTCAACCTAAGAAAAACCGCCACAACCATTTATGGTCACCCGGTACTTATATTTAATAAAATCCTTTCAAAATGACCATGTCCGACTCACGGTATTAAGCAAAAGATTTATAGTTTATAGAAATGTATAAATCTTTCCCATGTCTATAATCATACGGATCATTTTCAAGCAACTCTCGTATAGGGCATTCAGGGAACACAATAGTATATTATACATCAAGGTAGCGAATCGCAGTATTATAACCTGAGCGCATATTAGATACTGAGCGCGCAGTATCTAAAGCGCGAAGGTTATAAGACGATTCGCTACCGTGGTGTATATACTATTTTTTGCATTACCAAACAGCTTAATACCTAAATTCCCAACAAATTTCTAAAATATTTTAACTGTCAACCTGACAATACAGCTCTTTAAAACGTCAAAATTAAAATAGTCATATTTGGTAACTTAGCAATTTATTAGTTACCACGGTGAAAATTGTTTATTTTACTTTCTCTCCCTTGGTGGAGAAAATCAACTTCACGACCTAAAAATAGGCCAATAACGATGCGTTCTGAAACTAGTAGTGCAAAATAGTATATTATACATCAAGGTAGCGAAGCGCAGTATTATAACCTGAACGCATATTAGATACTGAGCGCGCAGCGTGTAGTATCTAAAGCGCGAAGGTTATAAGACGATTCGCTACCGTGGTGTATATACTATTTTTTGCACTACCAAACGGCTTAATACCTAAATTCCCAACAAATTTCGAAAATATTTTAACTGTCAACCTGACAATACAGCTCTTTAAAACGTCAAAATTAAAATAGTCATATTTGGTAACTTAGCAATTTATTAGTTACCACGGTGAAAATTGTTTATTTTACTTTCTCTCCCTTGGTGGAGAAAATCAACTTCACGACCTAAAAATAGGCCAATAACGATGCGTTCTGAAACTAGTAGTGCAAAATAGTATATTATACATCAAGGTAGCGAAGCGCAGTATTATAACCTGAGCGCATATTAGATACTGAGCACGCAGCGTGTAGTATCTAAAGCGCGAAGGTTATAAGACGATTCGCTACCGTGGTGTATATACTATTTTTTGCACTACCAAACGGCTTAATACCTAAATTCCCAACAAATTTCGAAAATATTTTAACTGTCAACCTGACAATACAGCTCTTTAAAACGTCAAAATTAAAATAGTCATATTTGGTAACTTAGCAATTTATTAGTTACCACCGTGAAAATTGCTTATTTTACTTTCTCTCCCTTGGTGGAGAAAATCAAATTCACGACCTAAAGATTGGCCAATAACGATGCGTCCTGAGACTAGTAGTGCAAAATAGTAGATTATGCAATGAGGGAGAGAAATGCGTTATTTTGCTGAGGTACAATTTCTGACTCGAGGGCGAAGCCCGAGAGTCAGAAATTGCACTGAAGCAAAATAGCATTCTCTCCGAGTTGCATATACTATTTTTTTCACGTTGCAGGAAGATTTAAAACGAAAACCCGTTTTTTTAAACGTCATTTATTGACATTTTAGTTACAATTATTTTAAAATTAGTAGCCTTTGGTAAATTTTAAAGTTGATGGCACTGTAAGTCATTATGACAAGAGCTCACAATTATGTCAAATTCGAGGTTAGTAGCTTAGGTTTTGCGTCAGTTTATGTCAAAACTGACGCGAAACCTAACCTGATAACCCCGAATTTACCATAGATTACCATAGATACGGTAACATTTTTTACTTTAGTCCCTAGGGGCTAAAGTAATTACTTCTGTCCCTAGAGATTAAATGAGCTACTTTAGTCCCTGAAATAAGTGACTAAAGGGCCAACTTTAGTCCCGCAAGTGCAAAAAAACATTTATAGCTATTAAGGCAACTAGTGTTTTACAGAGGATTTAAAAATCGAGGTCGATCATGTTAAAATTCGAGCGAAGCGAGAATTTTATGATCGACCGAGATTTTTAAACTGTAAAACACGAGTTGGCTTCAATATTTTTTCTACAGCCGAGGAGTTTGTTAGCTTAAATGCCCTCGGGGCTTCGTCCCTCTCCAAAGCGGCTCTCGGGGCTCCACCCCTCTCCAAGGGGGTTCTCGGGACTCCGCTCCTCTCCAAGGGGGCCCTCGGGGCTCGGCCCCTATCCAAGGGGGCCCTCAGGACTCGGCCCCTCTCCAAGGGGCTCTTGGAGCTCCACCCCTCTCCAAGGGGGCCATCGGGCTCCGCCCCTCTCCAAGGGGGCCCTCGGGACTCGGCCCTTCTCCAAGGGGGCCCTCAGGGCTCGGCCCCTCTCCAAGAGGGCTCTTGGAGCTTCACCCCTCTCCAAGGGGGCCATCAAGGCTCCGCCCCTATCCAAGGGGGCCATCGGGCTCCGCCCCTCTCCAATCGAGCACCCGGGGCTCCGCATACAAATCGGTCCGATATAATAACTGTACTTTTAATCTTCACTATAGCCCTTCTATTTACAAATAGTAGCGACATCCTGGGGCAAACCTGATGCAAACATGAAAATACAAAAAGTTACTAAACGGTAAATTTCAGTGTAAACAGTGAAAAAATAACTGATCTGAGTACCTGAAATCCTTTTGTGCCACTATTTTTACATTTATCGACACAACACCGTGTCACTTCCACGTCCTCGACTTAGAATTTGCGCCCGAAGAGAAAAATGAATAAAATCACGACAAATGTCAATGTCACATTTTAATTAATTATACAACTTCCTTGGCAATTTTCAAATATGCTAGGGACTTAAGGGATACCAACGTGATTTTGCCCCAGCGGCAACATCAAAGGTTGTCGCTACTATTTGTAAATAAAGGGGCTATAATCTTCACAAATAAGGTTTTATAACCTCTTAAAGTACTCCGTGCTTTAAATGGAATGGCGTGTTTTATAGACAACATAAAGCACGCCGCATATGACCCTTGGAAACAGTTTAAAATCACGGCTGTAGAAAAAAATTTTTTGATGTTGGCATGTGCATATAATTTTTCTGCTAGGGATTCTGTATTTTGTTTTGCAAAGGTTTGCACGCCTGCATACTGGCAGATTTGAATTTAAAAATGACATTTAATATTTCTCACTGTCAGTGTCAAAGTAGATATTTTTCTAGAAATTCTAACCTGAAGTTTCATAAAAGGTAATAAAGATACCCATTAGTAAACGCTACGTCAATAGTATCCAACACAGTATTTGTATAATATTCTTAAAAGTAGTTAATTACAACATTTATGACAGATGGGTAGTAAATGTCACACCCTTAACCTAATGGTTTTAGGAACTTTTTGTAAATACATTCCTAGACAAAGGTGAATTTTGCATGTACACTGATGAAATTTTGGATATCAAAGGCCACTTTGTGTTTTTATGTTTAGTGAACAGACTATACATACAAGTGTCATATGTCATATGCCCATATAAATTTTGTGTTTTTCTTCCATTTCTTTACCCATACTGATCGCGGTGCTTTCTATTTTAGTGTTTCCAAATAAATATATAAACCTGTGCATGCAACTGCACACACTTTATCTTTTTTTCTTGGACATTTTTATTATTCTGCAACTGATCAACCAAGCGCTAACCCAAAACTTTTAGAATTACTAAAATTCCACACGCCACATCAATACTTGACGAAATCACATTTACACTAAAAGTTTTGGATTGTACGCTCTAAAACTGCAGTCCAGTGTGCACGCCTGGAGTGTTACGATTTAGGTAACAACGCGATTATTGGCCCGCGCTCCGGCGCGCACGTTTGGAGTTCGCTCCAAACCTTCGCGATGGGAGTGTACGTGTAAATGGCACTATTCTTTGCCTGTACAGTTTTGGTGCATTTACATGCGCGCTCTTTGCACTCGGGTTTGGCGCGTTCGCTCCAAACCTGTACGAAAAAGTGTGCGTGTAAATGGCACTATTAGTGCCATTTACACGTACGCTCCCATCGCGAAGGTTTGGAGCGAACTCCAAACGTGCGTGCCGGAGCGCGGGCCAATAATGCACGCGCCAATCGCGTTGTTACCTAAATCGTAACACTCCAGGCGTGCACACTGGACTGCAGTTTTAGAGCGTACAATCCAAAACTTTTAGTGTAAATGCGATTTCGTCAAGTATTGATGTGGCGTGTGGAATTTTAGAAATTCTAAAAGTTTTGGGTTAGCGCTTGGTTGATCAGTTGCAGAATAATAAAAATGTCCAAGAAAAAAAGATAAAGTATGTGCAGTTGCATGCACAGGTTTATATATTTATTTGGAAACACTAAAATAGAAAGCACCGCGATCAGTATGGGTAAAGAAATGGAAGGAAAACACAAAATTTATATGGGCATATGACATATGACACTTGTACGTATAGTCTCTTCACTAAACATAAAAACACAAAGTGGCCTTTGATATCCAAAATTTCATCAGTGTACATGCAAAATTCACCTTTGTCTAGGAATGTATTTACAAAAAGTTCCTAAAACCATTAGGTTAAGGGTGTGACATTTACTACCCATCTGTCATAAATGTTGTAATTAACTACTTTTAAGGATATTATACAAATACTGTGGTGGATACTATTGACGTAGCGTTTACTAATGGGTATCTTTATTACATTTTATGAAACTTCAGGTTAGAATTTCTAGAAAAATATCTACTTTGACACTGACAGTGAGAAATATTAAATGTCATTTTTAAATTCAAATCTGCCAGTATGCAGGCGTGCAAACCTTTGCAAAACAAAATACAGAATCCCTAGCAGAAAAATTATATGCACATGCCAAAGTCAAAAAGAAAATAAATGTTTTTGTGTTTCCTGAATGCCCTATACGAGAGTTGCTTGAAAATGATCCGTATGATTATAGACATGGGAAAGATTTATACATATCTATAAACTTTTCGAATGTATCTTTTGCTTAATACCGTGAGGCGGACATGGTCATTTTGAAAGGATTTTATTAAATATAAGTACTGGGTGACCATAAATGTTTCTGACGGTTTTTCTTAGGTTGACTTTGTTAATGTTGGTTACTCTGCTGTCAATTTTAAGTCTATGTCAAATTCGACGTTAGCAGGTTAAGTTTTGTGTCATTTTGTGTCAAAACTGACGGAAAACTTAACCTGCTAACCTCGAATTTGACACAGATTTAAAATTGACAGCAGGGTAACCAACATTAACAGTGTCAACCTAAGAAAAAAAATCACAACCATTTATGGTCACCCGGTAGTATTATTATATTAACACCAATCAAGTGCGCACTCCAAGCCTCACCATTTTGCAGAAAGAATTTTTATATTGCAAGAGCCTGGAGCGCGGTATTGGCGTGCCTATTACAACACATTCTTTGCCTGTACAGTTTTGGTGCATTTACATGCGCGCTCTTTGCACTCGGGTTTGGCGCGTCCGCTCCAAACCTGTACGAAAAACCGTGCGTGTAAATGGCACTATTGTGCGATTGTACATCAGTAGCTTTATACAGGTCAACTTAGCGTTTCCTTCTTCCTTAAAAAGTTCTTGTAGAGGGCCTCGTATACCATATGTAATATGACAGTGCCCAAATACTTACAATGGTTTACTTGTTCTACTTTATATTTCCAATTTTCACGTTCCTTTTTATATTCCTACTTGCTATTTCTTCCACTTAGGTTTTTTCCACATTGAGTTATAGATTATAATTTGTTAGCACTTCCTTTCAGATTTCCAAGGTGCTTGGTACGTGTTGATTTTCAATTAGAACTCTTAATTATTTTTTTCTAAAATACATTACCTGATATCTAACCAAAAATCGCTGTCTTAACTAGTGCTAATGTGCAGCTTTGTAACGATTTACAAAATATATAAATACACTCTAAGTAATCTTGAAGTAAAAGAAGAGAAACTAGCACGGTTGCAGTACGAAAAGTAAGTATTGGCTACAACATTAATGCCACTGAATTGGATAAGAAGAAAGGTCCTAATTTCACCATTATTAGTTTATATCTGGCATAAAAAATGTTCTATAAGTACTGTTGGGATTAAAAAAAAATAATTTGTAAAAAATTGAATATTTGTGAGTATGGGTGCCACTAACAATTACACGAAATTACATTTCCGTTGCTTATTTCTAGCTCCATATAAAGGTAATAAAAACCTTATGTTTCAGACGAGTAAAATTGTCGAAATTCTTAATCAGCATCCGAATGACATTTTCTTCATATTTAACTAACTCAAAATGACCCCTTTCTTGTAATCCTTTGTAATGTTGCCTGAAATTTGTGTTAATCGTTTCTCATTTTATAAATTTTGAGTTTAATGGTATAAACAATATAATTTTGGATATAGTTTTTATGCAGTCTCTAGAGGGCGCCATCCCAGGTGGGGGATTTGGAAATCCCTGCCCGATATGAATATGCAGAAGAGAAATCAAATAGCTCCCGGGGGCCAAGATGCAACACAATGGGCAGCAGCACTGTTGTTATATTTCCCATAGCAAGTGCGAAACGATCACATTACTTTCAAGTAAAAACGGCCTCGTGTTTCCGATGTCTCTTAACCCGTACAAGAGTACGAAGAATAACCGTGTGAAAATTGAAAACTTCATACAAAATTGCTACGTAAAACGTTGAAAGTTTGTTTGGAGCAGCAAGATTACGAAATCTGCAAATAGAACATGAATGACTGAATAGCTCAATATTAGAAGCATGTGAAACAAGATGATCAAATAGAGGAAGCTTCCGATCAAACGGATCCACCACAAACTATTCAGAAACGCAAAATGAATGCCACAAAAATAGAATCAATCGAACGATCAGTAGCTTTGTTAAACATTTCGTATAATTTTCAGGCAGTATAATGTTTGTTCAACTAAGCAAGTGCGAAACCAATTACAGTTTATTTAATTCAAGGTTATGTGCCCACTCAACGCCTCATAGAGACAAGGTCGCCGCTCGTCGACGTGACGTCAGCACAGGTAGGTCAAACGTCGGTTAATTCCCATAGACCCAGAATTCGTATGACTTCAAAAATAGGCGCTTTCTGTGAAAACAGGATTACCATTTGTGTACTTCATCGTTAGTCGTACCCCATTCGCTGCTTTTGTAATGTAAAACGAAGTTTGAAATCAAAAACCACAATCTCTATAAATAAAAATCTGGTGTGATACACTCACACAACTTCCTTTTACAGTGATCTTATAATTAGTCAAAAATTTCATTTTTAATTTTTAACCATTTGTTAAAAATTTTCAAAAATTACAAATTCTACAAAAACGGTACAAAATCGAGTGTTAGTTGAAGAGACAAATTTTCTCTAGAATTTTAGGGTGAATTCAAAAATGTAATAATATACCGGGTGTTTTATTTAAAATAGGAGTTAATAAAAAAAATAGAAAAAAAAACAAAAGAAACCCACTTTAGAAGTATTCAACTGGAAAATCACCTATCTCACATCAATACACATTAAAAATGTAAAATTAAAAAAAAATCGTTAGAGCCGTTTTTGAAAAAATCGAAAAAAACTGAAAAATCACAAGAGTAAACACCTACTTCCGGTTATGCGATTTTCTTCAAAAGCTTCCTGTCTCATCTACATAGTACACAAAACTTATATATGAAGTTTCAATGCCATACCTCTTTTCGTTTTTGAGATATTCTGTACACAGACACACACACAGACAGACACACAGACAGACAGACAGACCAATGAAAAAAAATATGTTTTTTGGGATCAGGGGACTCTAAAACGTGAAGATCTGTTGAAAACTCAATTTCGAATTTTTGGGGTGAATCCAATACTTCCTTTATAGTAGTAAAAGGAAGTAAAAATCAATTGCCGCATGTATGTTACATCATCACTGGAAAATGGCTAAACTGATTTACCTCATTTTTTTTTGTTGTGTTCGTAATTGTCAGGACACGGTTTGAATCAAAGAAAATTTTGGGAAAATCCACCGGAAAAGTCGGAAAATCAAAGAGATGATTTTGTATGGTATTTTTGTATGGTTTTTCGTATATTTTCGTTTCTGAATGCATTTTCGAAGAGAAAAATGGGAAAATTGGAGTGGAAAATTCGGAAAATTAGGATAAATCGATTTTTTTTCAGGATGGAAAAACCCGAATAGAACAATGGAAAAGTCATGTCTCAAAACACACACGCATAGGTTCACGTAATATTAGGGAGTTTTTGCATAACGTTCCGATAAAATGACGTACCGTTAAAGCTTATGTTACCTAGCGACGTCAACGTTACAGCCAATCCAAATTAAATTTTTCGAGTTTAACGTAACGTTATTTTAACGTAACGTGGTGCAAAAACTCTCTATTATGCCCGGACAACGCCGGGTAGGTCAGAGCTATGATGTATACAAGGAATAAGGATTATATTTCGAAATTCAAACCCTAAAGGGGTAAAATAAGAGTTCAAATTTTGTATGGAAAAATAATATTAAATAGACATTTCGACTTGAAATTTCGTAGAAGTACTCCTAAAAACAAATAAGCAAACACGTATTTCGTGATTCTCCGAAAATTAACCCCTTAGGGGGTGAAATGGTGTAAATAATTCTAAAAATCGATATGGGTGTCGTTATTGAGATTTTTTTGGGCGTTGATTGCGAAAATGGCATTTATTTTTAAGTCCAAGACGGTGGACATGACAAAATTAAAACTCTATAGTGGTAAAACGAAGTTTCAGAGACAAATTATTTTTGGGCAGAACAACGTTTGCCGGGTCCGCTAGTTTTGAATAATTTTTAATTTTAGTGTAGATAGCGCAATATTAATCCATAACGTATAACACGAATCACAAGAGACTCTAATTATAAATTCGATCTCCCAGTGCTTCCCAATTTGTTATTATGACTTTTCACGGCTGTTAATAAACAAATATGTTTTTTAGATATTTATTGAGTTGTTGTATAACAGTTTGTGTGGCACGCGTGTGTTATTACACTTATTACCATAAATAACTATTGTTTACCGATTTCAGGATATTAAGCCTTTGTTTACGTATACAAAAGTAGGCTAGTAACTAAGTCATAACTGTATCTGTACGGTAATACACCTTTATTTCCCATTGACTTGTTAAACGGTCATTACTGTCGTCTGAATTGACTCGGTAAAAGAGTCTTTACAGGTCAGGTGCCTGTAAAATGGTGCCATCTTACAAGCACCTTGTTTTCTAATAATTACATCCTTCATTAATCACTGATATTAGTTTTTAGGATGTTCCCCAAGAGGAAATAAAACGTTGTACGCGGCTCGCTTGCAATTAGCCTTTATTGGGGCTCACCCGGCTCGCCCATAAAAGCTAATTTACTCAGCTTGCCACGTAAATAACTATTACCGTGCATGGCAACCGTTGCCATACTGAAACGGCTAAACTATTGAACAAACCCCGGCTGTTATGAATCATAGCAGCTTTGGATGTCTTAAAATCGTCACTGTACTAGCTCGACTTTCAAAACAACATCTGCAGCAGTTATGATACTCATAACATGCCTAGATATGTTAATAGCTATAACTCAGAATTCGAAATTCTTGGGTTTTTAGGTCATATTAACTAAACATCAGCGATGATAAAAAAAGGTTTATTTGTTTAACCAGTTTAAATTACGATGCCTACGACGTTTCGACAAGATTAAATGTCATTATCAAGTAATGGGATAATTGAGTTGTAAATGTAAATTGAAAACTAATCCATCATAAATAAAAATAGAAATTAAACTAGAAACTAGGAAATCTTACATCCGAACTAAAACCATTTATAACAAGCCTCTCAATGATTTTAGTTAAGATTTAAGATTTCCTAGTTTCTAGTTTAATTTCTAATTTTTTTATGATGGATTAGTTTTCAATTTTCGTTTACACTCAATTATCCCATTACTTGATAATGACATTTAATCTTGTCGAAACGTCGCAGGCATCGCAATTTAAACTGGTTAAACAAATAAACCTTTTTTATCATCGCTGATGTTTAGTTAATATGACCTAAAAACCCAAGAATTTCGAATTCTAATTTGGAAACTAGGTTACGAATTTAATCAAAATAGCTATAACGTACATAGTTTTCGACTCTTATTTTTTTTATCAATATATTATTATCAATTTCACAACAGTAAATTTTAATCGAAGTATTCTCATCAATTGAAATGACTAAATAGCCCTACTTTGTAAGAAATTTTACGACCGGTTGAGACACAAAATTTCTTTTGTTATGAACATTTAAAAATTGTTCTTCAAAATGCTTAAGTAATTCAGTAACTGGAATCTAATTAAATAAAACTAAATTTACTACTAGAAAATGTGCTTGAATTGAGTGAAATTTGCCCTTAGTATAGCAGTAAACAATCTTTTACATAAAGCTTTATCCTTCGGAAAACTGAACACCTGTACCTTATTCACGTTTGTGCCTCTGCACCCAGGCATTCAACACTTATACCTACGGCATAATGATGTAAACGTCTATGCATAAAAACTTGTATAAATGTGGTATATAATTGCAATAAATTACTATTACATTTATTCCCCGTTAACTGCGTTGAAACTCTAAGAAATCACACCATTGGAGTAATAATGAGTTTATTTTGCAACGGTAATTTACGTGTTTATTTGTGAAAAATTAATAGTAAATACCTTACACGCGCAGCACTAAACACTAACGAATGCACTAAGTGACTTGCAATCAACGTGTAATTATAATTTGTACTCAAACTCCCTGTCGCTGCATTAACTATTCTCCTTCACCCGACGTCACGAGACCGAAACGTCAGGCAGCGTTGGCCTTGTCTTTATGATGTTGATCCACTGATCCACATTGGAGCCGAGGATTTTTACCGGTAACTCAAAGAACTGTTAAAATTCACGAGAAAACAAAAAGTTTACTCTTCACAATTTATTAGACCATGCAAGATTGAATTTGGAATACGCAGGAGGCTACATAAAACTTTACAAACTATTGAAATCGATGGGGGTATGAATATGAAAAAAAAAATCCAAAAAATACATAACTGATTCAACATTTCTGTTGACAAGCAAACTCAAATTTGTAAAAAAATATTTGGAATATGCTGATGTCGAAATAGAATATACCACAACGGAAGCGTGATAGTTGAAAGATGATGATAGATGCTCGAACTAGCAATGGGGGTAAATGTGTTATCGTTATCGGTGTTGTTAGAAAAGAAAAAATTCTCCAAGCCTGGCTGTATAAAAAACAAAAATAATTTTGATGGAAATGATAAAAACAACTTTGGAATCTATTAAAACAAAACAACATCAATGGGAAAAACTCCAGTATAGTCCACTGGAACATTTTGACATTTACAGAATGGAACTGTTATATCAGCCGTTCTAAAAAAGTTGTGAAACTATATTTTAAGCCATTAGATTAAATCCCATTTTTTACGGCCCTACACAGGGGATTTTTGTACTGAGTACACACAAATCTTAAACTGCAGCTAAACTAACGTCGCACCTTGACTGCAGACAATATTGGATCTGGCGTGAGACGCTCGTGTTCTGTCTCCATCGTCTGAACATTTGTTGAACCACCGACAAATTGAGAATCACATTACGACACGCATGCGCCTAAGCACCAGTGGATTATGTTGGAGTTTAGCCCATCATTGTTCTAAGGCTTCCTCCCAACCATTGTATTTACAACCCCATTGAACTTATATGGGGATTCTGTAAAAAGCTATGTAATAGATTAATAATGACAGCCCCAAATTTAAAAGACAACTCAGAAAGGTTTCGGAGGAAGTCTTGAGCAATGTGGTACTGATAAATAGAGAAACTGCATTAATCACTGTGAATCTTTTTAACAGAAGTGATTGGGTGAAATATATCGGAGAACATTGTGTAGTCGACGTTCCTGCTATGGTAATCTCATTAGCAGAGTCGTCCGATTCTGTAAAGATTCGGATTTGGACTTATTAAATTGACCCCTTTAGCTTTAATAACAGACCTAACAGAAAATCCAACAGCAGAAGCACAACCCAATGTTGAAAAATGTGCAAATTCTCCTTTTTGTTATTCTAAAACATAGATCTATTAACACTAAGTACGATTTAGTTTGATATGAGATATGTCCCGTAAGTGGCACTTACGTATTATCCATTTACTTGACATCCGCACTGTCAGTGCCAAATTTTAAAAAAATGTCTTAACTATACTTCCAAAATGATGTGTTTGTGATTGACTGTACATTAATGTATATATTTAAAACGTGAAGCGTTTTCTTTCGACATCTATTTTGAGACTTCCACCGGACCGATTTCGATAATTCTCTTTTTAAATGAAACCCGTCACCGTATAGATGAGCACAAAACTCTAAATTGCAAATAACTGCCTAACTTTTAGAGAAAAAACAAAATAATGTAGCCCGCAAGTGACGTAGCTTTAGCTTCCAGCCCCAAAGCAGTGGAACCAGTAAACGCTCGAAGTCGACCCGCGGTGTTCTCTTGATTTTTGTAATGGACCACTGTACGTACCGGCTCGAATTTCTTTGTGTAAAATACGGCGTGAAGTTCGTCATGGCTTGAAATTACAAATAATATTCACTCATATAAAACACCAAATAATAGACCTGACATTATAGCCCGTGTTTTTAATGCAAAAGTGAAGCAATTGTTAACACTGATTAATAAGAATAAAGTATTCGGTAATGTTAAAGCGTTCATTTATACTGTTGAATTTCAAAAGCGAGCATTGCCCCATGCCCACTTATTAATCACTCTTGAGGATAATTGTAAATGTCGTGAAGTTGAAGATATTAATAAAGTTGTATCAGCTGAAATTCCTGATCCTAACAATGATGTTACCCTATTTAATTGAGTTAAAAATCACATGGTACATGGACCTTGCGGAAGCTTAAATCCGTCTTGCGTTTGCATGGATAATGGACATTGTAAGAAAGACTTTCCAAAACAATTTTCTGAAAAAACTAAAGAAAATATCAACGTTTATCCGATCGTTACAAAGAATTTTTGTAACTTGCAAACTATTTTGCAACTAGTCCACTAGTTTAATTATTAAAATGTGAAAAATAGCAGCCAACATACTGTCAGTTTGACAGTGCGGATGTCAAGTAAATGGATAATAGTTCTAATTACAATACTATGAAAATAATATGACACGAATTTCAACAAAATAATGTTGATACTTCCATAAATATCTAACATAATCTACAATTATTTAATGCTTTGATTACTGTATGATGTTTTAAAGCTGGGGTTTAAAACGAAGAAAATTCACCAATCGCCCCTCTCTTTATTGTGCTGTGCGGTGCTGGTATCTGTATTGATATAGACACACTCGAATTTTCCAATGTAAATTTCTACTGCAGCTATTCAATTTATGCAAGGATTTGTTTCTCTGCTGAGCAGGTGTGGGTCAAAGACACGGACAGATGTTTTTGCCGGTGCAGATAATTTTAAGATTATTCTGTGACTTTAAGTAAAATAAGCTTCTTTGCCTTTGTATGTATGTATTATCGAAAACCTCATTTTACCTTAATGTGTAAAGACCGGTGCTTTATGCTTCTTGGCCTTTCAGTCACTGTAATTAAACAAAAATCAGTGAAATATCAGGCATAGATAGAATAAACAGGATATTTAACTGATTCTAGCCAAATTCTGAATCTATTATATACAGTGACCGCCACAGAGTCAGCGTAATGTTGGAAAAATTTAGATTTTTCAAAAAAACTTTTTGCGTCAATAATTTGTGTTTGCCCAAAAACCTAATTAGCCCCTATCATATATACCAAGTAATATTTACTTATTTAGAAAATGGAGTTTTTCGAAATTGTCAAAATCCAAAAAGTGCTATTTTTCGAAAATTAAGTCAGATTTCAATGATATTTTTTAGAGTGTGTTATTTTTAGCTAACTGAACAATCTCAGGCCAGAAAACACCTATGTTTTTAAATTTAGCTAATTATTAATTTTTCAAATTTTTAAATATTTTTCAAAATTTCACATGGCAATACTTAATATCAAAATTCAATTGTTTTATGTTTTTATGTTATCTCACACAACTATACCTATATAAAAAAGGGAAAAACAATTACATACACATTTCCAAGGGGGTAGGTGAAGCATAAAAGAGTTAAGGACTTTTTTTTTAAGAATATTTTCCTTTTTACCTACAATATTTTTTGCAGCCTTTGATAGTTTAGCATATTGAGTAAGGGGCGAGGGGGGCACTCCAGAACTCGTTTAAGATTTAAAAGAAAGCACAAACATTTGTAGTCCGTACGACGAACGGGCATCTTGCTAGTCTGTAGTAAATTAAGCAAGAAAGTATATATGTATTACGTAAAAAACTAATCTGTTACATTATTATTTGTAATAATAACATATTTATTTGTAATAATTGTACGTGAAGATATAAACTACAATTCAATTTTTAAAAAAGTTTTCGGTAGCGGGAATGAACACAGGTCTCCTTAGCGAAAGTCAGGTATCCTAGCAAATACACTATACAGGGTTATAATTTCTCTTCTTCAACCAGCTATATACTTCGCAGATTCATGATATTTAAGCCAAAATACACTTATTTTAATGGCTGAATTTTTATCAGTAATAATGTATTAAGGGCAAATGATTTTGCCGGTAAAAATGTTTTACGAAAGTTTCTTGTTTTGGCAATGTCACAAGACAAAACAACTTGATAGGCAAGGGAATTTGTCAAAGTTATTTTGTTGAGGGTATTGCCAAAAAACTACAAATCTTGAATAAAACATGTTCCCAGCAAAATCATGAGCCCGAAACACATTTTGTGGAGTATTTCCCAAATATGTATCAGTATACAATGAATATGACATTTATACTGATTCACAATGACAGTTTAATGACGATTTTCAAATGCCACATTGCTTAAAACAACATATTTGGTAGTTTCCATAGATACATGTGGTAAAAGAAACTGATAAAATCCCAAGGAAAATTTTTGATTTATTGAAACTATAAAAACACGTGATTGGTTGAATTTTGGAAAATTATGGCTTTTGATTGGATAATAGGAGATGCGGGAAATAGTCCCTAAAATTAGTTCAACAGTAAATTATTATCTAAATATTACCACATTGGAAATGAGATGACCACTTTGTAATAGATTATTTAATCATTACAAGATACTATCAAACAAATTATTTTTAAAATTATTTTATTTATACATTACATATCTACATTCAACAGTTTTGTGTTGAACGCGATAATTAAGCTATTTAGGTGATTCTTATAAAACATCTATAAAATAATGCTTTTTAGAGGCGCGAGTCCAGCGACAGGGCCGTATCAAAGTTAGAAACAAATAGGAATTTCTTTTAAATTAATATTATAAATTATTTTATTTATTTAAAAAAATACGATTTTGTAACTAAACAATCAAAAGTAGCGAGTAACGCGTACAGCAGCTGAACAAGTCAGGTTAAAAATCAGTTTTTTTATGTTTAATAATCTTCATCATCGTTTCCATAATGCTGCATATTGTACGACTATACAGTGTGGTAAAAAAGTCTGGAACACCTGAAATATCTTGCTTTGTTTGCATTTTTCTCGAAAATTTCTTTATGCAACTTCATAAAACTTTTATACTACAATACTTAAAACGATGTGCTCTTCCACATCCTCGAACAAAAAATACGGGTTATCATTAAAAAAAAATGCCCCAATTGGCCCTGCTGGTGTACGCCACTGTAAATAGTTCTAAAGTATTTCAAAAGATAGCAAATTTACAATGATTTTTGACCACTTTGAGCGTTTTTGTTACAAAACAAGATTTTGCAAGATATTTCAGGTGTTCCAGACTTTTGTACCACACTGTATATTATTTTTATAGGAAACTGAGTTTGTGACAATCTAAAGCAAATTGGTTCGCAACAACTCTATCGTATAACTGTTATAAAAGTAAAAGAAACGTCTACTTTAATGACAAATTTTAGTAGTAATGGCATTTAAGACGGTTGCCGAAATACATTCTTTTTCAACCTAAAAATAAATATTCTTCAACAATTATTTTCTTCATAATTCATATTTCGTTCTAAACGTTTCTGTTCGGCTATTAATTATTACGTATAGCAAAACAGCTAGAAATCTGGGCTCTAATAATAAACATCCACTGTCACTCGCATTCGCGATTTACCATATTGTAAATTTCGCATTTCCGACAGCATTGCAAAGTTGAAATTTACCGCAGTTCGTGCCATGTTCACAACCTTGGTTTTTTTAGTGTATTATTCTAGTGACCTTAGGTTTTGTAACGACAACACGACATCTGTTTTACAATGCCTAAACTATTTATACGCTATTTATGTGGAAATTTATCAGGTGTCTGCAAACACAGCACCGATAACCGACATTTGGCGTTGTAATATTCGCCCTAAATGACTACCGCTTCAAATTTTTTAGGAATCACGTATTATCAAAAACTAAACGTCAGAAATAGTTCAATGAGGTCTTAAATGAAAGATCAAAAATCGTATCTTCTTGCAAGCTATTTTACAGTTTCTGCTTTCTATTTTGCACAAGTAAATTTTACTGTTGAATGGCAGAAATACAAATGAAAAATGGCTGCAAAAGCGTCGATATTTTAAATACAATTTTAGAGCGCAAGCGAATCTTTTACCATTTATAAAATAGCTTACGATAATCAGCCAACGTTCGTCTTTGAAATGAAGTCTTATTTCACTTCCTACGAGGTCTGTAAATCGATAATACGTGATTCCTATGTATCAAGCTGTCCCTATTATTTCAACATAAGCCAAACGCCAGCCTTAAAGTGAAACTAGATTTCTAACTATTTCCAGTAACGACAACCCAAGGAAAATAAATTATCCTATATTCTAAAATTACTGTTTCGCCTAATTCCAAAACGAGTATAGATAGTTCTATCAATATGGATGTGGTACAAATTTTCGTTGAGAAGCGCTAAAGATAATTTGATGATCATTAATATTATGATACTAGTGCTTTAATAGCACTTATACACGTGAACAGTATCATACGCTATTTTTTCTACAATCGTATCCGCAAAATAAACAGTCACTTTGATACTAGAAACTGTGCAAAAAGTTGTCATTTTGACAGTATCGTATAAAAAATATGAGTGGAACCACTATAATTATTACAGCACCGAATATTTCCTTAAATATGCGAAATACGCCAAGTACACAACTGTAATATTCTCAGATATTCCATTCTTTGCATATAAAGCGTATTGGATATAAGATAAGCGGTGGAAAACATTTACTTAAACGTCTAAAATGTAAATTAACGTCAAGATATCCGGTACCAGCCATAAATTTGAAGCATGAAGCTATGGAAAATATGAGGAAAACATACTGAGTAACTAAAACTGAGGTCCTTTATTAAAAAAATAAATACTTACGGTAAAAGTAGGTAAGATACCAAAAGTATGAAAACGTCTGGTTTTGTACCGTCACTTCACAATTGTAGAGCGAAATCCCCCAAATGCACCATCCCAAATGAAGAATTGACTGGATCTGGAATATTTCACAAGTTAAAATTATAAAAATTAAGTAAAAGTATAAACTGAACAAGTGTAGGCGTCTCAAAACGCAATAAATCACTCGCAATCAATTTTATGAGTTCGAAACAAACTGTCGTGGGCGTCATTATAGCCAGGCAAATTACAACCACAAACAAGGCCGAAGTAACACGAAATGTGACGTTGCTCGCATATGATAAACAACAGATGGTTATTTATGTACTAATTAGGTGTTTTGTACTTACGATCGAAAATGCCGCAGCACAACAACAGGCCTTGTACGGCACAAGGCACATACTAGGAATTTTGTGTCAAAATTGCCAGAACCAAAGTTAAATCTGTCAAATTTGGGAAGCAAACAATCGTAACCGTTCGGTGCAACTTTGATATTAAACTACTCTTGTGCAGGTAATTATTTGTCTCTGCGGCTGATTAGATAAGAGATTCCTAACATTAAATTATGTTTGCTGGATTTGCGAATTTCCATGTTGTTGTGTAAGAGAAATAAATTAGTTGTTATGCTGCAGCAGAAGAGGCACTCGAAACTCATTGCAGCTAGAGATCCTGTATATAGTTAGTGTAGGTATATAGTTAGATAAGAGTTGAGAAAACACAAACGTCAGCCGCCAAATTTGATCCAAAACATGCATCATGCATGCATGCTCAGAAATACTGTTTGAAAATCACTAGATCGTTTATCTAAAACACCTTTATTTAAATTTCTACTGCTGCTTCAAAGCACGCAAAATATAGCGTAGAGTACTGTTTGTATCAGAAATAAGTAACAAGTGTTAAAAAACTGAAATATGTATACACATTTCGTATAGCAGATATATGAACATTTCCTAAAACGATGGTTTCTGCATATTAAAGCATCGTACTGATCTTTAGTAAACATGTTTCTGAAAGCTTTTTCGAGTTTCTCGTTTTTACTCTTTTCATTGTGTACCTACCTAATGTCTTGCTCAGGATAACGTGTTTGCGTGCGAGTTACTAATTTTGAATGGAAAACACAATCCTTGCTTTGGTATAGGAATTCATACGTGGTTTGGGTAGCAGCTTCCTGTTTATTGCTATTTCTGTCTTCAAAGCAAGATTCAGACAAAGGTTCAGCGGAAAAGTCATCTTTAGGATTGAAGAAAATTTCATTTTCAGGTCTGGTTATATGATATGAAAATAAAGTAGGAACGGCAGCACCTTTGAATTTCCTTCTTTCATCCACGCGTACTTCTTCCCACTGGTTTTATTAAAATTTACTATTTTTGATATGCTGCTCTTAGCTCTTCGTTACTCTTTTGTAACTATATAACAGTAACTATATACAGGGACTGTAATTTCAGCATTTCAGTTTGATATCTGTGCGATTTTTGCTACTTTAAATCTGCACCGCTAAACATTATTCAATGAAAGTAACGGGTGTTCATAAACAGTCGTCATCCCAGTAGGTTTTGACTTCAGAAACGTATGTCTATTAAAATTGCGAAAAAATGCGCTATGACAGTACTCAATGACGTTTCATTGTGTTGCACGAATTAATCAAAGACATAACATTTTGTTTTTCAAAGCAACTGGGATGACGACTGTTTATGAACACCCGTTACAATAAACACAAGTATGCCAGATACAAAGCTTGCGCAATTCAACTTTCAAAGGAGGTCTAAATCAACATTTGCTTCTGAACACATTTTAGAAATAATAGTCGAATCTTACAGTACAGCCGCTGCCCCTATACTTCAAAGCCAAGCTGTTAGACTTGGAAACATTGAATCGCTGATAGTTGGTGGTCCTAAATTACAGTACTCAAATTTGAAATAATTTTGCTTTAAAGAGCACAGTTTTACCGTAATTAACTAAATATAGCTTCTGTCATTGTGACATTTATTTACATACTCAAGTAATACAAACATGTAACAGTATATTTATAAAAATAAAACGACTTTATCTTCATCCGTGTTGTTATAGCCTCTTAACCAAATTAATTTTAGTATCGTTAAGAGCTTCATTACCGCACTGAATGCGGTAATGGATATTACCGCACTCTTTTTATACATTGAACCAGAGTTTATTGATGAAGATAAAATATTGAACAATACATGTTTGCTTATGCCACACAACGAAACTCGTTTGATTGCCGCAAAACTCGGCTCACCGCCTCGTTTTGGCAATCAAACTCGTTTCGTTAAGATGCTCATAATCAAACTTGTATCGTTAATATCTATAACATATGTAACCCATGGATAAAAGAACATTTCTGTAATAATTTTAGTTTGTAATTTTTTATACACCACTGCTGATTGAGAGTACAACGTATATGCAAAAACTATGATGTGCTACTGTAAATAATCTTATTTGAACTAAATAAACTTATCCGCTCGGTAACATCTAAATTTGTGTGACGTAAATTGTTCCATAAACTTCTGCTGATGTCATCATTTAAAAACACTTTCACTGTTTGTGCATATCTTTACAATTTTTATGTTCTTCTACATTTAGGATTTGTCCCTTCTTGAGGCGCTTTTGACGACAAATATGCTGGTAAATTTGGAAATAAGCTTGGGACAGCATTGTCAGCTAATCGATAGCAATGCAGCATCAGCTTCTGCTGTTTCCCCCTCTTATTTCTAACACTTTCAAATGTCTTTTCCATTAAAATGTATTTCACACACGACATCACTTTTTGTTGGGTTCCAACATTCTCATGGTATTGCGCGAAGCCACGCTTTCTTTTGTAAAAGAAAATGTTGTTCTAGTTTGCATACCACTTTCTTTTAAGGTACTGTCTTGGTTGGTACACAGCGTCTTCGTTGCATTCTAAATATAAAATTAAAAGTTACAAGAAATGCGCTAAAAATGAGGTTAGATTGTCACTTATCTCGGTTGTATTTCAGTGAAATACTTATAAAAACCTATAAATACTAGCAGAAATTTTAGTTTTCACTTATCACGAACAGTTCAACAATATAAATATATATAATAAAATTATAATATAATAGGAAGGCACTAACACCCCATGCAGGAGATTGGCCTGCAATTGTATGTATTTCTTAAAATAACAATTGACAATTGTAGTTTCTGTAATCATCTACAAAGACACGCATTTCTCAATTTCCAAGCACTTTATTTTCTTATATTTGATATTAAGATTTTTTTTAAATCTTAATTCTTTAATTTTCCAGTTTAGTACCATACTGAAGTTTCCCCATATGGGAAACCGTAGTAGACATCGCCTTTTTCTATTGTTCTTGAAAATATCCTTAGTCCGAATGGCCAATGGTATAATGAATCGCACCACTGCACAGATGTAGGTTGTGGTAAAAAAAATCGAGGAGTTGAGTAGGTATATAGTTTTCCATCAATAGTTCAAGCTGAATTTGCTTATTTTTAACAAACCAAGGAGCGTTTACGATCATGTATCGGATCTCATTTTGGATTGTTTGCAGTTTCTTAATGTTTGTTTTTGATGTTGCTCCCCAAACATTGCAACAGTATGTAATTATTGGTCTTAGTATCGCAGTTTATAGTACTTTCCCGCACGGTGTTTTAAGGAAGATTTTTTATTAATTAGAGTGTACCTATAACATACCTAACCTAATATAGCATTCTGTAAGTTTATTATTGATGTGGTAACTCCACGTAAGTTTCCGGTCGATGCAACTCCTATATAATCTTACTAGAACGCGTTGGCCAGCCTACGTCTGGCCCTGCCAGCGTAAAGAAACGGTTAACAATAAAAATGCTTGCTTAAGCTGGTAGCCAGCCGACGTCCGGCCCTGCCAGCGTTAACAATACAAATGCTTGCTGCGTCGCCACTTGTGCGCGGTCGACATGTGCGCGCGCCAGGGCTTACGGTCGGACGGCCGGCGACATCAGCTCTTATAATATAAGATTGCTTTATCCTTTGGATTCTATATAATTTCTCGATCATTAATTACTATATTTGATGGATCAATAGGTCGCCGTAGAGTAAGAATCTTCGTTTCGCACTTGTCTGGATTAATGTTCGTGCACCATTTTGTAAACCATTTAGTTATCTTATCAACGCTTCGTTGTAGTTTATGCTTGACTGTGTTTATGTCACAATCTTGAGAAATAATAGCAGTGTCATCAACATACATCGCTATTTCTGAGTTCTTAGGTTCCGGAATGTCAAACATGAAGATATTATATAATTTTGGTCCTAATATGGATCCTTGTGGAACCCCTGCATGTATGTTTGTAGCTGTGAAAAGCGTCATAGCAATTCGAACTCTGAAGGTTCTGTTGTTTAGAAATGATGAGATTAAGTCTTGAAGATATGAAGGTAGCTTCATTTCCATCATTTTGAATTGTAATCCATCTATCCAGACACGAACGAACCCTTGTGAGACGTCTAGGAAGGCAATTGCAATATGTTTTTTATTTTCAAATCCACGTTCAATTGCTTCAGTTTTTCGAAGAAGTTGATAAGTTGTGGAATGCTCACTTTTAAAACCAAATTGAAAAGGCGAGAGTTTGTTTTTTCCTTAAAGTGATTGATGAGTCGAGTTTGGATTATCTGTTCTAACAGTTTAGATATTGTTGACAGAAGGCTTATCGGTCGGTAGCCTGACGGGTAGTCGAGAGTTTCCCTGGTTTGTGGAACACTAGTATTACCGCCTCTTTCCACATGTCAGGTATACAGTGTGTCCAAGATAAGGAGGGCCAGTATGGGGATCTCGGTAATGGTAAGAGATACAAATTTGGTTAAATGGGAAGAAAGTTGCGCAATTAAAGGACTAATAAAATGACGTCTAGAAATCCTTGATATGATTTTTCGTTTTTGAATTATCTCAAAAAAACCGAATTTTTGGATTTTCTTTTTTATTTTTTTCTGGCGTTAATATTAAAGTTAGAGCGAAACTGATTAAACTTCTTTATAGCAACTTTTAGTGGACTTAATGATTACGTAATCAATTTTTTTATCCGACGTTTCGTCTTCGAGAAACCATCATCAACTTCGTTTTTTTAAATACGGTCCTGGTTTTTTCATGCCAAATTTGCAAAGCCCTTGTTACTCTGAATTCAACAATGTGCCACATATTATGGTTTAATTACGTTTCGAGCTTTTTTCTGATCATTATCAGAAATTTTTTTAGATACGGACCTGCATTTCTCATAATTTTGTAAAAATAAGTTCATACAGTAAGTTTGGCCCTCTTACATGCCGTTAAAATATTAAAATGCACATCATAATGTCATAATTCTGATACATTATTTTAATAACCAACCAATAACTATTAACAATAAACAAAAAAGAAATGAACAAAAGATAGACATAAAGAATAACAAAACGAACATCGAAACCATTTAATAGGTATTAAATTTACAGAAGGTATTCAAAAAGGTTGCCATCATTCTCTATGCATAAATAACATCTAACTGTAGAATCTAAAACATTATTCAGCAATACTGGCGTTATACTTTGAAAGGCTTCAAGAACCAATCTTCTAAGTTCTTCTTCTATTTCAAAACGTTAAATACCTATTAAATTGTTTCAAGGCTCATTTTCTCATTCTTTCTGCCTATCTTTTGTTCATTTATTTGTTGTTAATAGTTATTGGTTGCTTATTAAAATAATGTATCAGAATTATGACATTATGATGTGCATTGTAATATTTTAACGGCATGTAGAAAGGCCTAACTTACTGTATGAACTTATTTTTACAAAATTATGAGAAATGCAGGTCCGTATCTAAAAAAATTTCTGATAATGATCAGAAAAAAGCTCGAAACGTAATTAAACCATAATATGTGGCACATTGTTGAATTCAGAGTAACAAGGGCTTTGCAAATTTGGCATGAAAAAACCAGGACCGTATTTAAAAAAACGAAGTTGATGATGGTTTCTCAAAGACGAAACGTCGGATAAAAAAATTGATTACGTAATCATTAAGTCCACTAAAAGTTGCTATAAAGAAGTTTAATCAGTTTTGCTCTAACTTTAATATTAACGCCAGAAAAAAATAAAAAAGAAAATCCAAAAATTCGGTTTTTTGAGATAATTCAAAAACGAAAAATCATATCAAGGATTTCTAGACGTCATTTTATTAGTCCTTTAATTGCGCAACTTTCTTCCCATTTAACCAAATTTGTATCTCTTACCATTACCGAGATCCCCATACTGGCCCTCCTTATCTTGGACACACTGTATAGCTCAGGCGCATCCATGCGTTAAATGTTGTTGCAAGCAATTTGGTTAATTTTTAATTATAATATTTAGTATCATGTCTGATCCTGGGGACTTTTTAACTTTAAGCTTTTTAATACTCTGTTGGATCTCATGCGGTGATACGGGTTTGAAGTTTTTGGATTTTCGGAATCCTTATTTTGGATAGTTGTCTCAACATGCTGCATACATTCTTCGTTTATTATTGTTCTAAACTTATGTTTCAGGTGCTTCGCAAAAACTTCACATTTATCCGAATCTTCAGTGTATACTTGTTTATTTACTCGCAGTGGAGGGATAATAGTTGGTTGTCTGAGGTATCTTTTTGTAGCAGTCCAAAGATTTGGATCATTAGGGGATATATCGCCTAAGTATGACTGATAAGTTTCTACCCGAAATTTGTCTAGTACTTGTTTGTCTCGCCTCATTAGTCCATTTAGTGCAATTTTTGCATTTGGATTCCTTGTTCTCTGCCACCGTCTTCTAATTTGGTTTTTTTCTCTTATTAGGTTTAATATATACATTGGTGTATAGTCTGTTCACTAAACACAAAAACACAAAGTGGCCTTTGATAACCAAAATTTCATGAGTGTACTTCCAAAATTCACCTTTGTCTAGGAATGTACTTACAAAAAGTTACTAAAACAAATAGGTTAAGGGTGTGACATTTACTACCCATCTGTCATGAATGTTGTAATTAACTACTATTAAGGATATTATACAAATACTGCGTTGGATACTATTGACGTAGCGTTTACTAATGGGTATCTTTATTACATTTTATGAAACTTTAGGTTAGAATTTCTAGAAAACTATCTACTTTGACACTGACAATGAGAAATTTTAAATGTCATTTTTCAATTCAAATCTGCCAGTATGCAGGCGTGCAAACCTTTGCAAAACAAAATACAGAATCCCTAGTAGAAAAATTATATGCACATGCCAACTTCAAAAAAATTTATATGTTTTTGTGTTTAGTGAATGCCCTATATGTAAATAGTTTGGGCGTTTTTGCGGCTGAGTGTTGATTATAGATCTGTTTATTGCTTCTTTAATACTATTAGTAATTATACCCAGTATATTGTCTATTTCTAAGTTGAGCGCTATCGGGCATGTTATTAATCTGTTAATGTTTTCTTTGTATATCTCCCAGTGAATTGGTCAATTGATGAGGCTCTGAAGTTTCGGAATCATTTTCGGGTAGTTATTAAATGTCATGACAATTGGCAGATGATCAGAGTCAAGCTCTGTTAGCACTACCTGATGTATTGGTTTGTTAAAGTTTTTATTTAGTACAATATCCAATATATCAGGTCCATGATGTGCTCTATATGGATATCGCGTTGCTCGGATAGTGCCATAATGTATACGCTGTGTGCAGGCGAAAGGTTATGCAGTTTTATCTGCATTCCTAAATTGAATGTTTGCAGTTTAGGTCCCCTATGAGCAAAGTTGGTAGTTGTTCTTCAAAAACTGTCATATGATACTGTTAGCATTAATTGTTTGTATGGATATTTATATGCACATACAATTTTAAGAGTACTGTTGTCTAACATTGTGAGCTTAATTGCAATGGCTTAGAGGATTATCAACTCCTCCATGTCAATCGGATATGTCATTAGGGTGCGTCTAATGATTATCGCAACTCCTGCACCGTAGTAGTTATTCCTGTCTTTACGGTATACAGGGTGAGGCACCTAAAGTGTTACAGAGCAATAGCACTCAAACTATTGATCACATCCAAAAATGCTTCAGACAAAAGTTTCAGTGTTCGAGAAGGCCGTCATACTGGATCACTCTATTTTTTTATCGGTGGAGGCGCTGAAGCTACGTCAAGGTCAACTCCACTTTTTTAAATGAAACCATGTATTTTTCTTTCGATGACATTATTACCGATTTGAAGACGAATTCAGCGACCAGCAACACAAGGTCATTCTAGTTACGCAAAGTATGAAAATAGTCGAAAAATAGAAAAATGCAACAGTGCAACAAACACGAGTCAACACGACGGTGCACCACCCCATTATGCTATGTGTTTAAGACAAGTGCTAAATGAGATTTTTGGCGAAAAGTGGATAGGACGAGGCGGTCCTGTAGCTTGGCCACCTCGTTCGCCAGATCTAACATCACCAGATTACTTTTTATGGGGTTTTGTCAAAGATCGCCTAATGGCGGTAGCACCTATCACGCCTGACGACATGAAAGACAGAATACGCCGAGCATGTACCGAAATTACACCACAAATGTTGGCTGAAGTTAAACGGTCTTTTCATTAGCGAATTAACAAGTGCTTACAAGTCGAGGGTCATCACTTCGAGCATCTTCTGTATGTAGACCCAAACCAAGGTTAGTGGATCCTTTGAAAGTGATTATTCCAATATTTTTCGATTTTTCGACTATCTTTATCTTTAAACTTTGCGTGACTAGAATGACCTTGTGTTGCAGGTCTCTGAATTCGTCTTAAAATCGGTAATAATGTCATCGAAAAAAAAAATACATAGTTCCATTTAAAAAAGTGGAGTTGACCTTGACGTAGCTTCAGCGCCTCCACCGATAAAAAAATAGAGTAGTCCAGTATGACGGCCTTCTCGAACACTGAAACTTTTGTCTGAAACATTTTTGGATATGATCAATAGTTTGAGTGCTATCGCTCTGTAACACTTTATGTGCCTCACCCTGTATATTATATTTGTCTATTCCAAATTTTTCATTTTCTATCAGGGGACTTTCAGTAAAGCAGGGAATGTCAATATTATATCTATCCAAAAAAGCTATAAATAATGATCTTTGATTTTTTTTTACCGTTCTCAGTCCAGTTTGTTATTGTTAAATTAGTGAGTAGTTTCTGATTATTTGCCATTGATGATAACGTTGGGACTGCTAACATCAAGAAGTATTTTATTGTGTCAATGTGTGGAATAATTAAATTTAAGATTATTTATAGTATTTGGCGTGTGATATTGTTGCTGGCACTATCAGTCGACGTCAAATTCGAGGTTAGCAGGTTAGGTTTTTCGTCAGTCTTACACTGACGCAAAACATAACCTCGAGTTTGACATAGACAGCATCACCAACAATACACTGCAGTACTGCCACACGTATACCAAGAACCACAAACAAACAAACAAACACTTTAATAAAATCAAAATGGTTCTTATTAATGTTCAGTATACAATAGTAATTTCCGATACAAGTGCGTACAGCTAGTCTTTAGTCACGAGTAGGGCAGAGTTAAAACGTGAATGAGCGAGCCCTTTAAGCCCCGCCAGTGACTAATGATGCTTTACACATGTGTATCGTACAATATTTTATCTACGATAGAATCTAGAAAACATGGTAAATATAAAAAAATATTTAAATGTAAAGTAGGATTACTAGCAAACGGTCATAATTTTGCGTGGCTAAAATTTTAAAACACGTTGCTACTGACGACGTAAACTAATAAAAACATGTTATAAAACAGTCGTTTTACAAACTTAAAATTGTCAACTGAAAGGCAATTTTACACACTGTCGTAGATAATAGTTATTTACATTACAAGTGCAGTAGGTCGCATTCTACAGCGCGAGGTTTTAATTTTGAAGCCGAGCGCTGTAAAATGCCTAACGCACCGAGTAGTGTATTACATTTTTTGGCCGACATATATGTTTCTAACATTTTCTATAAATTCATGACTTCGCTTTCGAAAATCAAGCCATCGAGCACGCTGACATCAGTAAATGTTGTAGTTGACACTTTGAAACGTCAAAATTCAAAGTCGTAAATATCAATTTTCTTTATTTCTCCTAAACGCAACTGAACGATAAAACACGTAACTAGCGTTTCTGCTAACACCCGTTTTTACTACAAAGCAACTTTTTGTTTAAGGGTCTCCGAAAGCTAAAAATTTTCTAGTCATTTTACCGCACCGCGGTGCGACAAAGCACTGACTAACTATAAAATTGTAGTTACGGTGGACTCAACTGTGCATGAATGTGTTGCTTACATGTCACGAGGCCAAAATAGTTATATTACTATACAAGTGGGATAACAGCATCATTAATATACGTGTGTGTAAGTTACAAACGAGTGCGTAGCACGAGTTATGTAAGCACACAAGTATATTAATGATGCATTATCACACATGTATTGTACAAAATTTTATCTACCGACTGCCTAAAATTGAGAAAAGTGCATTAGGAGAAATGTTAGATCTGTCATTTTCAAAAATATTTTAGTAGGCAAATGTCATTATGTCATTCATTTGACACTATATCAGTTAGGTAATGAAGTCATTACACAACTCAGTTGCGTAATGAAACCATTACATAACTGAGTGGTGTAATGAGCTTCATTACCTAACTGAAATAGTGTCAAATGAGTGACGTAATGAGTTACTTATCCCACTGGAGTAGCTAAAACATTTTATACAACACAAGGCCGGCATTCGTGTTTATGGCCTCGCTAGTTAACGTGTCTCACCCTGGCGGACTCTAAGGTATTCTCGCCCTACCTTTCCGGCTTCTTCCTTCTAATTTCATCTTTGTCATAGTTTTTTAATTCTCTTTTCTTCCATTCTGCAGAGATTTTCATAGCATTTCGGTCTTTATCTTCTTTACTATTTGCTCACGGTTCAGCATCTCTCTTATTGTACTGCTTTTAGTTCTACCTCTTCTAGTGTGTCTCGTCGTTCTTAGATACTGTATTTCTGTCTCCGTTATTCTGGATCTCGCCCATCTGTAAGTAACCTTTCCAGTTCCTCCTTCCACACACATATTGCTTTTTGCATATCTACATCATTTTTTGTTAGCAGTATTGTATCGTCTGCTTAAATTAAGTGCTGTACATGTTCCAATCACCTAGTTCCATTCCTTGTTCCATTTAAATAGTTTGTCCCTACATCGTGTTGCTACTTCATTCATAACAACTACGAATAATAGTGGGGTAATGATAGCCCCTTGTTTTACTCCTCTATGTATTTTAGATCCTTTAGACCACACCTGGTTTGTCCCATATATTTAATAACTACTATATTGCTAGCGGCTATGAGTGGGGAGGTCACGAAGTAAGTGAGACAGACAACAAACTCTTCAATGTATATGATGAGCTGTGCGCGTCGGCGTCGTCCGCGCGATGGGGAAGTGGTCAAGTTTAAAATTCGCTTCTAAAGGCGGAGTTCGAATTCTCACGCATTCGCACGAGACGCGTAATACTCAGAGTGAGACTATGTCGACGCCGCGCCGTAATATTTTCGGCCGTTCCCAGGCTCTGCTAGTAATCTGCTAGCAATATAGTAAGTAATTCATATACAGTTTCTCCGCATATATCCTTCTACGTTGATGTATAAAGAGTTTATAGCTCTTAGTAATTGTGGTTCTATTCTATAACTTTCTAGTATTTCCCATATTGCGTTTCTATCTATATTGTCAAAAGCTGTTTTATGTCTAGAAATGCTAATCTTAATTCTTTACATTTTTCTAATCTCTTTCCTATAATCATCCGTAAGGTTCTAGGTTCTAGTCTGAAAGCTGCTTGTTCTTCACTTAGCCTTCCCTCAGTTTCCTCTCTTAATCTCCAGTATTTTGGTATATACTTGTAATGATACTGATGATAAACATGTCTCGAGATAATCATCGCAGTTTCTTGTGCTGCCGTTTTTATATAGCGGTAAAATTATATTTTGCTACCCCCTGTATAGTATTTTATCTTGGTTTCAGGCCATTTTAATTATATCTGTTAGTTATCCAGCTACTTTAATTCCTCCCCATTTTATCATTTCCGGTGCTGTATCCTGTTTGCTCTTAAATTTCCCACATCAGAATGGCCTTATTACTTGTTCGACTTCTTCAATTGTTATGGTATTGCTTATATTTCGTTTTTCTCTCTATACTATCTCATATCCCCACTATTTCCACGTATTCCTTATTACAGGATTAAACACTATTTACGACAATAGCACAATGTTTGATAGATTAAAATGAATGTTTAAAGGGAAGCCGCGCAATTTAATTCATAAGACTCTCGGAATCCCACAGATAGGGACTTACCTTTAATGTTTACGTTCTCCAGACTATCTGTAAAGCTTCCTGGAAATCGCCTTACAGCGAAAGGAAAGAACTCATAGAAGTAATTGCAAATATTTTACAGATCTAGTAAATGTTTATCAAATCTCGTATTTCATAGGCTACACGTGAACAGAAAGAAACACAATAACACCCTAAGGGACGTCACTGTGTATACAGTCTAACTTCGATACTAATAAACACCAGCCAGTGCTGGTTGAATTATTTGTCCAAGCGAGTACTCTGAAGGAGTTCCGTAATTTTAGCTTAACACCCGGAGAGAAACCCCCACACCTGGAGATGATGACTGAGTCTATTTTAGGAGATCGCTGGGTGGAGATAAGTTGCTCCGGCGTCGACGGTGCAGCGACAAAAATTGGAGAATAGTCAAAAATCTACTTAACATGGAGTGGCGGCTGCCAGTATTTGTACGACAACAAGGGTCCTAGGGTTTAGGGTATTCGACTTTCGCACGAACGTTGGCCTGCCTTCTGCTGCAAGCTTAAAACCTCCAATAACACGAATGTGAGCCAGGGAGCGGCGGATAATATGCCACCTTAGATCGTACACCCATACTTTAATACAAGCGTCGGCACTCGGCTTCCAAGACTCCAGCCGGTTTCAATGCATGACCGAGTAAAACGAAGCGGACAGCGGCAAATTCCACCTCTAGTAGCCGAGACATAGCAAGTTCAACAAACGTGGCGTTAAAAGTTCAAAACACCTTAACATTCTTTTGAATGCTCTTACAGCTTCATTTCTGCTGTTTATATAGGTATATCTGTTTATCTTTTACTGTTTCAATCCTTATGTGGTGCTTTCATAATTTCTTTCTTCTAACTTTATTATTGACTTCTTCATTCTACCATTTTGTCTTTTTATCATAGTTTATTACTTTACTTCCGCACACCTGCTTTGCGGTTTTCCACATGTTCCTTCTCTCCTTCTCTCCCATTTTTGTCTATATTTCTACTTTTCTGGTTCTCCCTGTTTGCTCTTTCTCCAGTTTTCGGTGTAGTGTTTTTCTATATCTTAGTTTGTTCTCTTTATGTTCCATTTATGTAACATCTTTATTCTTATTTTTTCATATAAATATTATATCTCCTATTTTAGGTTCTTCATGATTTTTAACCTCAACCACAAGCAGTCTATGATTTGTTTTTAATCTTTTATGAGTGGTTTTAGGGAGTTACTAAATATTACGTAATACGTGGCACTTCTAGCTTTCTTTTCTTTAGCTTCAAATGTAAATTTGGGTTTGTAAAACTAATTTTCAATCAGAATTTGATTTTCTGACATAAAATTGTATCATTTTTTCTCCGTTCTTTACTGTTGTTTCTCCCACAATACAACTAATAAGCTAAATCAAGTACTAATAAGATACATTATAATGACTGTATACATTTATTATTTCCTTTAACAATAGCTAGATTGTAATGATACAATAGAAGAGAAATTCAGTTTCGTGGACCAACTTCTTTAAAACAAAACTTAAAAGTAGAGCTATAGATACTTTTCTCTTTCCTTCGTTCGAGAATAATGTGGTAATTATTTAATTTTATCATTATACTGCACTTATTTTGTTGCCTTTTAGTTCTTTTATTCCTAACAACTTGAGTTACTTTATTTTCTATGCCAATCCTGTCTTCATTGTTCTCTACAATTAGTAAATAACTTGCATGCGTAACAAGACACACGTATAATAAACAACTATTCAAAATGTTTAGTTTCAAAACTTTCACTTAAGAGGAAAGTTTCATGTATAAAAAATAAAGCCCTTTACAGATTTTTTTGGTTTATAACTTGATGCAAGGAGCATTACTAAGGGTTTCCTTTCAGTTTTTCAGTATTGTTAGCAAGGTAAAAATATTTGTATATATTTTGTACATCATTTTGAACACTCTTGTTTTTCTTTGATATTTGTAAAATTTTTAGTTTCAAAACTTTCATTTGCCAGAAAATTTCGAAATAAATCTCTTTGCCGATTGTTTAGTATGGCAGCTGAGTTGCACACATGAATCCATAGAAAAAGAAGATAATTTGCTTCTAAATTTGTGTATTGTAGTAAATGCGCCTTTGTGTTTTGGAAGCTACAGTGCCTTCAGAAACGATCGAACGTTTTTGAATGGTCATGGTTATACAACGTATGAATAATATGTTGATGGCACTGTAAGTTTATGTCATATTCGAAGTTATCAGGTTAGGTTTTGCGTCAGTTTTGACACAGACTGACGCAAAACCTAACCTGATAACCTCGAATTCGACATAGACTTACAGTGCACATTACATATTATGTACATATTATTCATACGTTGTATAACCATGACCATTCAAAAACATTCGATTATTTCTAAAAGCACTTTATAATAAATTTAATAGTATATTAAAGTATGAGTGGATAACAAGGTCTTTAAAACACACGCAAGTTTTCGAAATAGAGCAAGTCTTTTAAAGACCAGTTATCCATGAATACTTTAACGTTTAACCTATTTTTTATTATACCTGCAATACTGGAAATAAATTACGCACTAAAAACTTAGAAATAATTTTTGCGTGATAAATCGAGAGGACATAATAATATTGCTACTATAGTTACGAGAATTGTTTACCTTTTTTGTCGCGTCCACGTCCGTTGTTGCATTCAGTCGTTTCCTTGACAACCTTTAAAGCTCGGCGAGCTTTAATCGCCTGTTTTCGCACGTTCAGGCGTGCTTTAAACGACGATTCTGATGCAGATAAAATAAAATAGTATATTAAAGTATGAGTGGATAACAAGGTCTTTAAAACAAGCGCGAGTTTTCAAGCACGACTGCGTAGCCGGAGTGCTCGAAATAGAGCAAGTGTTTTAAAAACCAGTTATCCACGAATACTTTACGCTATTTTTTATTATACCTCCAATACTGGAAATAAATTAGGCACTAAAAGCTTAGAAATAATTTTTGTTGTGATAAATCGAGAGGGCATAATAATATTGCTACTATAGTTACGAGAATGATTTACGTTTTTGTCGCGTCCATGTCCGTTGTTGCATTCAGTCGTTTCCTTGACAACCTTTAAAGCTCGGCGAAAGTCGTCTAATAAGCGAGATAATTCTTGTAGTTTTTACATTAAACGATTAATTTGTTTTAAAATCTAGAAATCTACTACTAAATTAGCATTGTTCACTAAAACGAGTTATCACCGTGTTGTATACAAAGTCTGGTTCGGCGTACCCACGACCATTTATGCTCTGCAAGGCACAAACTTTGTTGATGAATTTCCGCCGCTCCTGCTTGCACCCGATTGCGAAGAAAAAAATCTAGTGTGATACACGCACACAAATTCCTTTTACAGTGATCTTATAATTAGCAAAAAAATTGATTTTAAATTTGTCAAAAATTTTCAAAAATTACAAACTCTACAAATACGGTACAAAATACAGCGTTAGTTAAAGAGACAAGGTGTCTTCTATTATGTGTTTTAATAGAGAAACATTGCATAATCTCAATAACTTTTGAGTCACCTTCTTAGTTAGTCTTTCCTTGAAGAATGTATTCGTTACATATGCTTTATGTTCTCTAAGACATTGATTTTATGTTGTTTCCTTCTTAGTTTGGCATTGCTTTTTACTTTCAACCCACTAAATTGAAAGAGTGAGTTTAGTCACCTTCCCTTAATAGATTAGCGAGAAGACAAACCACTAAGTAACTCAAGCCAACGAAGCCAAAATTTAAATGAAATAAAGAGTAAGGAACACAATAGAATAACAATAGAATTTGGGTAATAACAGATCTAGGGCCGGTTGCAGAAAGCAATGTTAAGTCTGGTGTTAGCTAACGCGACGTCAAAGTGAACAAAAACGAATCAAATCTCAAATGCTTATGGTAACTAATACATTAGTAAACAAAATTTGATGCGATTTTGTTCACTTTGACGCGATGTTAGCTAACACCAGACTTAACATTGCTTTCTGCAACCGGCCCCTAGTGTAAAATTATATATAATTGCTGGTATTTAACAAGAAACCATAAACATTTAAGTATATAAGGACTAACACTAAAATAGATAAAACTGACAGTACCATGCATAATAAGTATTATTTATTTATATATGTATACACTTATTGGAAGCCTCGATTGTAATACGTAACTTAAATTGTACGGGGAGTAAGTGCTACTGAGAGATTCGAAACGTTAATGTGCTAATGCAATTCACTTAACGAGCAATCTAAAATAAATGTTTTTACTTATCGATTAAAATGTATATTTTTCCCAAATTAAATATGTTTCTTTATAAAAGGTGTAGTTCATTCAAGCGCCTGTATATATTTTCCTCCCTAAATTAATAATTATACTAACACTGCGGCAGCAATCAAATATGAAATTATTACGTTCGAAACTGTTTGGGTACCAGTGTAAGAATCAGGTTAGCTAATCAGTGACTTAATTTAGCTTAAATATAAGCTAGTTGCAAAACAATATCAAATAGTTTCCCGTCACAGGAATCTTCTGACAATTAACGTATTAAATACATTAAAAACTTTAATTAAGCAATTAAAATTGAAACCGGTGGAGCCCGGACCTATACAACTTAAAAATAGCCAAGCCTGGATTTTATGCAAATACAAAATCGGGATTTTTAACATCAAAACCAATGGACTGGATTTGTTTCCACGTCGTAATGATAGCTGAAATTAATTTCTAGAGGCAGATATCATGGTCCTACTATGATTAAATTAAATTACAGTACGTATATATTTCTACTACTAGAAGATATATGGAATTTAATAAACCATGTACTAGCCTAATCAGAGCTGAAAATATGTGAACTACGTTACCACAAAGGTCAGTTTAATAGAATCACCCACATAAGGGACTCGTTTGGTCACAGCTGCTCTAAATGATGCTCACGTGTACAGAAACAGTCCGACAGACCCTAGATGTCGATTTTTTATACGACTCCCACAACAATTATCTTAGTTGCAACGTTAATTAAAAAAAGGCTATAGCGAAAAACCATGTTAAACTACAATTCCGCAAGCAAAGCAACCTCTTACCAGAACTCTGCCTATTTGAAAACGTATAGAGTTGCAACTAAAAAAAAGCACATAATATGTGGTTCAAATCTTGAATGCTAACATTTTCTCTCTATCAAAGCACCAAAATTTGCCGAAGCTTCTTCGAACAAACGCGCAGCATCAGATTATTCGACGGAATGTCCCTCAGTTGCATTCTATAATTTCGTAATTTTAAATGCCATGAAGACCACGAGAAACGACATCGACACCTGAAACAGCAAAAGCTTTCATCTTGCAATAAAACAGCATGTTCATAGAAAACCCGCTTTCCGTGATAAGCGTGTCCCATAACCGTCTAACGAATATGCAGCTGAAATGCAACAATTAAATGATTCGAAATCTTGCATTACTTCGTTCTTGTAACTAGTAACTCGTTGCAGGGGGCATACACTTGGACTCCTCATTTTGCTTCATTTTCACTGGTTTTATTCAATAGCATGTATCCTTGTAAGTAGTAAAATAAAGCATTCTCCCCCATTTTAATTTCGCTGATGCCTATGAGGTCCCAGTTTAAATATGTTACTTCTTCTCTTAATTGATCTAATCTGATGCCGAATGAGTGAGATTTTACATTGTGCATTGCGCTATTCAGTGTATATTCGCAGCCTGGCCTTGTCTGGTCATTCTTAGCACCCTCTGCCTTTTTACTACTATGGTCGCTGCCTTGGTCCGTGCTATTAAGCCTGCCGGGTACGGAGAGCCCTTTATTCACGTCTACTTTCATTTTTGCAAGTTGGGGAATTTTGGCATTTAACACAACATGCTTGCTTGGCGTCTTGTTGTTTAAGGGGCAGCCCTCTCTTACTGGGCTTATTATCGCCACAGTTGGTTTTCACTAACACTCATGCCCTGCCGATCATAAGTTACTAACTCCCTTTGGTAGTAACTAATATGTTGAGCAGTTGTTCTTTCCGCAACATATTCCACTTTCTCTCGTTTGTTTGGCAAATTAGCCACCTTACGGGATTTTACTTGCTCAAAGTTAAATGGTCTTAGCGTAGCACGTATCTGCAGGGCAGCCCCAATTTTCTCCTCCTAGAAAATGATCCAAATAGAATCGGGTCTATAAGGACAATATCCGGCCGGTTCAAAGTAACTTAAGTCTAGGGCTCATCCCGAGAAGACTCCCAGGGTCCAGGAACCATTCCGAAGTTTCGAAACCCGTACCCGATATATTGTCGATTCGATTTTCGGTGACAAACAACTCCTGAATATTTGTCTGGCCGATTTTCACTGAAAAATTAACCCTTGAATTCCGTACTCGAGTCGATTTTCGCAATGACTCCTCTGCATCTATACCTACTCGTTAGTTCGATAAGGAAGATAACGCAACTTAAAACTCGTCTTACTTGGTGAAAGGACTCCCAAGCGGTTAGGCCACAGAAAACTTTAGAATAGTGCTCACACAGGAATATTGAACTCCTTCCTGCCTTAAGAGTATCAAATAAACCGAACATCAGATTTGTGTTTACATTTTTAGTTGCAGAGAACGGCCACCGTAATCAGGAATTTTGTTCATACTAACTGTCCGAAGTTTATGCTAAGTATCTTCTACTACTATTAGTGCTATTAGGTGCTGGTGTGTAACTGAGTTTCATGCAGATTGTTAGTATCGCTTGCTTCTTTAGAATACAGATTGACTACACATATACGTCACATGTTGTCTTCAAATATTGCAGTGGTATTAGGCCCTATGGCTCTGCTCTGATTGCAGTTCAATATTAAAATTAAATTAAATCACAGAGTAGGGATGTTTTATCTAGCCGCAATGATAAGTTAAATGTCATTCCGTAAATGCATTGAAAAAGGGATGTTTGTGTTAAAAAGAAATGAATCGATTAAGGAACGCAAAGGAAACAACTTGCTTTTCACAGGGTTAAGAGTCAAATTTCATATCAATTAATTATTAGGTGAGGCTGAGTGAATAGCCAAACCAAATTAAATAATCACAAAAAAGTTTGTCAAGTGCAGGTTATAAAGCGTAGAGTTCAATTTAACTAGTTAGTACAATTCGTGAACAATTCTAAAAGGGTATTAACCAGGAAAGATGAGAACATTGCAAATAGCAAATAGTGCAGGCGTAAACTAGCAATTGTAAGAAGCACGAGAAAAAGAAGACAGTTAGAAACCAGGGAACAATTATGAAGGAAGTGAACGAAAAACTAGTCAATGTAAATACGTGAGTGAACATGAAACGCATTTAATAAAACGTGGAGTGGCGCGAAAACAGTATGACAATTAATAAAATGTGGACAATAATTTTAGAAATGTAAATTGTTTAGATCTAATTATTTGTAAGAATGTTTAATATAATATGTAAGTCATTTGAACTCAGTCAATGTCCTGTTTATAGTTATAAGATTCGTTTTTGTTTAAAAAGAACGCTAACAATCAACAATTGAATAAAAATTAATTCTGACATGCAGTTTATGGGCTCTTATTAAAACCAAGTTTTTACATCTTAAATAATATTTTATACAAATAAAAAGTATACCATCGTGTTGAACACATCGCAGAGTACCAGTAAAAGTGTGGGTAACATTTTCCCAATAAAATAATTATTTGCTCCAAGAAGCTTCCGAAGCTGCGGTAGCGACCACTTCAAATTTACGAAGACCGATAGCAGCGGAATAAAGGATTCAGAACCAGAGCCGACTACTGGGACACATCACATGGAGCTGTAGGACAACGGCCAGCTGCAGAAACTCCGGGGACAGCGACTCCAAGGGAAGATTCGAGCGAGCCCCCCCTTTCCGAAGAATGATCGGTACCATCTGAAAAATTTAAGGTACTGTAAAAAGCTTATTAACATTGTGTGGAAGCAGACATTTGTGTACGAAAGAAACATTACCGTTGTAACGCATTTTGCCAATTATTCATCCAAGTAGAATTGTGAGGTTAAGGGAGGTTATAACAATTGCAAATCCAAGCCGCGTCTGTGTGACGTAGTAGAACAAATTAATCGCTGGAACAAAAGACAATTAGAAGCGCCAAACACTAGAATTCAAATAAATACCTGGTAGTTTGTTCATAAATTTGAATTTTTCCAAGTCAACAAAAACGCTAACGGACAGGATCAAACCTTTTTGTAATTTTGACAGCCGCACTTACCTTGCGACTGCGTATTAGGATTAATTTGGGCACTCAGTGGAGTGCCAGCGTAAAGTAAAATAATAAATTAGCAGGAACCTAACTCTTTAAACTGAGTCAAGTGCCTACCGAGCTAGCGTTTAGAAAAATTGAAATTGCAGATCGATAAAACCTAAAAGAGGGCAAAATACTATTTTATTTGAATAAATAAAAATACAACCATCTGATCTTAAACAGTCTAAATCTATAAATCTGTATACATTTTATTATTGTTGGAATTGCCGAGTACATTGCATTAATGTTAGGGACCGCAACTAGTAAACATTGCAATATATGTGTTTTTGTTCAGTGTGTATGTGTGTTTTGATGTAGTTATTTAGGAATATAATTGTATATTATATAAGACCGAAGTCTTCTTTTTTCTTACCTATATCTTTCCATGTTTAAGTTTATTTGTATAATAAAATAATATAACGTAACTAGAGAAAAGCCCTTTTGAGAATGATGTAGTTTAACTGAAGGAACTAACAGAAACAGAAACAACCAGGTTTAACAACTATTGCTTTAACAATATATTCATCAATAATAAATATTATAAATTACACCTTTGATACAGTATGCAGTTCTTGATACAAAACAACAATTTGGCCTTAACATTAAAAACTTTAAAAACCTTGCTATCAACTGTAGTCGATCAAATCCCCAATTCAGCTGGCAAGTCGTCGAGAATTTCTTTCTGTTCTGCGGGATTCGATGAGCTGAGGTTAGTCGTATGGGTAATTAGAACGTTGGGATATATTGGAGCAATTAGGGGTAGATAGCCGGCTGCATGCGTGTCGTTATCCTTCAGGGATATTGTTCCGAAATTGGTTGGTGCTATGCGTGTTACGATTTGGCCACCCACGTTCGTTTGTACGGGTGCAGGGATCTTGGTGCGGTCTATGACGCTGCCGTTGTGTGCTGGATCGTAAAACGTCAAGTCCACTTGTTCGTGTTTGAAATCAGAATAGAATTAATAATATAAGTAATTTTTTATTACATGAATGACTTGGCTATACAGCAAATTTTAACGACTTTTCTTCCCATTGTTATCCATCATCAGGGAAAATTTGTCCGATTCCGCTGTTGGATTAAACTAAGAGTAAATTGTGAAACCAAATTTAATGCAATAGTTTTAATAATATTTGAACAGCAATGAAAGCTAACTATTTAACCGAGTAGATAGATGCCATATTTAAGAACTCTTTAATATAGTAACACAGCGGTTATACAAATCTATAAGTAAGAAATATCAATTGTGTTAGGTCAAAACACGAAACGTCGAAACATTTTAAAAACAAAAGTGGGTTAAACAACGATTTTTCCTGAGCCCAACTGTCTTTCAGCAATTTCAAAATGATGTAAATTTAAAATAGAATTAAGAGTCAGATAGCAAGCAACTGGAATAGAAAAGGATGAAAGTATCACTGTTAGCTTTTGCCGATGATGTGGTTATAATAAGGAATCTCTATAATGGAATAACGAAAAAGGAATGCGAAAATTAATAAGAAAAAGACGAAAACTATGATAAGTTCGAAGGGTGCACTCATATTATAGATATAAAGAGTGAATCCTGCAGAAAGACTATTTACCTTCACAAAAGCAAAGTTTCTAAGTAAAAAGAAATTTCAAAACAACTAACTGAAAAAAATAGCTACCGCAATATTGACAATAACCAAGCAAATCCTAGACCATAACAAGAATATTTAGCAAATTAACAATAATTGAAATAGGTTTTCTTAAAAAAATAGAAGAATGATTTAAACCTGACAGAACAAAAACCACAGAAGAAACAAAAGAGTATGTGAAATCAAACAGGAAAACGGGTTACGAAAAAGACGTAGAAGGAAGAAGCAGGCAAAGCGGCCCAAGAAGCTAGAATATCTTATTTTATTGTTCCTTGAGTTAAAATATTTTACATTAAAAGCCGATCTCATTTCTAAATAAACTGAAGGTATAAAGATTTCCTATAGTAGGATTTCTGTAATATACATGATAATATTTTTTTTTTTTGAAATCTTGTGCAGTAACACTTGCTGAACCCTTATCAATATTATATAATAAGTCCCTATCTACAGGGTGTTTTCCGGACGACTGGAAAAGAGCCTATGTTGTTCCTGTTTTTAAAAAAGGTAACAAAAGTCTTGTTGAAAGTTATCGCCCAATATCCAAACTTAGCATAATCAGCAAAATTTTTGAAAAATTAATTTATGAAATACTATTCTCTCATGTCAAAACATGGATTGTACCTGAGCAGCATGGTTTTTTTGAAGGTCGTTCGGTGAACACAAATTTGATTATATTCGCGGAATACGTACTGGGTAGTATGGATAATGGCCTTCAGGTGGAAACTGTGTACACCGACTTCAGCAAGGCTTTTGATACCATTGACCACGTTATTCTTATGTCCAAACTTGCTGGAGCCGGTGTGCATGGCAACTTACTGCGGTGGCTTGAGTCCTATTTAACCAACAGATTGCAGACTGTTGTAGTGAACGGGTATTCATCAAATTACAGCGCCATTACTTCCCGTGTGCCACAGGGTTCTCATCTGGGACCACTGATGTTTAATATTTTTATAAATGACATGTGCAATTGCTTCCACCACTCCAAATTCCTAATTTACGCAGACGATCTCAAAATTTTTCGCTCAGTAAAGAGTGCTCTTGAGGTCAAATTGATACAAGCAGATATTGATCGACTTTGCGAATATTGTGCAGTTAATAAATTAAACATAAATACCAAAAAATGTTTCCACATATCTTTCACTAGAAACAGATACAAGGTGCCTGCTTCTTTCTCCATTTCACGCGAAATAGTGTCGACCGCTGTGCCCATCAAAGATCTTGGGGTCATCTTCGACAGCAAGTTAATTTTTGACCAGCACATAGATTCAGTAGTTCGCAAAGCCTATAAGATGCTTGGATTTATTAATAGAAATTGTAGAGATTTTCATAAAATTTCAACCTTAAAAGCCCTATACTTTGCATTTGTCCGCAGTCATCTTGAGTTTGCTAGCAACATATGGGCTCCACAATACCTAACGTATATCAACAGAATAGAGAGCGTACAAAATAAATTTCTAAGACTTGTTGCTTGGAAATTTCCGGGTAGCATATGTTTGCTTACTCCTCTCAGCCAGCGCCGTGAACTACTGCATCTATTCACACTACACAAACTGATCAATAATAATATTGACTGTGCGGAACTCCTGAATCTACTTAGTATACGTATTCCCGTTCACTCAACAAGAAGCAATGATCTGTTTAGTTTAACATTTTGTAACACCAACTCTGCGGATAACTCTCCACTCATGCGTTTTGCAAAATATTACAATCTCTATAGTAATAAAAATCCAAATATAGATGTCTTTCAAAATTCATTTTTAAAATTTAAAAATCTTTGTCTTAGTTTGATTTTATTTCGCTACTTCGCTTAACCTCCCTTTATTCTTTAAGTTAGTTCTTACTTTGCGGTGTTTTTTTTTAGCTTAACTATATTCTGTAGGGTAACTGTAATTGGTCTTTTTGACTGTTGTTACCCCATTTAAATGCTAAATAAATAAATAAATAAATACTGCCTAAGGAAGTTAGAATGAATAGGCACCTATAATAATAATAAAACTGTTTAGTACTACCATAATTTATCAATATTCGTGAACGGGTTGGGGTGTACAGTAACAAACGTAGATGATATTCCTGAGGTCTGGACGCAATACTTATTAACCTCGTCGATAATAAACAACATTATGAGGAAGTCGACAACTCATGCTCGCATGTTAAATAATTCAACCCACACTTGCCGATAGATAATCATTTTGAAGCTAGACTGTATATATAGTGACGTCACTTAGGGCATTATTACGTTGCCTTTTTCGTACGCGCAATCTATGAGGATCATATTTTGCACATTTAATAAATATGGAAGGTAACTAGAAGGAAGCGCAATAGATATTCTAGAGAACGAGACTTCAACGGTAAGTCACCGTGGAAAGCCGGTAATCAGACCGCCTGAATAAGCTAACTAAATCTCGTTTCGTAATTTAGGTTTCCACGATCATTTAAATACAATATTCATTCTGAACTAACATAAACTCACAATTATATCGTTATCGAACCCACCTTTCTCAACTGTAGTCAGCCGAAGCCAAAATCCGCAAAGTAAATTAGTATTCGTGAGTTACCAAATCGTATAAGCATTATCATCATCTTATAATAACCGGCACTGCAACTCGGAGCAGCTGTCGGTGTGGTACAAACATTGCTGTGTCGTAATTACAGTTTACCCTGTAACAATGAACACGAACTGCCGTGCTGCTCTAAAAGAAAGGTGGTTTGCGTACGGAGAATTTGAATTATAAATTCTTGTGATTGCATCGTGCATCATTTAACCCATTTCGAAACCTTTCAGTTCTGTGCGAAAAAAAACTGTTTGACCCCGTCGCAGCATCTTATCGAGTGTAGAACATCAGCTGGGACTAGAGACTGGGGTCTATTTATCCCACGGCAATATAGTATACCGCTAGCTGGCACTTTCTCACACTTTTAAGATTTGACAACTTACCACTAAATATTTTTTAAAGCTGCGACATCCTGTATATGCATAAAAAATTGTTATTTTGATGTGCCAAAACTGTATGACAACAACTCTCTTGTTTCAGGATTACCGACGTTCATATGTTTACGAAATAGTACTCGATCAGCTTTATAAACTGAGAGTTTTTTTAACACACGATACATTAAATAGCCTTGCCGACAGTATGCATCCCTGTCGCACTTCCTTCTGCGCCGTAAATGAATGTGATGTGTTGTTATCCAACTTAACTACTCCATCTTTTGCTTTATACAAGATGATTCACGAGGAATGATGAGCCTGGCCAAATTCTCCATGCAACTAACATTACATTTTCGCAACTTACTTTGCGACCCTTAAAAAATACAATTTGGATCTGCGATGCCTATCAATCATTGAAATCTACCTGACCTGAAAATGTAATGTTGGTTTCATCGAGAATTAGGTCAGGTTCATTATTCCTCGTGAATCAACTTGTATAGGTTCGTTGTTGACGATATAAAATGATTCGGTAGTCCCATTTCTTTGAGGACTACGCATTGTCGTCGCCATTGAACGCAACCAAACTTTTCTTATATTCAATAAAGCATAGCAATATAATAATAATAATAATAATTTTATTCGTTTCCACAATTACATAACAATATGACATAAATATATACAGGGTGTTCGGATAATAGGGAACCATACATTGATGGTGAGTTCTACGCATGTTTAGGAACCAAACATAAATTTTAATCCTTTTAATTTAATTAGGCGTGTATTTCACAAACACATATTGCATACGGAAAATGCTTAACAAAGCGTCAGCAGTAATCTAATCAGTGCTCGAATGACCCGGTGAACAGCCTGCAATTCTGCACTCTGCAAGTTTGTTTATTATGAAATTAGACACGCACGTAGAAATAGCAGCTTGAACTAGGGCAAATATTAAACTTTGTAAGCTAAGTCAGTATTTTTATATGTATAAATAGAAAAGAACTAGTCATTAAATCAATACAGTTTGAAATCTTGTTTCACTGTGTTCACGCTGCCCAACGGACCTCAGGTCTTTTGTTCCATCATCTCGTGTGAGGCCGCACGAGACCGTTGGTTTGCACCCTTTTTAATTCCTGCACCCCTAAGACATATCCTGTAATTTGTCCAAAATAAACTCATACAGTCCACTACAAGATCCATCCTGAACAACGCATTAAAATAATAAAAAAACTTCATATGCAGTATTGTCCGAAAATCGTTATTGGCGTAGATACCGACCCTTAAAGTTTAACTTTTTTTTTATTTTTTATAACTGAGTAGATAACTACTTTAAACTTGGTGTACGTGATCTTTATTGAAATGCTCACAAACAAAAAAGGAAAATAATCGATAACATGTATTTTGAACTGGCAGTTAACCTAAAACCATATTTTCTTTTTAGTCATAACTTTTATATCTGAAGACATACCTCCGATCTAGATACGGCATCTTGTAGGGAATAAAAAAATTCAAAATTAATGTACCTGTAGCGGCAGTGCGTATCCAAGTTTGCGCGCAACAGTTAAACCTCGTTTCCGGCGAAGCGGCGCTGTTGGTTCACGGCACGAAAAATGACGCTTGACAGTTACCGGTCGCAGCGCGTGCAGTTCAGATCGTGGTTTGTTTAATTATCATACATGTTTTTGTATTTAGTTATGGTACAAGAATAAAGTGTTTATTAGCAAAGCAGAAGTGTTTTCATTTAAGTAGTGCAACATAACTACAGTGGTGACCCTAATATAAACAGAATAGTGTTTTTAGTGAGCACGTGCTATGTCAAACATGCCGGTCGATTTGGATACTGAAAATTTCGCAGACGCGCAGCAAGATCAATCAACAAACACGGCAGGTGCTCCGCAGCAGTCCACAACCCCAGGAGGTGCTCCACGTGTTGACGAAATCCGGCAAGTAAAGCTACCACCCTTCTGGCACGTAAATCCTGCTCTAGTTTGCGCAAGTAGAAGCACAGTTCCACGCTTATCACGTACACTCAGACTAAAGTAAGTACTTTACGATAATTAGCTCCTTAGACAGTGCGGTACTACAACAAGTGTCGGACATTGTAACGGTTCCCCCGCAAACAGACAAATATGAAACTTTGAAAACAGAACTCATAAGTAGGTTTACAGATTCTGAACAAAAACAATTACGTGCAGTGCTAAAGGACATTGAATTAGGTGATAGAACCCCCTCGCAATTGCTACGCGAGATGACAGTTTTAGCCCGCGGAAAACTAAGTGACGAATTACTACGGACTTTATGGTTGCAAAGACTCCCCGCGGCGATACAGTTAATTTTAAGTGCAAGCGATGCAGTTTCTTTGGACAAAATGGCCGCCATAGCTGACAAGATAACGGAAGTCAGTCTCGTGAGCGCCCCCAATATAGCTACCATAACTACACCCTCAAAACCACAGGTGGTGCCACCGACAGTACCAACTGCACCCACGCCAACTACATCCGTTGGGCATTGCCACGCTGCATCCAGAGTCGCGCCGTCAACAGGACCAACCAAAACAGAGGCGTCGATTTCTGCGCTTGAACAGCAAGTGACGGCGCTAACCAAACTTGTCGAGGAGATGTCTCGTGAACCGCGCCGACCTTTTCGAAGCCGCTCGCGCTCTCGCTCCCGTTCAAGCCAATCCCAAGGAGGTGTATGTTTTTATCATCGCAGGTTCGGCAACAAAGCTGTCAAGTGCACAAAGCCCTGCAACTACGTCCCCCAGCCGGAAAACTAGATCCTCCGTCGCTGGTTGAGACGGTCAACGACGGACAAGATATCATTAGCAATCGTCTTTTTATTACCGACAAGTCAACAGGCCTTTGCTTCCTCATCGACACCGGTGCTGACGTCTCTGTCATTCCTGCAGCCAAAAACGCACATCGAGTGACATCTGATTTTCGCTTATACGCCGCGAATGGTTCCCCCATAGACACTTTCGGTACTAAGCTTTACTGTTTAAATTTAGGTTTACGTCGGCCATACAAGTGGCACTTTTATGTTGCGCGTGTTACTCGACCTATAATAGGAGCAGACTTTCACAAACACCACGGTTTATTAGTAGATTTTAAAAATCGCCGTTTACTTGATACTGTTACGAATTTATTTGTTGATGCCCATTTAACGCCAACAAGCAATCACACGCATATATCAACTGTAAATAAGCACACCGCCCCGCATCCGTTTATTTCCGAATTCCCGGAAGTAACGAGGCCAAATCCGACACCAACACAAATACGTCATGATATACACCATTACATACAAGTAAAAGGACCACCTATTGCGCAACGAGCTCGCCGTCTTCCCCCTGAAAAACTCAAAGCAGCCAAAGCCGAGTTCGAGTATATGCTGGAACAAGGAATATCTAGGCCATCGAACAGCCCTTGGGCAAGCCCGCTTCATTTAGTTCAAAAAAAGGAACCTGGAAGTTGGCGACCTTGTGGTGATTACCGCCGTTTAAACTCAATCACAATTCCTGACAAGTATCCGATTCCGCATATTCACGATTTTACACATTCATTGGATGCCAAAAAAATATTTTCGAAACTTGATTTAGTGCGTGCATATCACCAAATCCCGATAGCCGAGGAGGACATTCCGAAAACCGCGGTTATAACGCCATTCGGTTTATTTGAGTTTACAGTAATGACTTTTGGACTTTATAACGCAGCGCAATCATTTCAAAGATTTATGCATACAGTTTTACAAGGACTTCCATTTTGTCATGTATATATAGACGACATCTTAATTTTCTCGAGCAATATAGACGAACATCAAAAACATTTGCGAACGGTTTTCGAACGTTTACGCGAGTTCGGTGTCTCAATAAATGTCGCAAAGTGCGTATTTAACGCGGAAGAAGTAGAATACCTCGGATACCTAATCTCAGCCGACGGAATTAAACCACTTCCGGATCGCGTTCGAGCTATTCAACAATATCAAAAACCAGAAACAGTATGTGAATTACGCAGATTTCTAGGAACAATCAATTTTTACCGGAAATTCACTAAGAACGCGGCTAAAATACAAGCCCCGCTTAATGAATACCTGCGCGATTCTAAAAAGAACGACAAGCGACCCATTGTTTGGACCCCGGAAGCGACAGCAGCGTTCGAGGCATGCAAAGAACAATTAGCTGACGCGACGCTACTGGTTTACCCCATCGAGGATGCACCCCTCTCACTCATGGTGGACGCTAGCGACTTCGCCGTAGGTGGCGTTCTGGAGCAGAAAAGCAATGATGTGTGGCAACCGCTAGGATTCTTTTCAAAAAAATTAAATAAACCCCAACGCAACTATAGTGCGTATGATAGGGAGTTGCTTGCAATTTACACCACCAGGAGAAACCGTACAAATTTGGTGTGATACATCGATGAATATAATACGTCCATATGTGTCAAAGAGCTTGCGTAAACGCATTTTCGATATGTGTCACAATCTGTCGCATCCAGGTATACGATCAACGTCTCGTTTTATCAGAAGCAGATACGTATGACCATTGATGAATAATCATATTGCCCAGTGGGTACGAACTTGCTTACCATGTCAGAAAGCGAAAATACTGAAACATACAAAAAGTGTGCAACAAACATTTCCTGTTCCGGAAGAACGATGCGCGCATGTGCATTTAGACTTAATAGGTCCACTTCCGCCTTCACAAGGAAACCGCTACTGTCTTACCATGATAGACCGTTTTTCGAGGTGGCCCGAAGCAACCCCGCTACAGGATATTCTAGCTGAAACAGTAGCAGATGCATTTTTCAGCACATGGGTCTCTCGTTTTGGTTCCCCACGTTCTATTACAACGGACCAAGGTCGACAATTTGAGTCAGAACTTATGAGCTCTCTAACCAAGCTGATTGGCAACGAGCGCGCCCGCTGTACGGCATACAAACCACAAACAAACGGCATATTAGAACGTTGGCACCGTACACTAAAAACAGCAATAATGTGCCACGAAACAGACAGATGGTCAGACATATTGCCAGTAATTTTATTAAGCCTTCGCACCACTTACAAGGAAGATTTAAATTGTTCGCCTGCTGAATTGCTATACGGTACGCCTTTGCGGATTCCAGGTGAATTTTTTGTAGATCAGCCGACTAATAATGTAGACCCAGCATCCTTCCCGGAACTAATTCGTCAAACCATCCGGCAAATGCGCCCTACAACTTCACACCACGGCCAAGCAGCAGTTTTCGTGCCTTCCGAATTACCGACATGCACACATGTCTTCTTGCGGGATGATAGCGTCCGAAAATCATTACAGCCCCCGTACATAGGTCCATACGAAGTCCTGGACCGCAAAGGCAAGGTGTACACAATAAAAATTAAAGGAAAGCCTGTCAACATTTGCATGGATCGCTTGAAACCCTGTTTTTACGAAAAAAAACGCGGAAGCTCTCCAACCGCAAAACCTCCGTTCCACAACAACCAGATCCGGTCGCACCATCACTCTCCCCGTACGTTTCCAGTTCACGGATTCATGACTACGTCATTGGGAAAGGGGTGATGTAGCGGCAGTGCGTATCCAAGTTTGCGCGCAACAGTTAAACCTCGTTTCCGGCGAAGCGGCGCTGTTGGTTCACGGTACGAAAAATGACGCTTGACAGTTACCGGTCGCAGCGCGTGCAGTTCAGATCGTGGTTTGGTTAATTATCATACATGTTTTTGTATTTAGTTATGGTACAAGAATAAAGTGTTTATTAGCAAAGCAGAAGTGTTTTCATTTAAGTAGTGCAACATAACTACATACCCTTGTTTGGTATGCGTAACATAAACCGTTTGGTTAGAAATTCTATCTAAAGTTTTAAGGCTTTTCTTTTCAGGGTTATTATCTGATTAGCCTTGATAACAAAAATACCATACATTGATGGTGAGTTCCACGCATTAATATGTATAATAAAAAACTTCATATGCAGTATTATCCGAAAATCGTTATTGGCGTAGATACCGACGCTTAAAGTTTTTGCAATAGCTGTATTTTATTTTATTCATAGAACACATATCAAATACCATAAATCTAAATTTAACATAATAAAAAACCAACACACGGTTTGATGTTTCTTTAAACTTTATGCTACTTTTATAAACATTCACAGCACATGTTCGAAATGCCCTCCGTTCATGCGTGTACAGCTCTGCGCTCGTAGCACCAACGATTCCCTTACGGGCGCGAATGTCGTTAGTTGATCACGTATAGTTTGACAAGCATCTATTATACGCTGTCTCAACTCTTCTAAATTCTCGACAGGAGTAGCATAAACAATAGCTTTTAACAATCCCCACAAAAAAAAGTCCAGAGGATTTAAATCCGGCGATCTTGGCGGCCATGGGACTGATCCAGCCCGTCCTACCCATCTTTCTGGGTAGGTTTCATTAAGGTACTGGCGCACTGCATTACTGAAATGAGCAGGAGCTCCATCCTGTAAGAACCACATGTTTCTTCGGACTTCCAACGGAACATCTTCAAGTAACTGTGGAAGATCGTTCTCTAAGAAAGATAAATAAATCGGTCCTGTCAATCTATTCGGAAAAAAAATGAGGTCCTATTAGTTGATCTCCGAGTATCCCAATCCATACGTTTACGGAAAATCTTTCTTGGTGTCCAGCTTCAATAATTTCATGTGGGTTTTCTTCTGCCCACAAATGAGTGTTTCGAAAATTTATAAATCCGTCTCTAGTGAAACCTGCCTCATCTGTATACAAAATGTGAGACAGAAATGCTGGATCAGTGGCGCGTTTTTGCAAAATCTACTCGTAGAATTCGATTCGCCGTGGATAATCACCAACTTTTAATGCCTGAACCTTTTGAAGATGGTAAGGGTGTAACAGTTGTTCGTGAAGAACTTCCCAAACTATCGAGTTAGACACTCCCTCCGTTAAAACAATCCTTCTCATACTAGTCCCATGATTTGCCTCAACTAGATCTAAAACTCTTTCTTCCATTTCTGCACTACGCGTTGTCCTTGGCCGTCCACGATTTAATCGAGAAGAAATAAATGTACCCTCTTCTCGAAGGCGTCGATCTATGTTGCCAAACATATTTTTATTTGGAATTCGGCGATTAGGAAATGATTCCCTATAAAGACGTTGCGCTTCTTTTGCATTACCATTTGCTCGTCCATAAATTAGGTGCATATCCGCCATCTCAGCAAAAGTATAATTAAAATTCATTGTTAACACAAACTCAAACGTCAAGTTAAACAATAATAATTGCACGTAAACAACTCGACATCAAAGAAACAAAAGTTGCATTTTTGTTATCAAGGCTAATCAGATAATGATCCTGAAAAGAAAAGCCTTAAAACTTTAGATAGAATTTCTAACCAAACGGTTTATGTTACGCATAACAAACAAGAGTACATTAATTTTGAATTTTTTTATTCCCTACAAGATGCCGCATCTAAATCGGAGGTATGTCTTCAGATATAAAAGTTATGACTAAAAAGAAAATATGGTTTTAGGTTAACTGCCAGTTCAAAATACATGTTATCGATTATTTTTCTTTTTGTTTGTGAGCATTTCAATAAAGAGCACGTACACCAAGTTTAAAGTATTTATCTACTCAGTTATAAAAAATAAATAAAATTTTTAAAAAAAGTTAAACTTTAAGGGTCGGTATCTACGCCAATAACGATTTTCGGACAATACTGCATATGAAGTTTTTTTATTATTTTAATGCGTAGAACTCACCATCATGTATGGTTTCTTATTATCGGAACACCCTGTATATATTTATATAAGAAAATTGTTTTGGGAAACCTCAGGGACCCAAATCAGTTACTGCAGCGCAGTAGCTGTTCTTCCATTGGACCCCTGTATATTAGAAAGAACACATTTTTTTTCGCATTAAGACATAAAAAACAACAAATGCAAAACTACAGGATAATTTATTGCTTTCTTCCATCTCATGTATTTTGATAAATTTAAACGATTAAAAGAAGAGGAGCGATACAGTTTGCGTATTCAGTAAAACTTCTCGAAATTTATTTTTGAATTCTTTTACAGAATAATTTTTTAAGAAATGTGGGATGAGAGTGTAGACTTTGTAAATATTATAAGAAAATGATCCTTCATATAGAGCTGTTCGATGAAGAGGCGGCGTTGTCCCACCTTTGAATCGCAAATTTAAAGTATGTACATCATCCCGAAAAGATATTTTATTATATAAATAAGGAGGGCACTTTTCAGTAATTATTCTATGATAAAGACAAGCAGCACTCAGCAACCTTCTGTTTTTCATATTTAGCCATGATAAATCTGACAATTTGTGTGAAACATGATCAAATTTCCGGATTCCGTAGATAAGACGTATACATGAATTTTGAACTCGTTGAATTTTCTCAGAAGCTTCCCGAGTAAGGCAAGGTTCATATAGTTGAGAACAAAAATTAAAATGGCTTAAAACTAGAGTGTTGCAAAGCAATGCCTTAATTTTTGGTGAAATGTATATGAGCTTGTTGTGTTCTTGTGATTTCTCTATTAGTTGTCTGGTTTAAAAATTTGATCCCTGATGCCTATGCCCTTTGAAAATTCAGTTTTCTCGGGTGGCATTTGTAGTTGCATTTAGTTCTCTGTTCGCTGGGCTATTATTTTCAGTAATATTTTATTGGCATGTTACACAGTTTTTTTCATTGGAAAGTGACAATAAGTCGCTTTACTTTCTGTTCATTCTCATAATAGTAGGTAGTTTAATGAAGCAGAAAATGTAGGCCTATCAACTGGATGACCTGCAATTAAAGAACATTAAGAAGGTACAAGAAAAGTAATAAAGCAGTAACGGAAATGAAAAGAGTGCATCTTTGGCATACGGACTTTTAATGTGCAGATGTGAGCGGAAATGTAAGGAATTGTGGGCGTTATTAGAAAATGCTACGATTGGAGCTGAGAATGATGGATAGACTTGTTATAGACTGAGAATGGACGTTGTAAAGTTATTTATGAGAATTTATATTTTAATATTTAATAAGATAATTTAATATTTGTAATAATGTCAATTTAATTTAAGAAAATTCAGAATTTTAACAGTAACTAAGAATATAATAGTAACTACTCTAAGTGCTAGGAGAGAGGTTAATTAATTAAAAGATAATAACATTTTCCATAAGACAAAATAAATACATAACAATTTTGAAATCTTGAAAATTACATTGTATTCAGTCATAAAAGAGTGAATAAATCCCTATTTGTATTTTTTTAAATAATGTGTTTTTCATTAATCCTTTATCTAATAGACTTGTCTGTCCGGGACGCTGTTTTGTCTGTCCGGGACGCTGTTTCAGCAGCCAAACCGTAAGAGATAGAGAAAAAAGTTATGAAAGTTATATGTTTGGAATGGTCATGTCAGGTCAGGAACTGAATTTCAGTCACGTGGCACTTCCGGTTTTCGAGAAATCACTTGATTTCTCGAAAACCGGAAGTGTCGGTACGCTGTTTCAGCAGCCAAACGGAGCTGCGACCCTCTGCGCCTTAAAACCTCGATCGGTTAGGCAACCACTTTGGCAGCTTCCAGAATGTTCCGATGCGGCGTACCACTTTTACACCTTCCAGGTCTGGGTACAGTTTTTATTTAATACGCGTTCTATTTGAAAAACGGTCTTTTTTGTTTTTTTAAATGAGACATTTGTTTCACTGGGTTGCTAGTACATACCTAATAGTGCAGTTTCGGCTTCCTATAATGTGGTGTACATGATGGAAGAAGCTGCTTTGAACGTGTAGGGACTCATCAAATAGCTGCAGCAAGAAACTTCTTAATAGCAGAGAATTTCTAAATACCAGACAACGTCCAGAAAGGTTAGATTAGTATTGTGTGTGAAAGATGGGGTTGAACTGCTTCTGAAAAACACGATATGATAAATAAATTAAACCAGATAATTTCTAATTAATAACTGCCTGAAATAACCTAAGAAGCTGTTGAGTTGAAAGGTTGAGTAAGCTGTCAACATACACTTTATATTAAAAAGACACATAATTGATATTGAGCTTAAACGAAAAAAGTTGTTAAAAATTATAAATGCATGTCCCAACCTGAGTAAAGAGTTTCATGTTTTAAAATTATTTACTGAGCTAGTATAAGAATTTATATAACAGAGCATAATTGGCGCACCGGATAATTTCTTAAAAGGCACATAACTATTTTTAGACCAATCTGACATTTAAAAAAGTAAAGATTTGAGCAAACTCATGTGAAAAATAATTTTGAAAACAAAAGTAAAGTAAAGAACATTTATTTAATATCCACAGAAAGGACATTGCAATATTGATTTGGTCCAGTCATTCCACAGTTGTTCCCTGTGCCATACTTTATTACAGAAATCTACCATTATTTCTACTTTTCTATCTTTGAGTACTTTAACTATTTCTGCCGGTATCTAATCTGCTGCGGGTGCCTTATTTGCTTTTAGATGATGTATTGCTTGTACTATTGTAGGCACTTCTCTTAATATGTTTGGTTCAAGTTCTTGCTCTTCTGGTCATTTTGGTCTTCCTGTTTATCTTGAGCTGTATCCATCTTGATAACACCTTCTCAGTCTCTCATAGTTTCTTTTTGTTCAAGACATGAACGAAAAGAAACTACAGCTACCGTTCTAGATTTAAATTTACTTCTTTGGTTATTTATGTGTTACTATGTTTCTAATGCTGACAATTAGTAATATTTCATCAACTGAAAATATTTCTTTATATAGTTAACAAATACTGTGTAAATATATTTAAAGCAACACGTGGCATAATTCAATCCATGTTGCGAAGATAGTCGCCCAACCGCTGGCTTCATGGAATAAACTGTTGACTCTGGATTCTACACTATCACTTTTGACACTTTCTAGAAAAAAAATATACGAGAAAAATAGTTGTCTACTAATAAGTAAATAAAACCGCAAGGTAGCTGCTGAGTACTGATTATGGTTAGCAGTTGAGGTATACCTATTTGCTTGTCAATTAGCAAGCAACGTATACATAGACACATACCAAATCGTCATAATACACTTTAATGAAAACAAAGCAAGTATCAACTAGATGAGTTCTTAATTTCCAAAAAGGACCGTATTTACATGCCATTTAAAATCAATTATCACGAATCCACGCCATAAAAATGACGTTTCCCAAACAAACTTTTCTGCGTTCTAATGATCGCGCATTTGCCATGAGTAATAATAAATAAGGAAAAGAAAGCAGCGCTAATTGTCAGAACACACAGTTTCCAAGAAACATCTACGTAACGCAAAAATTAAATTAGCAAAATCTGCCTATGTATAAAAGTAAACGAGAGTAATTCACGGACACTTTGCATGCAAGTGTCAGAGCCTCCACCATGGAAAGTGTAAGTAGCTTGTGATAGTGAGAACGAAGTGGCTGATTTTGTCGATTTGCAAACAGGTACTGCGTGCTGTATTTCTGATTGTTCTCGTTTCGAACGCGCTTTTATGGGCTCATCCTGTGGTTGAAAATCAAACCAATTACGAAGTGCTGAGTGATGACGCAAACGATACAAATGGAACTGCACATGATCTGTAAGTAGAGCTGCTTAGTGGATTATGAATTTTTATTTTTGTTTTTTTTTAGGTACGTGATTAGAACTATTGTATATGAAGTTGGTATTTTGACTGATGCAGACAACGATACTGATAGTTCCAATGAAACGTGAGTTTCTAAATAATTTTCTTATTTTATTTGTTGGTGACACAATCTAGGCATTGTTATTACCATTGTTATTTATCAATGATGTAGACATTCCGCTTCAGATATTTTTTACCTTTAATTCAATGAGAAATGATACTGCTTATAAGAGATAGTTCAGATATTAACTGATTTTTTTATACAATGCATACTTCATTGACGTAGGTAATACATCAACAAAGCAATTGCTGATCATGTTCGTCTTCCTCTTCCTGTAATTCAATGCATTTACGCGATCTGTGTTTTGCATCAAGTTCGTAACTTGGTCGTCGTTTTAAAATCAGGACTGAAGTGAGGGTGTGGAAGTGTTTCTCATTTGAATTCAGTGAGCGGCATGATACTACATGAGGTCTAGTATTATCACGGTGGAGTCAAACGTTTCTTATCCACACATTTCGCCATTTAGTTCACTACTCAGGCTTTACTGTCTCCCTTATACGAAGAATAATAAAGAACTTGTAACTCTTGTCATTATCACAAAAAAGCACTTGGCAGTGTTCATCACATGTTAATGATGAAAAGCACGTTTCGTCTATTTCTTTCAACACGATTCAGAAATTCTATTGAGACTTTCAGTTTTTCAGATAAATTATGTTTCATATTTGAACTGTCCTCATATATTTGAATGTGAAGTAACATCCTGTCTTAAGAATAAACTTAAAATGGCGATATAGATGACCTATACTTCCTCATACTATATGCTCAGAACAGAAGAAACAATATCGACGGTAAAACCCAGCCCTGTGTGATTCCCCTTTTTCTTCCAATTGCTTTAGTTTTGCTATCGCCAATTTACGTTGCAACTTTTTAGTTGTAACATACATTTATAATTATTTTGATCTCTTGCCGATAGGCATTCTTATTTTTCAGACGTTAAACAAGTGGATCTGCCTTTATTTGTCCAACGACTTTTGTAATCTAAAAAACACACATAGACGTCGACATTCATGCTGCATTAATAAAAGGAATAAAGCATCTCGCATTCTAGACCTCCTCTAAAACAAACTGTGTATGGTTTACGTCCTCTTATAATTTACAATCTCTAGTGTATAATTTTCAAACCAATTTAAAAGTGTAACTCATAGTCCGATAGTCGGATGTTCACCGTAATGTCGTATATTTTCGTTTTTGAAGAGGGCAACAAAAGTTGAAATTAAGCACTCGTCTAAAATTATGCATGTCCTGTAGATATTATAAAACAGATTTCTTAAGATGTTTATATGGTCTTCTTCAAGTAATTTAAGAATTTCACTCGGAAAATCATCAGGACCACGTGCCTTACCGGTTTTCATATTCCTAAAAGTGTTTTGAGTTACTTCCGTTGTGATATCAAGACTACTTTGATTTTTGTGGTCTTTTCGATTGTCTTCAGATAATTCCTGTATTTAAGGTTCCTTCAATATCAACCATAACTAAATTATTCTCATATTGGTACTAAGAAGATATTTGTGTAAATTAAGAATATAATTCTTATGTTGTAGGTTCCCAATCTCATACAATTTGTGTAACACAAGATTCTTTAGCCTGCCGAATTTATTGACGAATTTTCCCTTGTAGATAATTCTTGATACCTACTTGTCCCTATTGTCCATGAGCGTTAATATATTTGTCATCTAACCTTGCCTATTAGTGGTTTTTGTTATTCTTAAATACGACATGGCGAGTGTCAGTAGAGCAGATATGAAAGATGTGCAATTTTAATTTATATATTTTCAGTTATTACCTTTACACATGTTCTCTTGTTTTTATTAACAACTTCTTTTAAAATGACATTTTGTGAGCAACTTGCATCAATTTGATCTTTTAATTATTTCTTTTGCACTTGTTTAAGTTGGATTTTTACCTTAGCTGCTATGATTGTGATTTGGTGATACGTCAGCAGCCGAGTTTGATTACGAATATCTAGGTGGAAGCTTAAGGAAATTATTAATAATCCCTATATATCTTTTCTCTCAAAATTGAGCTAATGGATTACATATTTCCAATCACCTTCTCAACTCTTCCCTGTCCAACTTAGGCGTTCATATAATGATAGTTATATCTCTATGTTTTGTTAATTTTAATGCAGTGCTGATTTGCTCATAAAGTGGAACAATACATCTGCACGATAAAGTTTTCTATACTTGGTGTTCATCTTTAACACCACTACGTGTTCAGAAAATCTGACTGCTACCTCATGTCTATGCTGTGAATAATCTTCTTGGATAATAAATCAGGTGATCGCTTCCTATTCGATATAGTCCCGAATTTAGCCATCCCGTTTCATTGATCCCTAAAATGTCTATATTTAGTCTTTGTATCCCTTAGGCAATATTTTGAGATTTTCAAGCTATTTATAGACACGTTGGTTACGTACCATGTTCCAATTTTCATATTTACTAACTTTCTCACCACATTGTTCAAAACTGTCTCTCCCAGAGATTCGGTTGGGTACTTGAAACTGCAGTATATTTTGCTTTGAACATAGTCATGCTGATTGTGCTTAAGGTACCCATATTGGTGTTTAATATAGTTGTTATGCCATGGAGCTTCTGTTCGAGGTTTGTCGTTTCACAACTTAAGAGCAAAAAAGCGCCCTGCTCTTGCAAACTCATCCACTCTAAACTGTTGGCAGTCAAGAAAGAACTTTTTCAACGTTTTACGCTGGTTACCCGATGTATTTATTAGGTTACATGACTCTTTCCCATTATCTATTTTAATATAATTGCTGTTTAGAATTTCGCGCATTAAGTTAAACACCTTTCCTTCGATGTCTAATTTTATGAGCTTGTCACATAGTACATTCCAGTCTACGCAATCAAAGGCTTTTTGGAAGTTGATAAACACAATATATAGTACCCCTCGTGGTACTGATTAGGTAGTCTTTATTTCGTTAATTAGCACATTTATGGCCTCTCCGCGGCTTTTATTTTTACGGGAATAATGATGACTTCTTTAAGATGCAGGTTTAAAAGCGTATTTCCGTTTAAATAAAAATATAAATTTGGTGTCCTTTTTATTAATTTTTAATGGTCTTCAGAATCATTAAGAGTAATTTTAATTTGTTTGCAGAATTGAATAACTTTCCTTGTCCAGAATTATGGATTTTACAGTTAAATTTTTCAGTTTCGAAGAAAATAACCTGTTAATTATCCTAACCCTAGTCAGTTTATAAATCGAGTACTATTTCGTAAACATTTGAACGTCGGTAATCCTGAAACAAGAGAGTTGTTGTCATACAGTTTTGGCACATGAAAATAACAATTTGTTATGCATATACAGGATGTCCCAGCTTTAAAAAATATTTAGTGGTAAGTTGTCAAGTCTTAAAAGTCTGAGAAAGTGCCAGCTAGTCACTATATTGCCGTCGGAAAAATAGACTCTAGTCTCTAGTCCCAGCTGATGTTCTACACTGATAAGACGCTGCAACGGGGTCAAACAGTTTGATTTTTTGCACAGAACTGAAAGGTTTCGAAATGGGTTAAATGATAATCGCACAATGCAATAACATGAATTTATAATTCAAATTCTCTGTACGCAAACCTTTCTTTTACAGCCGCACGGCAGTTCGTGTGCATTGTTACAGGGTTAAACTGTAATTACGACCTAGCAATGTTTGTACCACACCGACAGCTGCTCCGAGTTGCAGCGCCGATTATTACAAGATGATGATAATGCTTATACCATTTGGGAACTCACAAATACCAATTTACTTTGCGGATTTTGGCTTCGGCTGACTACAGTTGAGAAGGGTGGGTTCGATAACGATATAATTGTGGGTTTATGTTAGTTCAGAATGAATACCGTATTTAAATGACCCTGGAAACCTAAATTACGAAACGACATGTAGTTACCTTATTCAGGCGGTCTGAATACCGGCTTTCCATAGTGACTTACCGTTGAAGTCTCGTTCTCTAGAATATCTATTACGCTTCCTTCTAGTTACCTTACATATCTATTAAATGTGCAAAATATGATACTCATAGATTGCGCGTATGAAAAAGACAACGTAATAATGCCCTACGTGACGTCACTATATATACAGTCTAGCTTCAAAATGATTATCTATCGGCAAGTGTAGGTTTAATTATTTAACATGCGAGCATGAGTTGTCGACTTCCTCATACTGTTGTTTATTGTCGACGAGGTTAATATAGTCGTCCAGACCTCAGGAATATCATCTACGTTTGTTACTGTTCACCCCAACCCGTTCACGAATATTCATAAATTATGGTAGTACTAAACAGTTTTATTATTATTATAGGTACCTATTCATTCTAACTTCCTTAGGCAGTATTATTATCATGTATATTACAGAAATCCCACTATAGGAAATCTTTATACCTTCAGTTTATTTAGAAATGAGATAGGCTTTTAATGTAAAATATTTTAACTCAAGGAGCAATCAAATAAAATATGCTAGCTTCTTGGGCCGCTCTATCTGCTTGTTCCTTCTACGTCTTTTTCGTAACCCCTTTTCCTGTTTGACTTCGCATACTCTTTTGTTTCTTCTGTGGCTTTTGTTGTATCACGTTGAAATCATTCTTCTATTTTTTTTAAAAGGAAACCTATTTCAATTATTGTTAATCTGTTAAATATTCTTGTTGTGGTCTAAAATTTGCTTGGATATTGTCAGTATTGCGGTGGCTATTTTTTTCAGAAAGTTTTACTTTTAGTTGTTTTCAAATTTCTTTTTACTTAGAAACTTTGCTTTTGTGAAGGTAAATAGTCTTTCTGCAGGCTCCACTCTTTATATCTATAATATGAGTGCATCCGCTCGAACTTATCATAGTTTTCGTCTTTTTCTTATTAATTTTCGCATTCCTTTTACGTTATTCCATTGTAGAGATTCCTTATTATAACCACAACATCTATAAAAGCTAACCGTGATACTTGAAACCTTTTCTATTCCAGTTTCTTGCTATCTGACTCTTAATTCTATTTTAAATTTACATCATTTTGAAATTGCTGAAAGACAGTTGGGCTCAGGAAAAATCGTTGTTTTAACCCACTTTTGTTTTCAAAATGTTTCGACGTTTCGTGTTTTGACCTAACACAATTGATATTTCTTACTTATAGATTTGTATAACCGCTGTGTTACTATATTAAAGAGTTCTTATATATGGCATCTATCTAATCGGTTAAAAGCCTTTAGGTAGTTAGCTTTCATTGCTGTTCAAATATTATTAAAACCATTGCACTGAAATTTGTTTAAAATTAGAGTTTTCACAATTTACTCTTAGTTTAATCCACCAGCAGAATCAGAAAACTTTTCCCTGATGATGGATAACAATGGGAAGAAAAGTATAAGTCATTAAAATTTGCTGTATAGACAAGTCATTCATATAATAAAAAATTACTTACATTATTAATTCTATTCTAATTTCAGACACGAACAAGTGGACTTGACGTTTTACGACCCAGCACACAACGGCAGCGTCATAGACCTCACCAAGATCCCTGCACCAGTACAAACGAACGTGAGTGGCCAAATCGTAACAGGCATAGCACCAACCAATTTCGGAATAATATCCCTGAAGGATAACGACACGCATGCAGCCGGCTATCTACCCCTAAATGCTCCAATATATCCCAACGTTCTAATTACCCATACGACTAACCTCAGCTCATCGAATCCCGCAGAACAGAAAGAAATTCTCGACGACTTGCCAGCTGAATTGGGGATTTGATCGACTACAGTTGATAGCAAGGTTTTTAAAATTTTTAATGTTAAGGCCAAATTGTTGTTTTGTATCAAGAACTGCGTAATGTATCGAATGTGTAATTTATAATATTTATTATTGATGAATATACTGTTAAAGCAATAGTTGTTAAACCTTGTTGTTTCTGTTTCTGTTTATTCCTTCGGCTAAACTACATCATTCTCAAAAGGGATTTTCTCTAGTTACGTTATATTATTTTATTATACAAACAAACTTAAACGTGGAAATATATAGGTAAGAAAAAAGAAGACTTCGGTCTTATATAATACATAATTATATTCCTAAATAACTATATAAAAACACACATACACACTGAACAAAACACATATATTTGAAGACAACAAGTGACGTATATGTGTAGTCAATCTGTATTCTAAAGAAGCAAACGATACTAACAATCTGCATGAAAATCAGTTACACACCAGCACCTAATAGCACTAATAGTAGTACAAGATACTTAGCATAAACTTCGGACAGTTAGTATGAACAAAATTCCTGATTACCGTGACCGTTCTCTGCAACTAAAAACACAAATATGATGTTCGGCTTATTTGATACTCTTAAGGCAGGAAGGAGTTCAATATTCCTGTGTGAGTACTACTCTAAAGTTTTCTGTGGTCTAACTGCTTGGGAGTCCTTTTACCAAGTAAGACGACTTTTAAGTTGCGTTATCTTCCCTATCGAACTAACCAGCAGGTATAGATACAGAGGAGTCATTGCGAAAATCGACTCGAGTACGGAATTCAAGGGTTAATTTTTCAGTGAAAATCGGCCTGACAAAGAATCAGGAGTTGTTTGTCACCGAAAATCGGATCAATAATATATTGGGTACGGGTTTCGACCCTTCGGAATGATTCCTGGACCCTGGGAGTCTTCTCGGGATGAGCCCTAGACTTAAGTTACTTTGAACTGGCCGGATATTGTCCTTATAGAGCCGATTCTATTTGGATCATTTTCTAGGGGAAGAAAATTGGGGCTGCGCTACAGATACGTGCTACGCTAAGATCACTAACGTTGTGCAAGTAGAATCCCATAGGGTGGCTAGTTTGCCAAACAAACGAGAGAAAGTGGAATATGTTGCGGAAAGAACAACGGCTCAACATACTAGTTACTACTAAAGGAAGGGTAGTAATTTATAATCGGAAGGGCATGAGTTTTAGCGAAAACCAACGGTGGTGACAATAACCCCAATAAAAGACTAAAAGGGTACCCCTTAGATAACAAGACGCCAAGCAAGCGTCTTGTGTTAAATGCCAAAATTCCAGAACTTGCAAAGATGAAAGTAAACATGAATAAAGAGCTATCAGTTCCCGGCAGGCTTAATAGCACGGACCAAAGCAGGGGTCATAGTAGTAAAAAAACAAAGGGTGTTAAAAATTACCAAGGCCGGGCTGCAAATATACACTGAATAGCGCAATGTAAAATGTAAAATCTCACTCGTTCAGCATCAGATTAGATCATTAAGAGAAGTAAAATATTTAAACTAGGGCCTCATAGGCATCAGCGAAATAAAAATGGAGGAGAGTGTTTTATTTTACTACATAAAAGGATACGTGCATTTAATAAAAGTAGTGAAATGAAGCAAAATGAGGAGTAGGTCTATTAATCCATAAAAGACACTTTCGAGACGTATTCGATTTAAAATCCCTCTCTGATAAAGCCGTGTATGTAACAATAAAAATATCTAATAGGATAAAAGTTATCCAAACGTATGTCCCCTGCAACTAGTTACAAGGACGAAGTAATGCAAAATTTTGAATCATTTAATTGTTGCATTTCGGTTGCATATTCCCTTGCTAGTGATAGCAGGTTTTCTATGAGCATGATCTTTTATTTCAAGATGAAAGCCAGGTGACGTTTCTCGTGGTCTTATGGCATTTAAAATTAGGAAATTATAGAATGCAACTTCCGCCGAACAATCTGATACTGTGCATTTGTTCGAAGAAGATTCGGCAAATTTTGGTGCTTTGATAGAGAGAAAATGTTAGCATTCGAGCCTTGAACCACATTGTTAGAACTATTTGTCAAGCTTAGCTATTTCCTTAGATTTTAGTATCTTTTTCGAGTCATGTAGTAAAAATTCGTAATTTAGCGGCAATGTTACCAAACCTTCATTCTGCAGATATTCATTTCCGCGTAGTCCAGTTCAAATATTAACGCATTGCCGATTCAGGTTTATTTTGGCGTAGGTTACAATTCAAGCTTTGTTCCCTTCTGTCCGTTTGTAACCCAGAATATTATGTAGGAATCGAAATTAAAAGGAACGAAGACCAGAAAAGGATCTTTTTAAACCAAGAGAGCTATATTACCAGACTTCTAAAGAAATTTAACATGCAAGATTGCAACCCAACTGCTGTTCCTGCAGATCCAAACGTAGTGCTACAAGTTTCAAAAGAAAATCATACTGGTAATGAAATTCACAATGTACCCTATAGAGAAGCAGTAGGAAGCTTAATGTTTTTAGCAACTGTAACAAGACCAGATATCATGTACGCAGTGAGTCAAGTTAGTAGATATTTAAACAATTCAAATAAAAAACATTGGGCTGCTGTAAAAAGAATATTTCGTTATTTGAAAGGAACCACAGATTTCGGTCTATGCTACAGTGGGAAGGAACTTAATGTGACTGCATATTCTGATGCTGATTTTGCCGGAGACCAAGATACTAGAAGGTCAACAACTGGATATGTGACTGTTGCAGCTGGAGCACCTGTTAGTTGGTCTTTCTTCACATAGGCAAAAGTGTGTTTCACGTTCAACTACAGAATCAGAATATATAGCTGCATCTGACGCTACCCAAGAAGTAGTTTGGTTAAGAAGATTTCTACAAGAACTTGGTATAAGTTTAAATGGACCCACAAAATTGTTTGTCGATAACAAAAGTGCTATTCGACTAGCTAAAAATGAAGAACACCATAAGCGGACAAAACATATAGATATTAAATATCATTTTATACGCCAGCATGTAGAAGAAGGTTCGGTGTCAGTCATCTATGTTAATTCGGAAACACAGTTGGCTGATATGTTTACCAAGGCTCTACCACGACTGAAGTTTATAGAAAACAGACATTTACTTTCAGTTACTTTGCACCTGCAAACAAAGAGTGGGAGTATTGTTTAGGCTTTGTTTACAGACGGTGCTATAGTTGTATATGTTATATATGGTTATCCATAGCAATGTATAGTAGTTGTTGATAAATAAATATATGCGAACGAGGTCGTTTTCACTCCTGCTTCATATAATCAGAAGTAATACTATAAGTACTTCGATATTATCGGGTTATATGTCGATAACTTGTTGCACAATAATAAAAGAGTGTCAGTTTGACAGGTTAAATAGTCCGACCGCGTCAGCGGGAGGACTATTCTGTCAAACTGACACGATTTGTTATTGTGCAGGAAGTTTGAGACGTATAACCTGTTCGAAGTACGCATTGTATTCGATTTGATTATTTTTTGAGTAAATTTTAATATTAGGATCAAATAAATATTTTATTGACAGCCCGATTTGTTTGTATTAACCTAGCTGAAAGCCATCTCCATGAAAACCACATCAAGTTGACTAAGGTTATTTACTACTGCGTTGCCTAGTGAAGTTACTCTAGTATAATCGATTTTGTATAATCAGTTATAATATCACAAGAGCATCGAAAATAATCGATTATTTTCCGAGTAACGAGACGTAATCTGCGAAAAACCACGAGAGCGCAGCTCGAGTGGTATTTTAAGGATTACGTCGAGTTACGAGTGAAAAATAATCATTATTTTCGATTGCTCGAGTGGTATTCGTTACGATTATATAATGAATAGACCGATAATAATAAATGATCTTATTTCTTAGGTTGGCACTGTTTGTGTTAGTGGCACTGTTTATGTTGGTGGCACTGTACGTCTATGTTAAATTCGACGTTATCAGGTTAGGTTTTGCGGCAGTTTGTGTCAAAACTGACGCAAAACCTAACCTGCTAACCTCGAATTTGCAATAGATAGTTATTACATCATGGCTCTAGATTATTATTATCCATTATTTTTGCTTTGTTGGACCCACCGAAACACCGAAGTGATTATACCACGTCGTCAAGGGTATATCCGTTTATCTATACCTTGTAACTAAGTAAAATTCTCAATTACTATTGGCCAAATTTATAATGAGTTATATAATCGAAATTATACAAGATAACTTAACTAAATCCAGCCTTCTGATTGGTTGAGATCGCTACGAAAAAAATAATCACTAGAACACTGCAATAACTAAAAGAGACTTCTCAGTGTTGCAACTTCCTTAAGATACAATTTTGGATCAATATTCATATGAACTTTTTCATTTCGTTACGTAGGTACCATTATTTCTACAAACGGATAACCCTGTATATTGTCGTGTTATCCCCGCAGCTTATTAATACTTACCATTATATAAAAAATACTTGGTTGTGTAACCTGTAAATTCACTGTACCTACAAAAAAAAACACTGGGCCAAACGTTGCTATAAAACCAGGGGCTACACTTACCTTACCTGTGATTTAAAAGCTTTAATCTGAAAAGTATGATGCTTACAGGCTTGGAACACCACAAGCAGATCTTATTTTATTTATGAATAGTATATTACTTTACAAGGGATGTAGATAAGATTTACACTACCGAGGACCGTTTAATGCCTGAGTGAGCGAAGCGAACGTGGGTAGCAAGGTTCGAGGTAGTGTAAATCTTCGTACATCCTGTGTAAAGTACATAATTTTTTTCACTACCAATATTTCCTTTTGTAAAGTAAATGGTAGGTAATAACCTGGCGTAAAATTATGACATTCGCTAAATTATAGTAGCCTTATAGCGCTGTGACGTTTTGTTTGGCAGTTATAAACACACTGTAAAAAATTCTTGGAAAAATGGGTGAATACGATTACAAATGCTGTTTTGTGAGCTTTGTGCTTGTATTCTGATTAAAGATGGATAATAGTACGAACGACAATGGTTGGCTTCGGTGTTAACCAACTGGCAGACATGACATCTTATCAGTTGTAATACATGCGGGATGTAAGTAATTCACTTCTCTAGGGAAGTAAGTACATTGTCATGGAATCTGTAACAATTTTTTGTAAATGTAGCCTTCCCTCAAACTTGACAGTGTAAGGGTCACTTACAAAGAAGGTAGTGAAAAAAATACTTTTTTATACCAATCTTGCATGAGACTCAATGATTAAAATAAATTATTTCGCAGGGTTCAATGAAAAATTAAACAAACTGTTTTACTTTTAATACATAGGCAATAATTTATCTTTCACTTCGTGGATTCTTAAAGATTTTTATGAGATAAAAGATAATTACTTCTTGTATTCTGGCGAAATATCGGTCTTAAATTGTCTTGTCCATTAGCATGGCAACGAACTTTTAACAAATTCGCCAGCTCAACACAGTGGAAATGGCAAAAAACAAGAAAAACAACCTACCGTACGCCACTGGAATTTTCATGCGATCACTAGACGTTCTGCGTCGATACAAGATGAACTTCCTTCGATTTCCGGAAACATGACCACTGTCAAGATCAACAATTTCGCAGCTGGATGGCCTTATAGGAAGTTAATTGTGATGTGCACGTGCTCCAAACTAGTTAGGAAGGCTGATACACACGCTCTTTAAGGTAAGCACTTAACTACCGTGGTAACGGATTTTTAATGGCCAAAATTCATTCTCAGTACAAATTTTATTTTATATGGTCAAGACGTTGACTAAGATAATGGTTTATAGCAAAAGAAAAATAATGACCAAGTGACGCACCAAAATCGGTTACAAATGCTTTTATAGCTCCCTAAAGTTTAATGCCCTCAAACAATGCTTCAATTATTTAAATAAAAACTTAATTGGCTTAACGTACGTCACCCTTTCTATGGCTAAACGACATCGTTTGATTTGCCGCCTGTTTTTAACAACAAAAGCTTTGCGCGTGAAAATGTTTATAAAAACGCGCCAAACGCTTTAAAAAAAGTGGAACATTCACATTTCAATTACTTCTACACGCACATTTCTAAATTACGCTAAAATTCATATGCGTCTAGGTAGCTCCAGCGGTGAAGTGTCCTTGACCAATTTCCGTTCGAGTTTTCTGAAGCCGATGGAATAACCTGCAAGTAGTTGCTTCGCTGTCCAACCGACGCCAAGACAAAGACCTCCAGCTTCCACCTCGTTGTCGTCCAATGGATCTCCCACTAAATCATTCTACTTTGCCCCCCAGAGACCTAATTTCGTTGAATTTAACCCAAATATGGCTACTTGTAGTAATACGTCCTTGTTTTTCAATTCCTGGCTCTCACAAGTTTGCTATAGTTGCAGGAGTGTTCACTTATACTCGTAACCAGGTTTGGCTTGCTACTTGAGCTCTAGCAATCTTGGATATCGCCTGCCTTTGCTCGAACTATGGTGCAGTTGTGTGGAACAATATTACTGCCTCGAAAATGTGTTAGTAGTTTTCAAGAGCTTCGACTTCGCCAGTGTATTGTGCTCAGGATATGGAAAAACACATCTCGAACAGTATCATATGCACCGACGCACTCGTTTGTAATTTGAAAACACGCACTATCACCTACCGTATTACTCTGCCATTTTAAAACGCATATAAATCTGTCTAACTCAAATGTTCGTTGTTATTTAAGTTCTATTTAAGACTACGGCTTACTGGTGTGTTACAAATAATTTTTCATATGTTAACGCTTTGGATTTTGAATGAAATCTGAAATTGTTGCACTTTTTTCGACTGCAAACATTTATTTTATTTTTAGAATTATTTTTATATTGAGTCCTCTGCGAGTTTCCTCGTTATTTATCATTCATTCTTACTAATTTGCAAAAACCTTTCTTTCACATTGTAATTTTTTTTACGAAATTAATGTATTTGACTCAAAAGGCTGTAAAATAATTTGTGCCCTGATGAAAACATAGCAATATAATAGCCAGCAATTCCACGGTTTGAACCTTGTAAATGCGACTATTCTAAAATTAAGTGCCACTTTGAAACGGGAATCTGGCGTCTTGTCTGAATTGTTAATTTTAATAATTAAATATAGCCTGTTTGTGTTTGCATGCTTTTTCATTGTTAATTAGGTTTAATCATTTTAACTTGGTACAGTTCAAGGTGAGAATACGGCCCTGTTTTCGTGTACGTAGCGAGCAATTCTGCATGAGCAGTGATAAAACGAAAATTGAATGATAGTCGCCACGAAGCTAAGCTAGTCGCGGGCGTCCCAAGACTCAAGGCACATGCGACTCAAAGTGAAATTCGTCTACAGCGAGCTAAATAAAAGTGGCTATTGCATAAGTGTTTGGGTACAGCAAACCAGTCTTGTTACTTCACGTAAGTGCCAAATAACTGTGTGTAAGTGTGACTCTAGGAGACCGCCAAAGAGTTTCGTGGCGTCCATTTGGTGCCATGAAGCAATCTGCCAGAACCGATTCAGCGACCCTGCAGCTAGGTGATTCTCCCGCCGCATTAGTGGAAAAATTCTGTACAACGAGTCATCCAAAGTTGGTGACCTAGGGCAGTCTAATTCGCGTTGCAGCAGTTCTCGCCACGAGCTTACGGTAACCTGATACAGGATATGTTTACAGTTTGAGCGATAAGTGTTTGCTCCAAGCTGCGGGAAGATTTTGCGACCATAAAGGAATGCGGTTAATGGAGAAATACGTATGTGAATTGCGCGATCTTTTTCATGTTATTTAAAAGTATTACAGATACAGTTATTCTGCTAGTCTTTGATCTGTTAATGCATGTGGCAATGACTTATTTAAATGTGTGTTTTGAAATAGCCATTTATTCTAGCGTTTAATCCTGATTTTCTTGATTGTTTTATGTGGGTGCATGTAAAAGTTCAATATAGCTATGTTTATTTGTGTGAGCAAATTGGCTTTTCTTGTGCATATTATTTAATGTAAGTTTCAGCACGAGAATACAAGTGCAAGTCCGCTTCCTGTTTTAGCAGATATTAAAACTTCCTATCCATGAACTGATGAAAAATAAGAGTATCATGTGCATTGAGCTAGCTAGATGAACAACCGCAATTCGTTTATAAAAATTCTAAGGCATACCAGCCGTCTAATCCTAATTTAAGGCTCCAAAAAAGGGACAATGCAAAACCGCATTTCACATTGTAAACACTCATAAAAAGAAGCATCGCACCATTCTTGTGTTCTGAAGACACATAGTGTTTAATACAAATCTTGCTTTAATTTCTTCAATATTTTTTTTTATAATGAAAATCAGCAGCTGACGTATTTTTAACGTGTTGAAAGTTTCATTTGAAGTAAAAATAGGCTGAAACGGGACAATCCGTGCCACCTGTATTCATATATTTCATACCTTTTTCTTATATACATTGGTTGCAATAAGTCTAACCGTATTCGTTATATAACACATCATGTGATAAACTGCCACGTATTATAAGTATCTGCACGCGAGATCACGAGTGCGAACGTGAGTGAATATGCGTATACAGCAGCATAGTTGCAAGTAGCGGAATGAGAAGTAGAATAACAACAATGCCATGAAGGCCCGCGGGAGATTCATTCGCAGCAAAACCAGTAAAGAGCGGGGGTCGTAAGCAGGCAAACGACTCGTGCGTAACAATCAACATAGGTGCGACGCGTGCTAATAACAGCACTAAAAGTGCTCTGGGCAGTGTGTTATGGCCTGCATTATTTGCCACCGTCACACAGGGAACCCTGAGTGTGAACCTAGCTTCTGAAAGCAGCGATATACTGGTGCATCATCGCCAAAGGCTGCCGCCGCTGCTAGAAGGAAGCTCATTTCCACGCCATAGAAGTAGCGCCTTTCTTATGCTACTACTAGTTGCTAGCTATAACCACCGTGCAAGGTGAGATATTATTGCGACCTCGTATTCCAGCGCTTCTAGTACGAGCGCATTTCAAGAATAGACAGCTTCGCGCGAGTTTATTTGGGCGCGGAATTCAATTCCATTTCGCGCTAGTGGCATTTGACTTTGCGTTGATAGCTGAACTTCAGCGACCTATTTAAGGCGTTTTTATACATGTGGCACACAACCTTTTTAATGTATATTTGTTTATGTATTTTCTTGTGTGTGTTTTTCTTACAGATTATATGTTGTTTATGTAAACTGTCCGGTTTTGATTGCTGGTAGGGTGGCATGTGTAAGTTCGGCATTCCAGATGACAACAAGCCAACCCAAAACAATATTAGCTTTCCCTTAGCCGCACTGATAATATTAATTGAGTCTTAAACCTCTCCGATTGAATAAGCTAGCGACCCAGGACAATATAAAATAATAGTAGAGTAGAGTATAGGGCTAGGTAAAAAGCCGCATTACAAGGCCAATTAATTCACAGAATCAAGTTCCGGTGTGATCGACTCTTGATATTCAAATTCAAGACTAGTCGCTTTGGTAAAAACTCCATTCAGTATGCTGGATGGCTGCACCAGATACAACTTACCTTTTGAAGAGAAGATCCTGCCACATGTGGAACGTAGTGCTCCGAATTATACTTTCAGCAGTGTAACCATGAGTTCTTTTAGACACCTTACACATTTGTCATATCTTCTTCACAGCATAGTAGCTGCTCAAACAATTTTATATTGCTTAGAGAACCAATTTTTGCATTTTGCAGTTATTGAGGGGTAATGTACACAGACAGATACGAAAAACCGAGTTGGCTAATAAAATAATGATTCTTTAATGAACACGGTACAGAAAACTGTTACAAAAGTTGTTATGGAACTGCAGGTTAATTATATACATATTGAAAATATGCTATTCTGCGATGATGTATTTTACATACTGTTAAAGCCGACAACAAAGAATGCTAAACCTGTCGTACTAGTAATAGATCAATATCAGTATTGTATTCACAGAAAAGTTTACAAGCTTAACTCTTACCTTTACTGAACGAACCTGACCTATTTTGGTAGCTATAACGTGGACATCTTTTGGCAAGTTTGTTTCGAATTTTGCTATTAGACATTTACACGCATAAGGTTTCATACAACGCAACCTAATTTAAACCTAGAAGTATATCTAATGCATTAGATTTATTATAGTAAGAAACACGCCTCAGTGGGTACAAAATAAATACAAATAAATACATGAGAATGTATAAACATTAAAATTTATTCATTCAGATGAAAACAGCTCTAGGAATACTAAAAAAACACACTGATATACTTTCCTTCTATTGAAAACTTTACAGTGCAACGATATTTAATATAACCTGCATAACTGCGCCGCAGCAACGAAATAATTACTCGTCCGACGTAAAAATAAATATTAATTTTACAAATAATTGAGATTATAATAATTCGCTAATGACAATCTAAATAATGTAGTGACGGTGCTTACACCGATAGTAAAATAAATTGGTCCGTGTTTTTAAAACAGTACAAAGCAGAGTCCCGAGAGGAGTGTGACGTAAACTATCCCAAGAACAGTACCCACACACCACTTACGATATTTTCACTAAATGACGTTACAGAGTCTCAGTTATCTGTTTGGGACGTTGTTTTGCGACGTGTTAAACGCTCCGACCGAGATATTGAAGTACTTGGTGAGGGTTCGTTACGAGGCTCGCTTCCAGCTGAACCTGCAATTCAAACTGAATCAGTAATTTACAATGTTGTAATTGAATGGGCGTTATTAGTATACAAGCAACTTATAACGAGTCAGTGAATACTCTTAAAATAATCTTTTGGAAAAGTGATTAAGAAATTTTAGAAATACTACGAATATTTATATCTTATTACGTTTGGAAATAAATGTGAAATATTTGTTATCTAAATATTGAAATAAAACCATACTATAGTTCAGAACCTCCCCCCTTTGAGTGACATGATGTCTATGTATGATTATATGATACTGAATTTCTACACAAGTGTTGGTAGTACCGATAATCTGGCTCTAACCATTATATGACACTTATTACGTTGGTTGCTTTCTTCTATGTTATTATTACATGGTCGGTTTGGTAAAGTTGTTTGTTTCTAGGGCATAACCATGTATCTTTGTGTTATTTTTCGTTGATGTTTACAAAATTGTTTTGTATTGTAAATTGCAATTGCTCCCTTGTTGTGCGTTTAGATCTCCCATTATGATTATTGTGTTCCTTTTCGGTATTTCATAAAAATCAATTTAAATGTCCTGTAGGTCTCAGATCAGCAGCTTGGCAAGCACGTTAGGTGCAAATGAGCGACAATAAACACTATAGTGTTGCAAATGATGGACAACATCCGCACACGCAGTGTCACTGCAAGTACGGCGACTGAGGGAACACTGAGAGCCAAACAGGCAATTACCTTACAATGGTCAAAGTAGTAACACCCTTTTAGATACAATAGCAGGGCATCGTACATTCTCTCGCTGACACAAAACCCTGGGGCAATGGCATTTCGCACTTTCACTTGCAAGGAGTTCAAAACCAGACAAGAGGGGCTAGTATATAAGTCATTGCACTTTGCTTATTCGTTTTCATGTCAGTTATTTCATTTGTTCCCCGCGCTCGTTTTGAATACCAGGGTGATTCCCAATGTTAGCACTCTTGTTAATTACGTACTATATGTATTTTTGTATGTAATTGTGCACTGATATGTATACGAGTGTGAATATTATTGAATTTTATTAAAGAGTTGTTATTCACAAAGTATTTATCATTTCCAAATACTCTGGATGTTATCATCAACCTTGTTGATAACCCAGCAACTTCTTAGTTCACAGAATTATTTATCTGGGCCCTATAGGAAGTCAGAAGAAAGGATCTTGAAAATAGTGCTGGAGGATAGGTCACTCAATACCAGAATCGGAAATCAAAAATTGAACATCATCAAGCACACCAAGAAAATTGAAACAGTCCAGGAGTATTATCATTGAAGACTTGGCACAACAAGCGAAAACAGATTATGAATTATAATCTAGCCAAAATTGAGGAATGTATGTCAATAAATAATTTGAGCAGAATGATGTAGGGACAAATCCAACAAAGACAACATTGATCCTTAGCAAAATATGCCACTGGAGATAATTTAATAACAATTAAACAAGCATCAAATTAACATTTCTAAAACATAAATAAACTTAAGTTTTTTTTTTTAATGTTTTAGAAGCAGAACAGTCTCGACAAGATGAACTTATACAAATTAGTTCTATTCATTTAATAACTTCTATTAATTCTGTTAAAGTTGTTACGTTTAAAATTTTGCACCTTCTCATTAGACAACCAAAGTAGAAGACAAGTATATTTTCAATCTGTCTGTTTGACAACAAAAGAAACGCAGAATTGAAATATAACAAAGGTAAACATTTGTGTACAAACACTGATTTTAGCAATTTTTTGCTAAAGAGCTGAGTCCCCAAAAGAGCTGAATCCCCATTTCGTGGTGTTCTGTACACTGAATCATTAGAGATCCTCCTGTAAGGCATATAATGTTTACTATCACAAAATCGCCGAATGACATCTTTAGGGCAAGACATTTTACACAACTTGATTAAGATTCTATAACATATATTTCTCTACAGCTTTTTTATGGCAGTTGAATACAGGAAGATTCTTTTTCATGGTAGTCTAATACAATAGATGTAGAATTTCTTCATGAGCCACTTAATGTGATCGGATTCGACTGCCATAAACAATATTTTGTATTAGACTGCCATAAAAGCTGTAGAGAAATATATGTTATAGAATCTTAACTAAATTGTGCAAATTTTCTTACTCTCAAGATGTCAATTGGGGTACTTTGTGATAGTAAACATTATATGCCTTACAGGAGAATCTCTATGGAAACAAAATAAATTGCCAACCTCGTTAAAATCCCCTAACATACGTAAGTATTAACCAGAAGAGTTGTCAAACAGATTCAAAATATACATAGGTTGCCTAATGAGAAGGTGCAAAATTTCTGTTATCCAATTTTAAACGTAACAAAGTAGTATGTTAATTTGGCCATTACCAATTTGTTTTCAGCTTTGACATTTAACAGTGGTTTTCAATATTATTATTCACAGTTCACGTTTGAAAATGACACACCAGAATTAGAACTGAGCATCAATTAACTTCTTGAAATACTTACAGCATAATCACTTGCCATTGTAATACATGAAATTAACACACAGTTTTTTCTAACGATATAGGAGATATTTTAAGTTGCTTAAGTACTTCTGTATATGTTCAAATGCATATCAAAGATGTCAACAATATGTAAATATATAAATAAGTACTGTTCATGTTATGTAGATTACTAACGATCATCTTACAGGATATCCCATACAAAATATTAACAGTTTACCTTACTCAGCTGTTTCAATTATTACGTAGGTATTCATTCATTCACATCGATGTACTACTTTGATATTTTTCAGATCAAGTCAAATATTCACAACCAATAACTAGAATTACTGTATAAATTTTATCTACTTCAAAAAGCGAGAATAATCTAACCAGGCTCAAAATCTTCTATTTTTCAATTTTTCTAATTTTTTAATTCCACACTCACTCATGTTGAACAGCTTGGGAAAAGCATTGTTCAATTATCACTTGAAAACTTGGTACATTCTTTTTGCCAAATGCCAGAATATAGTCATGGTGGTAATAATAAAAATATGTATGGATTCTGGTAGAAAGTCTGGTGTCAGAGTCTTCAAATTGTGCTAGTACCTCTGACGTAACATCATAACCTTCACCGAAATGATAACCGGGACAGACGGCTTAATGCACACTCTGAAAGGCTGCTAACTATGCTTGAAGGTTTTTCAATATGTGCTCCTTTCATATCCTTATTTGCAAGATGTCAATGAATCCCACATCCATTCTTATTTACTCTCTTAGTTTCCCCAGTAGTAGGCCCAAGTCTCATCCCTAGCCATTCTTCAAAAATATATATATTCAAGGGTTCTTTAAAACACTCCAATTTCCTTTAGTTATTGAACGTTACATTCTGTTGATCAACAGCACATACTACGAAATCAATGTGAACTTACCTTAGAACATATTGGATTTATTCTTATTTCCCTAAAAAAATATCCAGTTTATGCACTTATAAAAACACATCAACCTAACGATTTTGCACGATCAGTTTTTTACAAGTTTTAATTTCTAAGAACACTGCCCTCTGTGCTGTGAAATCGTTATCCATGGATTCTCTCTCTAAATTGCTTACTTCACAATTAAACAATGTGATGCTAAAGAATATATATTGTGGATATCTTCCTTCGGCAATTTCTTTTTCATATGGGAAATTGTGTAACAGAATCCATAACTGCTAAGATGAATATTAGAATGTTGCTGAAAGACTAAGCTAGTACTGTGTGAATTAATACGTATGTTGCACCCACCATATTGCCACAGTCACTTGTAACTCGACCACTTCATGTTGAGGTAGCTAAAGTAGTAAGACTCTTGGACTTTTTTGTTTTTGTTTTTAATTGAATACCAAGATCTACGAGAGGAAATCAGATAGACCACGTACTAACAAAGAAGAATTCAGAGGTGCAAATGCGGACTCGGACCATTTCCTAGTAATCGCAAAAGTTAAACAAGAAAAAAAAAGATGCACCGGGAAGGAAAAAAAGAGAGAGAGGTTGTACACGGAAAAAGGAGAGAAAGAAATAGAAAATAATGAGAAAAAATCAATATAGAGAATGAATGAAGAGTTATGAAAGAAATAATAGAAAGGAGCTCTATGAAAACCATTGGACAAAAAGACAACAGGAGGAGAAAACCATGGTATGATGAAGAATGCCAAGAAATGACTGACAAAAAGAACGAAGCAAGAAAAAAATGGTTACGAACTAGAGAAGATATGGAGTTCTATAAGGAAAATAAAAGGGAAACAGAGAAGTTATGTAGGTAAAAAAAAAGAATGTATTGATGGAGTAATGAATGAGATTGAACAGAATTGTAACAATAACAATACAAAAAGAACACAGTAAAAATATGAGGTCTAAGAGACAAACATGGTAGTATTGAGTACGATGGGAACAGAAAGAAGGAAATGTGGAAGCAACACTTCCATAAACTACTATATGAGGAAGAAGATGAAGATGGAGAAAGAAATGAGGTAACAGAGAAAAAGATAGAAGAACCAACATATCAAAACGTGATAGATGCTATAACAAAAATAAAAAATGGGAAGACACCGGGCACTGACAACTTAAACAGACAACTGTTAAAATATAGAGAGGACAAACTACATGAAAGAATATATAACCTTATAAAGGAAATATGAAGAAGTGAAACGATGGCGAAAGAATGGGAAATGGGAATAATAGTAACAATAACAAAAAAAGTAGACCTGCAACAGTGCAGCAACTATAGGGGAATTACACTATTAAATACAACCTACAAAGTGTTCGCATCGGTACTTAACAGAAAACTTATGAAATTTGCAGAGAAGAAAATTGTGGAGATTATCAGATGGGAGACCGACCAAAGAGATCAACAGTGGACACCCTACAGGTAATATCACAGATACTGAAGAAGTCTTACAAGTACGATCTGGAATTACATATGCTTTTTATCGACTACAAACAAGCATTTAATAGAATTAACAGAAGAAAACTCATACAAGCTCTGGAAAGAATGGGAATACCAAAGAAACTAAAAAGATGTATTCAAATAACAATGAGAAACTCAAATGCTACCGTGAGAACAGAAGGACAAACAAACCCATTTAACATTAATAAAGGGGTACGCCAAAGAGATACACTGTCGGCAACCTTATTTAATCTGGCTATGAAAGATGCACTAAGGCAAATGGGTATACAAGGAAGCATAAGAAATAAAGAAATACAAATTGCAGCATACGCCGACGACATTGTAATCATATCAAGATCATGGAAAGGACTAACAGCAACCTTTAAACAAATCATGGAAAAAACAAAAAAGATAAGGTTAGAAATAAATGAAAAAAAACAAGTACAAGAAATGTAAGAGAGAGAAGGTTGACAAGATATGTAAATACAATTTCGAACAAGTAAGTGTTCAACTATTTGGAAGTCCAAATAACATACAATGAGCGAAGTGAAGACAGGATAAAAACGTTCTAAGCAAATAGGGAAATTCTGAAAACAAGAAAACTCAATGTGAAAACTAAAATAAGAATATATAAGACACTTATCAGACCTGTAGTCCTACATGCTGCCGAAATAATGTACCCGACACAAACAGAAGAAGAACAACTGAAAGTTTTCGAGAGGAAGATATTAAGATCAATAGTGTGGCGCCCAAAAATACATAAAATGGAGAACAAAGGCAATATATGAACCCCGAACTCGTAGAAGTGAAGATATCGTACGAATGATGAAATCGCAAAGGATAAGACGGTTTAGACACTTAACAAGAAAAGAAAGAACGAACTTGATACAAGAAATGAAAGAATGGAGACTTGAGACAAGAAGACCATGAGGGAGACCAAAGATTCGATGGCATGATGAAGTCATGGAGGATTTAAAGAAAATGAACGTGAAGGACTGGAAGACCAAAGCGAAGAACAGAGTCCGTAATAACAACTTTTATTTTGTAGACGGCAATTTTTGAACATAACCTCTTCGTTACGTGAGTAAACATAACCTTGTTACGCGAGTTAAATTTTTGTTCTTGTGTCAAAGACAAGTTACTGTATCCACTTCGTATGATAATAACTATGCAAGCTTACAGGATAAAACTCTTGTTTGAGGATGGTTCATTTTAAATGGAATGGTATGACTGCATGATATACAGCTGCAAATGAATTTTAGTTTCTTAAACAAGAAAAACTTGTTCGTGTAAACAGAATTACAATTTACTTTTAACTGGACTTGTAACTTCACTTGACCCGAAATTCTTGTTCGTGTAAATGATGTTTTATTTACTATGCAATAGTCATTTTGACCACTTATTGCTTTGATTTCCAGAACAATAACAATATATAGTCCATTTACTTGACATCTGCACTGTCAGTGTCAAATTTAAAAAAAATGTCTTGACTATATCTCAAAAATAATGTGTTTTTTATTAGACTGTACAGTAATTTAATCGTTAAAATGTGAAAAATAGCAGTGGTGCCAACATACTGTCAGTTTGACAGTGCAGATGTCAAGTAAATGGACTATATGTTATAATATATATTGGAAAGCACAGTAAATCCTATTTTACCAATCATTTCGAACAACTCTAGTGCAACTATAATAATCAAAGGGATTAAATACAGATTACTTGGAAAGTGTTCTAATCTAAAAATATTGAAATATGGCCCTTCACGTAACGTTAACCCCATATGTACTTTCAAGACAGGATATTTAAAAATACAGTAAATCACACACTGTTTCCGACTTACGAAACAAGATCAAACTGGCACAGGACATCTATCTATAATATAATTTTCCTTAATGTGTGTTTGTGGCACAAAATAAAATCTCACGTTCCGGCTTCACAGATGTTTATATTTGTTTAGGTTTTGTTTTTCTTATCTTAGCGCTCGGCTCGGAGCTTGACAGCAGGGTACGCGATTGTGTGGCACGTTATTGCGGCGCTACCGTGTAGCGGGAAGAACTGCTTTGTCATTCTTAATCTGGAGTTTGGCAATATGTTTAATCTCGAATTAAACAGACTTAAATTTCATTTCCAAATTTAAGAAATACAGTTCATAGTCTTAAAAATGCAATTTAATTTCACATGCTTTCGTTCAGGAAGTTTGAATGTCACAACTGCAAGTCAGCAACCTTTTATAATAAAAATAATCGGCATTTACTACATTCATTAACATCGAAGTGCTACCCTTCCAAGCCTAAAATTTTGAAGTGTGAGGCTGCACTTCAGGGTAGTTACCAAATATTATCGTCCCTCTGAGTGGCCTCACTACACTGTCTTAAAACACGGTTGCAGTCTCAACCGTGTGCTCAGAATGCTAGGGACAGAATCAGCGCAAGTAACGGAATCCTGTACAATCTCCAGTCAATTCTGTTCATACTTTGTACGATGACCTTCGAGACTCCGACGATAAGTTTTATATGCATTGCCGTCAGTGTGTCAGTGTTGCCGTTGGCCTGATGTAAAATTATGGTATGATGTTGTCAAAATTAGGTACCAATCGGCAGCACTGTGAAGGCGTCTATTTAAAACAATGTTTCCCTACCAGCAACGCCACTCTGCAGCGCTGCAAAAACGCCTCGTAAGAAGAGACCCTTATAGTACAAGTAACATTTGAGATACAATTATATACAGGCGAAGGTTCTGAATTAAAAACTTATTAAAAGTAAATATGTCCCTAATATTTTAGCTGCTTTTTGTTATTTTTGTTGTAAACCCATAAACTTACTCTTCCATCTCAGATATGATTCGCTTATATGGTTTCAGTTAGCACTAACTTACAAATATTTAACAAATAAATTTAGTAAACCTTGTTTTTTGGATTTTGGATTTTTGGATGGGGCTTATTTACACAATAAGTTTCAATTTGTTGAATATATTTAAAATTATATATTTTGACTAATCAAAGTCTTTCACAAGACACTTAAAACAACTTAGTTCTTAAAATATTTACAATTGTTGAATTATGAGATTCATTTATACTGCTACATGTAGGATTATAAACATACACGTTTGTTATTACAAAAATATCTAATGCCGTTTTCTATATTGCTGCTACTTTATCTACTACGTCTACTCGTATTCAACTTTTGTAAAGAACCATTTTTATACACTTTATAAATGAGTTATAAGCTCATAGAACAGAAAAAACTGAACTGTGTATTACAAATAAAGTAAGTTTTTTTCCTATAAAAATGTTGAAGGTCAAAGAATTTAGGGTTTATGTTAGCATTACTTGGATTCCTTTAAAAAATATATGTTGGTAGAATTTGTTTTAGTAACTTTTTAGCACTAAAAATTGGTGGTAAATTTAAAATCTGGCATTAGAGTTTTGTTTTTAGGTAATTTTTTGTAAAGTTTTTCTTCTGGCATGTTAGGCTGCAGATCCAACCGTTCCTCTGCCTTCAGAATTGCTTTTTTACATTTAATTTTAAAAGATTCCGTTTTTTATGCATATTAATTTTCAAAAAAGAAAAGCTGACAATTTAATTTTAAATGTCAAAATGACACAAGTCGTTTACAGAAAAACCTGACAAAAATAAATTTCCTAATAATTTAAAAAAAGCAGTTTTGCCAATTTTATCTTGACCTTGAAAATTTTTATAGGAAAAAAACGTACTTTAGTTGTGTTATTATATCGTCAGCCCAGTGGCGTATTAACCATGCTTCCTGCCAGAAGTCCTGTAAATTTTGCGCCCATATTTTACTTGGTATTAGGAAAAGATAAAAACGGAGAGACCCTCACAAAGAAAAAGGACATGATCAGTAGGTGGAAGGACTATTTCGAAATACCGTTAGGAGGACCACAAAAGCAACCTAAAAGAGAATTGGAGGAATTACTACAAGATGAGAAAATACAAAAAGCGGAGTTAAGCATAAAAGAAGTTGAAGAAGCAATAAAAAACTAAAGTTGTTTAGAGCGACAGGACAAGAAAACATTAAATCGGAGATGCTAAGATATATATATATATGGGGTAGGCAGGATTGCATCTACAAAGTAATACAACTAGCATGGAACGAAAAGAAAATCCCAGAATAAAGGGGCCTTAGAGTACGTAGAAGCTCCCAAAGCTCTTTGTTTGCTTCATGGACCTAGTAAAAGCGTTTTGACACGGTCCACAGACCAAATATAGGAAGCAATAAAGATAAAAGGTGTGAGTGGAAACCTAATAAGAGCCATAAAGTCCATATACAATACAAGAAATTTGATAACTCCGGGAGAGAAAACCAAACAGTTGGAAATGCAAGCTCCAAAGAGTTCAAAACCCATGCGGGGGTTCGTCTGGGAGGAGTATTAAGCCCAATATTGTTTATTGCCCTATTAGACGAAATAACAAAAGAGGTAGGAGAGAAAACTAAAGGAATCCATATAGGATAAAGAAATTTGGAACCCGTAAGAGTGTCAGATGTCCTGTGTGCTGATGATCTAGCAATATTAGCCAACTCAGAAAGCGAACTCCACGCAAAAATAGAAATGTGGCCCCTACATAACGAAGAATTTAAACAAGTCTAAACGTTTTGGTACCTAGAGTCAATGGTGTCTACAACACAATATACCTCCCAATCGTAACTTATAACAGCGAGATGTGCATACTAAACAATAGACTAAAGCAGAGATTCCAAGTCATTGAAATGAGATTCCTCAAAGGAATTGAAGGAGTAACAAAAATGGATCGCTTGAAAAACACAAAAATTAAAAGTACGTTGGAAGTCAGTCAGAAATGAACCAAGGTGGCTTGGCCACATGTTCAGGATGGAAAAAGAGAGAGAACTAAAGAGAATACGGAAAGCCAGGCTAGAATGTAAGAAACCCAGAGGTCGCCCGATCACGACTTTGAACAGAATGGCAGAAATTCTTAAGAGAGGCCTAACCTGGAGGGAAGCGGATGTACTGGCAAAGGGCAGAAAGAAATAGACAAAGTTGTGTAAAAGCAGTCAACTAAACGAGAGTGAAAGCAAAGTGATAAAACATAACTGTGCAAAATGTAAGTGATGAAGAAAACTTCTAAACTACGAGAAAAGTGTAAACAATCTCGACACCGTACCAATGGTACATGACAAATAAAGTTTGAATATCATAATTCCATCAGTTTTTAGTTTCTTACAAATTAAATTTCGTTAATTTAGCTTAAGTTGAGATAGGTTAGATTAGATTAAGTTAGGTTAGATTAGGTTAAGTTAGGTTAGGTTACGTTCTGCAATAACGTGCAAACATATTTTGAACTGATCTTACTGGTTTTTAGATTGTTCAAAAAGCACTCAATAGAAAAGTTTTGGGGCTGGCTACACCTTAAATAAACAAATAAATATACCTTTAATTTAAAGGATTCCAGGAGAATTATATCAAATTGAAGGAAGTCAATGAAGAAAAAGTATTCAGAAGGTGGCCCTCAATAGCGAGGTTTCCACCTACACAAGAAAGTGCAGAATGTATGTGGAAGGTAATAGACACGCAATCGAGCGATAATGATAGCACGCCCTAACAAAAAGGAAGAAAAAGAATAATGAAAATAAGAAGAGTCTATAGTGAAAAAGAAAATACAGAATAAGCTATGTGTAGAAATAGCAAATCTGAGAAAAACGGTTAAAGGAAAATATCAATACCAACGTGTGTACATCTAAATTAATGCTGTTAAATGAAAAAATACTGAATATAAGAATGGACGAACTGGCAGGAAAAACACATGAAGAAAAGGTGACTAAGGAAATAGCATTCCAAACGAACCCGGAAGAAAAGGAGGCAGTGACAACTGAAACAGCCTCAAGTTCAACACAAACGGATTACAGTAAGGAACAAATTATTGACTTATCAGCAAAACTAGGACAAGCAAAGGAATTTAATGATTTTGTGACAATAGCTATATATACAAACACACCAACGAAGGAAGTGGCATACCCATGCTGGTAAAAGATGGGACCTTATAACACAACAACCAAAGCTTAAAAATATGCAAGAGAAGGCAAAATTGGCACAAGGAAAGATTATAAGTACAAAAAACAGCACAGTAATAGCTAAGGAAGATGAAGAAACTATACCTATGTAGCGTACCAAGATAATTGGCCTAAAAACGCCTGTCGTGCAAGGGACGGTTCTAAATCTGTCAACGCCAGTGCTATCTAAAACGTGAGTGATGAATTGTCTGTAAACATCAGTGCTACATATGCAAACAAAAAAAAGTGTTCGCAAAGTGCCGTCTAGAAAGTATCTATTATATGCGTCATCTTAGATGCCAAATGTGATTTGTGTTGTCATGCAAACAATGCAGACTAACTTGTCAAAAACGTCAAAGTACAAATTCAAAAACAGCAGGACAGATGTCACAGTCGTAGAGGCACCGGACGATAAACGGAAGTGACCAACCCTGGTCACAATACAGTCATAAATTCTAGAATATGAAAGAAACACACGCAATGGGCAGACTCCTTTTATTAGCGGAAGTCATCCCAAACTTTTGTGTCACAATAGGGCGAAGGATCGGCTGGACAATACTATTGTATTCGAAAGAATAGCCAGCGCTTCTTCCATTCAAACACTTGTTATATAAACTCGAGTAGCCTAGTTTTCCAGATCAGTTTTTGTCCCAGATCAGTCTTGATCACATCACTAGTGCTTTTACAACTCACACGCATTTTGCTGAGTCAGTAACGAAAACGGGGCTACTTACAATTCGAATTTGTATTTGTGTACTATTAACGGATGTGTACATGTGTGTATTTGTTTATGTGTTTTAATAAAAATAAAAGAAGGTTATTGTTTTAAATAAACGTGTGTATTTTACTGAACTAAATTCTACTACGCATTAACAAAGGACCAGTTGAAATATCTGGGGATGTTTGATAAGGACTGCAAAATGAAGAAGCACATCCTGTATGCAGCGAATGAAACTGGGAAATGCATATCGGCACTAACTAAACTTATGCCAAAGGTTAATGTAGCGAGCCAATCAAAACGCATGATATTCAGTGCTGTCACGCACTCCATTATGCTATACGGAGCTCCAATATGGGACAGAGGCATAGCAACACAAAAATATAGGAGCATTCTTTTAGAGGAACAAAGGAAAATGGCAATATGCACCACAAGTGCATATAGGACTATTTTGAGTGAAGCCGTACCCCTCCGATAGACCTACTGGTAGAGGAAAGGAGCTGAACATTTCGTGCAAACAGAGAACGAAAGAGGGCAATAAGAGAAGAAACATTAGTAAAATGGAATCATCGATGGGCTTACCTAAAGAGAAAAAGGATCAATGAGGAAACATGTATATACTACGATAGCACGTGCGATGACGCAGAACATACCTTCTTCAAATGTGAGAGGTGGAATACACAAAGGCAAGAAATAAGTCAAAAAATAAGGAAAACCTTAACAAAAGATAGCATAGTTGAGGCTATGCTGGAGAAGGAATATTGGACTGCGTTGAGACCATCGTCTCAAACAGAAGACCATGGACGGAATCTGAACGAACCTAAGGTAAATAAACTATATGACAGATGAACATCACCCTAGGACATAACAAGATAACACAGAATGGCAATATTAATCTATTAAAGCAATAAAAGTACTGGAACCTGCGAATCGACACTCTCCCTGAAGTAATGCTTTTGCAATTCCAGGGAGAGCTTAAGAGTCGAGGAGGGTGTGATTAAGGCCACGTATAAAAGTAAGTGTATGATATTGGGTAAACAACAAAGTAATGACCGAGAAGACTGTGATATAAAGGTGGACCAAGAAATTTATAATATAATTTTCCTTAATGTGTGTCTGTGTGTCTGTGGCACAAAATAAAATCTCACGTTCCGGCTTCACAGATGTTTATATTTGTTTCGGTTTTGTTTTTCTTATCTTAGCGCTCGGCTCGGAGCTTGACCTTTCGCGTATCCTATTTCACGTGCGCGTAGCGCGCAATTTGCTTGTAATACATAAAGTGGATAAATATTTATATTTAGGGGTGTGGATAGACTCTAAGCTGAAATTCAAATATCACGTAGACTATATATGTAAAAAAGTTGGCAAAAAGGTTGGACAATTGAGGCGAGTAAGCGTATATTTATCTTATAATTCAAGACTGACCTTATATAATAGTATAGTGTTGCCTCATTTAGAATATTGCAGTACTGTTTTATTTCTGGTGAACAAGGGGGACATACAGTCACTGCAAATCCTACAAAATAAAGCAATGAGAACGATAATTGGGTGTAACAGATATACTCCCATCCGGTGAATGCTAGAATGTTTGTCATGGTTGTCTATTAAGCAGAGGATTTATTTGAGTGCAATGACAATGGTACATAAGATGAAGATGTCGATAACACTGGTTAATTTAAATAAAAAAATCTGCTTGGGAAGCGATGTCCATAAATATTCAACAAGGCATAGAAATTACATAAGAAGTGAATTTGCCAATACTGAGGGAGGAAGAAGATCGCTTTTTGTACTGGGCATTTGTGAACACAATAAATTACTAGGGATGTCGTACCCGGTCTAAAATCAAACCCGGGTACCCGAAAGCAAAACCCGGGTACCCCCGGGTACCCGAAATATATAACAAAAATTTTAGTGTACATCTGAACATCTGAAGTAACTACAAATTGCTTTCTTTTACGCCGCGAGTTTTATTGAACTAAATTGAAATAGTACCTACTTGCCAATTCAAACTGCAAGTCGTCTGTTAATCGTAAGTATTTTCACACTTCCAAGTGTTATCAAATTCAAGTACGTGACTTTTTGTCCGAAATTGGTAGCAGCATCAATCAACATCACACACAGAATGTTTATGTTACTTCATCCCATACTGTCGCAATTTAATGGTACTATTGACGGGTTGAATATTTCCGTGAAGCGGTTTTATTGACTTCCTTATATGAAACAAAATGGGATCACCCCATCCCATTCTTCTTATGCATGGTTATGTTTTTCTAGCGCTTATTGCTATTATTTTTATTATCTCCGAAAAAGGCAGACTTCTTGGAAATTACATAATTTACTAGTCGAGTACCCGGGTCCTGAAACTACACCCGGGTCGACTATTACCCGGGTACCCGCCGACATCCCTATAAATTACCACTAAATATTAAGGCAATTACCAACATAGGACATTTTAAAAGATCTCTAAGACTGCTACAGTGTTAATTTATATTATAGTATAAGCAAATACACACACACATATATATACCGTGTGTCCACAAGAGGACACACCATAGGAATAACCTAATAGAATAGAAAGATCGGCTAATGCTGTGATCGCTGGCATGCTAAACGTTGTTTTCTGGCTTCTGACTCGCCCCTGTATGAAACAAATGTCACTTGTGACAGTTTATATGTGTGATTTAATGAAATTTGATATTGTTATAAATGGTACAAGAAACGGGACGGTGGTCACAGCACTGGTTAATATTTATATTCTATTAGCATTATCTTATCTCTATGGTGCGTACTCCTGTGGACACACGGTATATACCGGGTGTCTTAAAATTAATTACATCTAGTATGCTTTGAATTTCCCATAATGCAATCTAAAATTTTACTTGAAATTGGCAATACTGTAAGTGTATGTCAAATTCGAGATTATCAGGTTATGTTTTGCGCCAGTCTGTGTAAAACTGACGCAAAACCTAACCTGCTAACCTCAAATTTGACATAGACTTACAGAATTGCCAATCTTAAGTAAAATTTTAGATTGCATTATGGGAAATTCAAAGCATACTAGATGTAATTCATTTTAAGACACCCGGTATACAGTCTGTTCAACAAAAAAGGCCCTGCCTTCTAGCTACTTTATTATTTATTTTAGACCCAATGTATGTGTCAAAATGTTCAACAAGTTGCCTCAACATGTAAAAGACCTTCAAGCGAACAAATTCAAAATAGTGCTGAGAAACTACCTTGTGGAAAAATGTTTCTACAACTTTACAGACTTTTTAAATTCACCTCTGCATGATCTCTAAAATAACCTTTATTTATAATAATTATGTGTACTTAATATTTATTCTTTTAATTGTAAAATGTTATATTAGTTTCATGTTTTATTACACATTGCTAGATGTATTTGTTTGACTTGTCATGTGATATGTTGATGATAAATAATATTAATTGAAATTGAATTGAATTGAAACCTTATATCAAATCAAATGACACATAAAAACCTATATTTTAACACTATCAAAAAATTTTTATCTTCAATTGTTTCAGAGTGGTGACGTCACATGCAATTTTTTTAAATGACACTATATTTTTTTACATTTTCTGGTAGAGTTTTTTTTTTCGCTTTTCAACAATATAAATATTTCATGCACTTGCATAAAAAAATTTTCGTGAAAAATTACAAAAACTTTTTCACAGTGGGAGGCCATGATACAAAACTGTAAACAAAAGTGTAACTCAGAAAAACAAAACAAATAGTAGCCAAACGCTTTAACTATCAGATTTCAGAATAATCTACAGTGTTTATTGTTTTGTTTTTCTGAGTTACACTTTTGTTTATAGTTTTGTATCATGGCCTCCCACCGATAAAAAAGTGTTTTAATTTTTCTCGGAAATTTTCTTATGTAAGGGCATAAAATATTTATATTGTTGAAAAGAGAAAAAAAACCTCTACCAGAAAATGTAAAAAATTATATACAGTGTCATTTAAAAAAAATGCATGTGACGTCACCACTTTGAAACAATTGAAGATACAAATTTTTTGATAGTGTTAAAATGTAGGTTTTTATGTGCCATTTGAATTGATATAGGTTTATTGGGTCTAAAATAAATAATAAAGTAGCTAGAAGGCGGGGCCTTTTTTGTTGAACAGACTGTATATATAGACCATTCAGTAAACACAAAAACATTTAAACTTTTTTGAAGTTGACATATAATTTTTGTACTAGGAATCCTCTATTTTATTTAGAAAAGGTTTCGACGCCTGTGTACATGCAGATTTGATTTTAAAAATGACAATTAATATTTCTGATTGTCAGTGTCAAAGTAAATATTTTTCTAGAAATTCTCACCTGAACTTCTCTAAAATGTAATAAAAATACCTATTAGTAAACGCTATGTCAATTGTATCCAACACAGAATTTGTATTGTATCTTAAAAGGGGCAGGGTGCAGTTCGCTCCCGTGTCTACCTGCTCGAAAAAGGTCATAGCCCAATTCGCTCCTGTCCGCAACGCGGCTAAAGAGAGGACTAGGTTTTAGTCTTATGTGAAGTTAACTGGTGCTGCTGAAGGGTTTTTTACGGTCATACACACATTTTTTTACATTACACAAGTATTTTTGTGCAAAGTACACACAAATCTTAAATCTGCAAATAACCTAAATTTATACTTTTGTACAAAAAACATTGTGGGCAAATTTCCAAGTTAATAAGCCGCTTAATTTTCCGGGGAGCGAATTGGGCTATCATTAGAAAGCAGCAGGTAAACACGGGAGCGAACTGGTCTCTTCCGCTTAAAAGTTGTTATTTACAACATTTATGACAGATGGGAGGTAAATGTCATACCCTTAACCTATTTGTTTTAGTAAGTTTTTGTAAGTACATTCCTAGACAAAGATAAATTCTGGAAGAACACTCATGAAATTTTGGAATTCAAAAGCCACTTTGTGTTTTTATGTTTACTGAACATATACAGGGTGTTTAATTAATAATTGGAAATATTTTAACTGTAGAATTCTGGGCTTAAAATATTAATATTTAACCCAAATCACTTAGATAAAATGTGGCTTGTTACTGAGATATAGGGTGTTCCATTTAAAAATTTAAAAATGATTTTTCCCCATTACTTTTAAACTATTTGACGTATCCGTATCATATTTGACAGGAAGTTTAGACACTGTAAACCATGCTAAATTATGTTAAATAAACGTTTCTGGCTACTACCAGAGGCGTACCACAGGGGCAAGTCAGTGGTTGACCCTTCCCAAATTCTACGCCACTGGCGGAATTGCCATTTTAACACAATTTTTCGATTCTCCAATACTTTCTATGTAAATAACATACTCTTCCTTCGTCACGATAACGTCATTATTTTTCGAGATATTTAAAGTTAAACATAAAGCTGAACAGTTATTTTGATTTTAATGTGTATTAATTATGTCGGTGTTTTTTGTCATAAGATTGCATTTATTACGCAAATGAAACTTTAATCCGTATTAACAAAAAAACATAATGTTATTTATTGAAATTTCTTGAAACTAATACATAGATGCATTCAACATAAAAAAAATGTATCCATGTATTCGTTTCAATAAATTTCAATAAATAACATTATATTTTGTTGTTAATACGGATTAAAGTTTCATTTGCGTAATAAATGCAATCTTATGACATAAAACACCAACATAATAAATCAAAATAACTGTTCCGCTTTGTATAAATTTAAATATCTCGAAAAATAATGACGTTATCGTGACGAAGGAAGAGTATGTTATTTACATAGAAAGTATTGGAGAGTCGAAAAATTGTGCTAAAATGGCAATTCCGCCAGTGGCGTAGAATTTGGGAAGGGTCAACCACTCACTTGCCCCTGTGGTACGCCTCTGGTAGTAGTCAGAAACGTTTATTTAACACAATTTAGCATGGTTTACAGTGTCTAAACTTCCTGCCAAATATGATACGGATACGTCAAATAGTTTTAAAGTAATGTGGAAAAATCATTTTTAAATTTTTAACCCGGCGGTACACGGGTGAAATTGCCGAACACCAGTGCACAAACCCGGTCAAAATGACCGTGTGTATTTTTTTTTTGCTCAAAAGCGTTTGCTTTCAAATATGATGGCCTTAAGTCATTCAAATATCGATTTTTAGGATTGAAATAATAGTAATACTAAGTTACCACAAAAATTTAATGACAAATGAACATTTAAAAAGGCTAAGTATAAAAAACCTAAACAATTATTTCTACACAAGTAACTTCGGGATATAAGAATACAAACGAAAAAAATTTGATTTTCAAAAGAATACCACAAAAATTGTAACATTTAATGCATTGTGGATAGAAATTATTCAATATCTTCATAATTTGTGCCCTCCGCGAGGTTGGTACACAAAACATTTGTGTGTTCCTAGTGCCTAGTGCTACGTACACAAGTGCATGAACCCGGTCGAATCGACCGTGCTCCGTCACTTTGTAAGTAATGAGCAAACTTTGTACAAACAATCAAACCGAAAAAAAAAATGTATGCTATCAGTCGTGCCAACCAACGATCAAGGGAGGTATACCTAAAATATTAGACACTGTTTACATTTGATTTTTTTGAACAATAAGGCAAAAACTAAAAACCCGGTCATTTTGACCTTGACCCGTGCACTGCCGGGTTAAATGGAACACCCTATATCTCAGTAACGAGCCACATTTTATCTAAGTGATTTGGGTTAAATATTAATATTTTGAGCCCAGGATTCTACAGTTAAAATATTTCCAATTATTAATGAAACACCCTGTATATTTCTGTTTCTTTTATATTCATTTTAAATTTTTCTGTTGTTAAATTTTGTTGTGTTTATTTTGAAATACTAGCAAATCGCTAAATAAAGATTATTATTATTATTCGAGGTTATCAGGTTAGGATTTCCGTCAGTTTTGACACAAACTGACACAAAATCTAACCTGCTAACCTCGAATTTGACATAGACTTACAGTGCCACGGAGACACCATGTCAACCAAAAACCTGACCGAGCTAATGCTACAAAATAAAAAAAACTGGGACGCCATACAAAAATTTCTAAAAAGTACAATGCAACAGAAAAAAAACATGTAGGTAAGATCACGTAAATAAAATAAAATTATGAAGATGTACGTAACATAATTATTAAGACTGAAGTAATATTCCAGCAGTTCCGGATCGGAGCGGTTCAGGGGGATCACTTGTGAAGTTAGCTACACGACGCTTCCTACACCCAGAAAAAATGTTAGGTTAAGTTAAATATAGGTTAGGGTTAGGTTAGGTTAGGTTCTCTGATGAAACGTGATAGCAGTTCCGCACGATGTGGGGAAGAAATGAGGAATTTTAGTTGGTAAATATTCAACACCAACTAAAGAGGGAGTCTTTTGAAGACTGAAAAAACAGTTAGGTTAGGTTAAAAAATACCAAACATGTAACCACCGCGGAATAAACGTAGAAGGCAACTATGGCAGGGGCCTTGATCAAAATGGACACTATGCCGACCATGGATACAACTCCAACCGTCTGAAGTGGTTCAAAGGTGCTGTGTGTCGTTTTAGTTTGTTTAGGTCAGCTCAGCTTTTGATTTTTTTTCCCGCACTTATTCCTCACACACTTTTTGAATATGAACACTGATTTATTTAGCCACATTTAAGTTTCATAGTGACTAGGGATGCACCGGGAACACACTTTTTAAATAGTGACGAGATGCGCACGTGCACTATAAGTTAGTTAGGTTAAGGACTTCCCAGTAGAAATAATTTGTTCAAATCAGCGCGAATTAGTAATTTTTCAAATAATGGATTTCCGAGTGGGGAGTGTATATCTTTAGAACGTTGTTAGGAAGGCCTTTCGACTGTAAAAATGTCAGCGCAATTGGGTGTCGGCATTTTCCCAATTTTCAGTAGGTATATGCCTGGATATTTTATGGCGAAGGTGAAATAATTTTTTGTTGATCACTCTACTTTGGCACCCCCTGAAATTTTGCACCAGAAGCCCGGGCTTCTTCGGTTTCTGCTATAATACGCCACTGCATCAGCCACAATAAACGTTTACAATAAATATGCGATAATTTACCAAATGGTCATTAGGTTCAGACTTGGCAATGCATTTGCTCAAACAAAATTTGATAAAAATTATGCAGGGTCTGCTAAAAACTTCGCAACATCTGGGAAACTTTTATTATTTTTTCAAAAATTTACTTCTGGTAAAAGTTTATCATTTTTAAATTATGTAAAAATTGGAAAGTGTAAAATAACTGTTGTTACTAATAAATATACTAGAACATAAAACAAACTATTAAAGCACTTATTAGTACCGTCTAAAGAATTTACAGTTAAGTATTGCAAACATCAAAACATTTACCCTTGGTTTGTTTCATTACAGGCACCTAAAAATTCCTGTAAAATAAACGTTTGGAAGAGATGAAAATGAGCTGACCCACACGTTGGATAGAGAAAGACATATAGAGAAGACTTTTGGTAGTTTCTCGAATTTCAAACAAATTTAAAGAATCAGAAGGTGGGAAATATTAAGATCAACTCGAGTTATAATAGAAATTTCAGATAGAATTGTTAAACTAACAATAGAAAGAATTAAACAACTAAATTACACATTACGTTATAAATGAGACTGAAGGACATTATAATTGATTTTATTATTATGATAAACAATCAATACCACAGCAAAACAGAATCGGATCTGGAAGAAGTGTAAAATATAGGATGTCGTTTCAAAAAGACAACACACTTCACATGCCTATGGGGCAATATTCATATATTCATGGTGAATTGAGAAAAAAATGGATAGGGAACTAGTAAAGGGTATTGCGTTTCTATTAGATCCTTTTGGTGTGGTGAATTTTGTAACAAAACACGACCGACACACAGAAATTAACCTTCAATATTGTGAATTAGAAGATATAAATGACTGTAACGCCTGTCGTCTTTTCTGCATCAAGTTTCGGTTAGCCTCTAATCGAGCTGCCATTTCTTCTGTTGTCTCAGACTGCCGCTTTTTCTCTTTAGACTTTCGCTCTGCCTCAAGTCGAGCTTTTTTTGCTGCTGGCGGCTCTGCCTGTCGTTTTTTCTGCATCAAGTTTCGGTTAGCCTCTAATCGAGCTGCCATTTCTTCAGTTGTCTCTGATTGGCGCTTTTTCTCTTTAGACTTTCGATCTGCCTCACGTCGAGCTTTTTTTGCTGCTGGCGGCTCTGTGTGACGTTTTTTCTGCATCAAGTTTCGGTTAGCCTCTAATCGAACTGCTTTTTCTTCTGTTGTCTCAGACTGCCGCATTTTCTCTTTAGACTTTCGATCTGCCTCAAGTCGAGCTACTTTTACTGCTGGTGATTCTGACTGGCGTTTTTTTTGCATATATTCACGTTTCAACTGTAACCGGCGTTCACGCTTCAAATCCCTTGATGTTGTCGGCTGCCCTGAATCTTCTTCTTCATCCATCAGTTTAAAATTTAGGCAATCTAAAAATTAATCAATGAATCAACACAACCTGACAGGCAGTGTTAACCTGTTAAATGCTGCGAGTCTTGAATCGGCGCGCACGTGAAATAGGATACGCGAAAGGCTAAGATAAGAAAAACAAAACCTAAACAAATATAAACATCTGTGAAGCCGGAACGTGAGATTTTATTTTGTGCCACAGACACACAGGCAAACACACATTAAGGAAAATTATATTATAGAAGATAGATAACATGAATACGTGTTCAAATCGAGAGAAATATTTTACGACAAGTGAACAAAGCATTTTAAAGTGAAATTCTGCACATAAAAAGCAATGGGAGAGATACACAAATATAAGTTATGGTTCTTTTATTACTATTTCAATAATTATTTTGTTTGTACAATTACATTATGTAATTAAACTAAATTTTACTAATCTCGTTAAACAATAAGTAACAAAATTGCAAACTAAAAGGAAGAAAAAATAATAAATAACTTAATAGTCAGAAATTTTTAGCTACATCCTATATTTAAGTGTAGTTTCTTATAGGTACACACTTATCCTTGTAAAATGTTCTAATTTTTTGAAAAAAAGATAGTATATTCTGAGCTGATGCACAAAAATTTGAATTTCTTAGATATTTAAAAAAATGCAAGTTAGGAAAAATGTACAAACTTTCATCAAGAATAAAGATTTGTAAAAGCAATAATAAGAAAGTCTCTCATAGGTTGCAATATTTTTGAAGGACCCTGTATAAACACCAAACTGTATTACAATAATCAATAATTTCGTTTATACAATTACAATATAATGGGTGTGGAATACACTACGATATCTGATTTCCATATAAAATAAGTTTAAATATCAAATAGTTAAAGATAAAAAAACTGTTTTACCATATGTCTCTTAATAAGATTTATAAAATATTCGTTCTAGCTTAGCTTGGTTCAATTTTATTAAAATTTCCACGGGTATATTATGCTATTCAAATTCGTCAAATTGCGCAATAAAACAATTTCACTTCTTACACTATTTTATATTTAAAAAAATATGCGAAAGCACAAACAAATTCCACAATAAATTCACTGACTCGAATAAGCATTAGTCGAAAGTTATCAAATGACACTCACTTTTACTAGTACCTGGATTCCCGTTGCTATACCCGACACTGTTGCGCACGCTGATGGAAGTGCCGGAGGTGGAAGGGGCGTCTTCCTTGCTGCTGCCGGCTCCGTTGGTGGGTTTTGCTGCCGGCTGAGGAATGATGGTGATTTCATCATTGATCTTCAGCGGCTTCAGGACAGACTCGTTCTTAGGAGCTGATCCGGCCGAGGCTGCGGCAGCGTTCTTCTTGTCCATGACGCGTTTGGCCACGACACTATGGGCTGAGTAGACGTGGCTTTCAAACTGTTTGTACATGCCGAACGTTGCGGTGCAGACGGTGCACTTGTAGGATAAGTGTGCTGGCTTCAGCGTCATGTTGTGGTCGCGAGCTACGTGATTCAGTAGCTTCCACTGATATACCTGCAGAGAAAAAATTTTGTTTTAGATATATGAATATTTATTTTGCCAATCTAATACACCTCGTTTTTTCGTATCTTTCAAATTATTAAATAAGAAATACCAATATTATATAACGACGCAATTTCACAAAGATTTTAAGCTATGGCCGTCTACCATGTCATCTTTTTTTTTGTATTACATTAGGCAGTGATAGAAAACCCTAACAATTTTGCAACTATAACTGAAAATCCTTAAAGAACAAACTTGACATTGTTAGTGGGTTCTGTTGAAGCGAATTAAACTTCAAATGTGAAAATACCTTGCAACTCTATTAATAGATCAGTTTGAAATGGGAATAATCCTATAGTTAACAAACGATAACATAAAATTTACGAAGAAATCAGTTTGTGATGATAATTTCCCTGCAAATTGGCATCGTCACAAAAAAGTGACGTGAAAACATATTATGAATTAGACTGTAGGCTCGTTGTGGCGAGCATTATACCAAAAGGATTGTCCAGGAGACCAACAAGCATGGTCCGGGCAGAAATTAATCTACACAACAGAACTGATCTTGCCGTCGTCCAGCAAAGGTTAAATTGGGGTTGTACACAAAATCACCGATGTTAATCGCCACCGATATTAGGGTTGCCAACACTGGCATTTTGACCCGAAGACTTCGGGCTTGGGTTTATCAATAAAATTCTTCGGGTTAACTACATATATGGATTGCGAACATTTTTACTACTATTTAAAAGCTGCAGAGCAGAAGTCATTGGTAGAACATGGGCAAAGAGAAAAAAAAAATATAAATTTAGAAAATATCTTAAATTTTTTCAGAAAAATGTAGTTTCGTAATAGTTTACTTAACTTCTAAGATGGATTTGAGTACATGGAACAAAAAATAGTTTTGTTCTTTAATTCCTATGATTTACAAGGGCCGAGAATTGTGCTATGTTGACGGTCCATCTGGATCCCTTACCGATAATGTTTATTTTCATACTTAAATGTAGAAGCCAAGTTGTATTTCCATGTTCTAGTATTAGATTTAATATTGTATTTTATGTAAGCAAATGCTCGCAAAGCCAGTCCTGCGCTAGACGTGTATTGTGAATTTTTGTTTTAGCGAGTGCAGCAAGAAACACGCTGTACGCGGGATGTTAACTCGATGCAAATTTCACAAAAAAGGCAGCAGTCGTACGCAGTCTCTTCTGAGAGCTGCATGGGTTTGTTAGATTGGAAAGTATAGTACGTGAATTCGTCCAGGGAGATATAAGTTAATTTGAAGTCGCCTGAAAGAGCCTGGCAGCCAACGTTTGCTGCAAACACAGCAGCGAACCAGCGTTTGCAAATTTCTTAAACACATTTTCCGGGTGTACATGTAAGTACACCCATTGTGCTATATTTAAAGACTTATTTGAAGCGTCAATTTTGAGAGATGCCAATTCAACTGACCTTACAAAACCTGCACGCGACCAATGGTTCCCAGCATGTCCACCAGGAGCGGCTGATGCAATTGAGTCGTGGCGTTTCCATGGGTATGCAGCAGCCAGTTCCAGGTAAAATGTTTGCAGGGTGGGATAAGGTTACTTTTAACTGCAAGCTTTTGCAAACGCGCAGGAATGTGTTTTATCAGCGACTCAAATAAGTACCGGCTTCAGGCAATTTTGACATTTCAGTTTTGTTAGACATTTTCACATTTGCGTTCTTTTACAAGATAATTACTTCAACGTTATTTTTGCTGATGTTTTACGTTGTTCATGTATGTTTGCAACACACTTGCGAGTATCCCAAAGCCATAATTTATCATTCGAAACAACTTTTCTTGGTAAAAGTTTACTTGAAAAGAAAATAGTTTGCGCTTCACTCTCAAGGCTAACAAGTTTTTTCAAAAACTTTAATATTCTTAAAATTCTCTTCAGACCAAGCAGGACCTAATCCCACAATCTTAAAATAAAATTCAAACATTTTTAGTTCATCTCGCCTCTTGTAACATCAATCCTGAGACACACTGTATATAGTACGCTGGTTGTTTGAGAACTTCTCTATTTTTTAAAATTTCTTTTGTATTTGTAGCGTGGTTTTTGTTTTTTGTTTTTATTTGTGTTTAGAAGTCAATAAATGATGTAAACAATTCGAATTTTTTGTGCATTGTTTAATGTTGAGTTTCAGTTCGACCAACACCATAAGGGAGAAACATTTCTGTTTTAGCAGATAATGATCTTGTATAAGCAACTAACTGTGATATTAAGAGTTTCATGTTCGCTGAGTGATAAATGGGCAAATATAGTTATTAAGGTACCGAGGGCATTATGAGTAAAATAAGAGCCCAAGATTGTTAGTGTACTAACCGAGGGCCTTTGGCCCGAGGTGTGTACAACAATCGCGGGCTCTTAACTCATAATGCCCGTGGTGCCTTCAAGGTTTTATGTCCTACCAATTTTCTTACCTAGTTCATATTCATATTCAATTCATATAAATACTATGATATAGTAGGGTGAGTTGGGGTAAATGCGAACCTAAATTAATAAAATTTGACTTTAAGATGTCATAACTTTAAAGGAAAAGAATATGAAAACATTTGTAGCACATAGTAATAAACTGTAACTAATGGCTAATTAACATGTCAATTACTAAAACTGGATAGCCTGTCTTTGAAGAAAATACTAATAAGTTTTTTTTTTCTTGCCAAGGATCGCATTTACCCCATACACCTGGGGTAAAAGCGTACTGGTATGCTATTTCCCGCAAAGTTGCATATATTTAGTAAATGGGGCAAGTGCGTAGAATTACATTAAGTATATTCCCTCCTGGCACAGATAAATTTTGTCAAATGTTTTCTTAAGATGTTAAAAAAATTGTTAAAACAAAACAATTCAATATGCTGATAAGCCTTTATTTAGGAAAATTATACAAAAATAGAACAAAACATATTATTTATCTGCAAAAACAAGTTTTAACTTAAATTTAGGATTATATAATCGACTACATGCTTTTAGGTTCATATTTCCCCTTTTAATCCTATCTAGCGCTTCTTGAAGCATCTCTGGGGTATAATTCTTCCGATTAGTCTTTCTAACGTACTTCCTGGGCATTTTCTGAAAAGAAAGCAATAAAAATGTAGTATGGGGTAAATGCGTCGCTGTGGATGCATTTACCCCACACGGCAGCGGTGCATTTACCCGAACGGCAAATTATCACGGGGTAAATGCGCTCCTATGAATATTTTAGGGAAAAAACAAAATAACATATAAAATAACTGGTAAAATATTGCATCGGTATCAATGCTTACCTTAGATAAATCCAGAACTATTCACAAGTTACAAGAACATACTTTATTCAGCGATTCAGTCCGTTCGTGCAAATTACAATACATGCCGCGACGGAAAGCAAATTAGTAATGGTTGTCTAAAATCCATGTACGACCTTGGATCGGTCTCCGCTGCGCAGCTCGCGTAAAACCAAGTACAGAGAACAATGCTACGTTGCCAGAATGTGATGAAGATTAGTTTTAAAGGAATGGCCACGCATAAACGCATTTACCCCAAAAACGCACTTACCCCAACTCACCCTATTTAAGATTGATCTAGTTAGCTGATCTAAGTTAGATTTGTGACATTAGCTGAGCTGTCATTAATTTTCATTGTGACAGTGGTGCATAATAAAGTTGTATCCATGGAAGCAAATACTGTTAATTTTTCATAACCCTAGTGTTCTTATGAAGAAAATAATTGCCCTGGAGCGTTATTTTGTATCTAAGATACCTTAAAATAGAGTCATTAATTTCAATTAATGTACTGGTAGGACATAAATTATTTAAATATTAAGGCGTACGAGACGTCTTGTTCAAATTTAATGTATCCACGAAGAGGTAAAAAATTTCGCATTTCATATGCTACTTAAAAAATATAAAATAATTTTATGAATTATATCTTTATAATGTAAAAAATTATTTCACCTTACACCTTTTTTCTCCCCCAAAAATTATTTTCTTCGGGTCAGCATCGACTCAATGTTGGTAACCCTTACCGATATGGATTTCCTCCTGATAACTGTATTGAACACTACCGACTGAAACTACTACCGACTTGGTTTACTACCAACTTTTAAAGTTTGTAAAAAATATATGGTAAGTCACCGAACTAAAATACCACCAACTTGGTGTACAAACCGACTTGGATTACCACCGATGTGGATTTACATTCGGCAGGAACTACTACCAACATGAACGATCGCCGATGTGGACTACCACCGCATGTCTACTTCCAACCGTTTCCGACAGTAGTTGCTGCAACACATCTTACACGAGCAACTGCAAACTTGCAATCTCCCAATATTTGGTAGCAACTGCAGTATCTTTATGAACTAATTGGTATCAGTAGCTGCTAAAAGACTTTATATCGAGAGATCCAAAAAAAACTGTTCCTCAGTGGGCTGTGGAAATTCAACGTATGAATAATATGTTGGTGACACTGTACGTCAATGTCAAATTCGAGGTTAGCAGGTTAGGATTTGCGTCATTTTGTGTCATAATTGACGGAAAACCTAACCTGATAACCTCGAATTTGACATTGACGTACAGTGTCACCAACATATTATTCATACGTTGAATTTCCACAGCCCGCTGAGGAACAGTTTTTTTTATCTCTCGATATTTAGTCAGTAAATTGTTTATAGTGTAATAAAATGTCAGTATTATCTTTTAACTTTTAAAGTACGTTTTTTTTCTATAATAACTGTCAAAGTGTTACAATGTTGGTAGACATGTGATTAAAACGCTAGGAAATTTTTATACCTCGTGTTGGTAAAACTTTTTCAAAATTATGGTTGTGTGTTAATTTTGAATGTCAAAGTTTCTTAATTTGAACTCTTGACTAATTTCTTTTTTAACATGGAATCATCATCAATAAAATCGGATAAAAAAAGAAAACCAAGAAATATTTAAAATGCAAAAATGAAGCAAGCGATATTAAATTATGACATCTGTCAAAATGACAATCATTTTTTTAGTAGAAGAAAAGAACTAAAAATCTATGTATCAACATTATTAAAACTAGGGACCCTGCAAGAATGCAACTTATCCCCCAGAAAGTTGACCTTGAAAATTATTATAGAAAAAAAATGTACTTTACATATAGTCCATTTACATGACATCTGCACTGTCAGTGTCAAATTTTAAAAAAAAATCTCCACTATACCTCAAAAATAATGTGTTTTTTATTAGACTGTACAGTAATTTAATTATTAAAATGTGAAAAATAGCAGTAGTAACAACATAATGTCAGTTTGACAGTGCTGATGTTAAGTAAATGGACTATAGATTTAAATTCTTTCAAAAGAAATGCGATCTTATTTGATTAGCGTATGACGTATCTTGGCCAGTAGGCGTATTTTACTAAACAGTTGGAAGTAAACGAGTGGTGGTAGTCAAAATCGGTAGTAGTTCCTATTGGATGTAAATCAACATCGGTGGTAATCAAAGTCAGTTTGTACACCAAGTTGTTAGTATTTTAATTCGGTGACATACCATATATTTGTTACAAACTTTAAAAGTCGGTAGTAAACCAAGTCAGTGGTAGGTCCTGTCGGATCTAATTCCACATCAGTTGTGATCAAAGTCGGTGGTAAACCAAATCGGTAGTAGTTCATGTCGGTAGTCAATTAATGTCGGATCCAAATCCACATCGGTAGCAATATAGACCAGTGGTAGAGCGCACTCTACGATTAAATTCTGCAAAGTATATAGATCCTTGAAGACCAGGTGATACATGTTGCCGTAAATGCGTAAATAGCGATTCTGGATTTCTATTCCAGCAGGATAATGCAGGGCCATATACTGCAGCTGCAACTAAAAACTTCCTCAAATATCAAAGAATTCCAGTCATCGACTGGCCTGCTCTTAGCCCCGACTTAAACCCTATGGAACAGCTCTGGGTTCTCCAATCGAAAACTATAGGGGCATCATCTTTACGAGATGGAGCAGAATGACTTTTGTTCGCTCAACCAAGGTACCACACCAGAGTTTGAAAGAAACGGGAGCAGGTCTTACATGAATCTAAGATCAATTTATTTTCATTTCGTAATTTATCAAGTAATTCCCACGGAGAGCGGAAAGCCCAGCGATTAGGCAATTGGTTCTGCACATGTGTCTTGTCAAAGGCAGGTTTCCTGCAAGCTGCAGTTTTCTACTTAATACAGTTTCCTACTAAACTGCAACTTTTCCGTCGAGTGCAGTAATAGTCGTCGCTAGATGGGGATATAGTTTGGCATCATTTCTGGTTCACTAAAAATTTCACGAAAGATGGCCGTTCGTTTTGTTCTGTGCCTGATCTTTCTCCATCGGCCGCTTTGAGCATTCCTAAGATGGGTTGATAAGTTTGTGTACTTACTAGCTATGTCAGGCTAATACAAGACAATCGATTGAGCCATTTTTGGACCCAAAAACATGCAGCGATGTTAAGTGAGGTTAGGAAGGCAGTTTTTCTGGTAAGGTATTTCATCAATTCCTTGTTGTTCAATTTGCTAATTTGTAATATATATATATATATATATATATATATAGCCATCACCCTACGGGCCAAACTATTCGCATAGAGAGGCGTGCTGGCCGAAGCAGCTGGTTCTAGGGTTGCCTCAGCCTCCTGCGACATGTGCAGTTTACGTCCAGCTTGGGTTTGGGCCTGACGGTTTTGTTATTTTAATCTAGTAATTTATATGCAATCGAATTTACTGCGAACTGCTTCTCCGTTCATTATCAAATTGTATTTTCGTGTGTGTAAAATCAGCGCCGGCTTACAGCTGAGTTTAATTCAGGTATAAAAAACGTCGCTTCGTATACTAAAAACTAGCTGAGTGGATGGTTACCCCACTTACGTTTGTTCCCATAATTATCGCCATATCAAGTTTGCTGGCTGGGGAAAGCGATCCCAGCATATCACAAGGTATATCGATTAAACATGCAGATATCTGAATGTGGGATTGTTCGCAAAATGCAATTAAATCATTAAGGGTGGAACGCAGTAACGTAATAACGCTCATTCAGTATATGGGTTGTTTCAAAATTATCCGTTTGGCTAATTTACAGTTTTAAATTAATTCAGTTTGGAAAGTAGCATTTATATTTACTCAGCAAGGGCTGAGTTTCCTATGTACACTGTCTCAGGTTTGACTTATTACGATTGTGATATGATATTAATTATGTGATAGTATTGTTATTGTTCGTTAATGCCAGTAATTACAAATCGATTTTATTCCCCCTTGTTGTTGATCAATTACCTATTGGAAACATAAACATTATAAGATTTTTCAAATTGTGGGTTTTCATTGTTTATATTGTGTTGTTACCTTTGAGCAATTTAATGGTTCGTTCGCTCAAATGAACTAGGGAACATGGTCCTGAACCATTTGGCGCCCCCCAGGCCGGGAAGCATTGGCTACACTCACCAATAACCTTGAACGATGAAGAGCATATGATGCAGGCACAGAAACTTTTTCCAAAACACCTGGTGAGAAAATTAACATAGACCAACGTATATAGTGACAAAACACCCTCCTGCACTGTTGAAGAAATTAGGGAAGCCGGAAAGAAGCTGAAGCAGAAGAAGGCTCCTGGCCTTGATGCTTACTGTGAAGGTTTTGTTTATAGGAAGTCATACAGATAAAACTAAGACGACACAATTTTCCTACAGCTTGCAAGACCAGAGTTACTAAAAAACCCAGGTAAACCTCGTGAAGACAGGAGTTACTGACAGGGTTGGCGTGTTTAAAGCAAATGTTTAAAACATGTTTTAAACTGCCATGTTTTAAACATTTTTTCTGAATTGTTTGTCCTAAATTTAATGGAAATAAAAATAAAATCGACATTGTAATCTCTTTTAACGATTTAAAGCAGAAGGCAAAATTTATAGGCAGGTGTCGACGTGGTTGAGTGAAGAGGGCGGTGGGCTGGGCGCTTTCCACATGGCGGGACAAGGATAGTGTTTGTAAATTTCGATGGCTTCGCGAATCTTTCTGCTGAAGATGAATGGGAATTTGCGGATAATAAACGTTTTATCGAAATGAATCTTATGGCCGGTATCATGTTGGTAGTTGACGATGGCTGATGATGAAACGAAATCCGACCTGAGGCAACGTTGATATTCACAGATACGAACTTTTACTGAACCTCCTGTTTCACCAATGTATACAGCATTACAGGAGCAAGGAACTCTATAAACACCTTTAGATGACCACGGTGCTTAATTTATCGTTGCGATTTCAAGCGCGTTACTAAACTCATTTTGCTACATTTATTACATTTTGCTCTAAAGCATTTATTGTTGTATGATTTTATTTTATATAATAATTCCAGAAGGGGTTCTAGTCCTCTTTCAGTCACGATTCGTACAATTTTTAATAAAACTCTTTTGGTATATCTTTACTTAAAGAAATGTGGTAAAAAATATCACTGCACCAGCCACAAATGCAAACAATAACTGAAATTTGAATTGAAACTAATATGTTTACTGGAAGCAAAACTGGAAAAATAAAGCTAAGTAGAGTTAAGGAACTAAGAAATTTCTATCAAAAAAAAAAAAAAAAACCGTGCAGACTCACAGTCCAATGCTATCTCATATCTAAAAAATAAGAACGGGGAAATGATAGGAAATACCCAAGATACAAATGGGGGGGGGGGGGATATATATTATGGGCAAAGACAAAAGAGATGGAAGTAAAACTGGAAGTATGGGAGAGGGTGTTAAGAAAAATCCTGGGAGGAGTCAAAACGGATGACGGCGAGTGGAGACGAAGAACTAACAAGGAGGTACAGAAAATCTATGGGTACTCATCCGTAATGGCATTCATAAGGGCCCAGAGGGTAAGATGGCTAGGGCCCATCAGCTGTGTACCAGAAAACAAACATGCGACGAGGGGACCGGTAGAAAAAAGGACGTCCAAAAAAGAGGTGGCTGGATGCTGTGGTGACAGATGTGAAAAGTGCAGGAGTTGAAGATTGGAGAAACAGAGCAAAAGACAGAGACAGATGGAGAAGTGTAATGAGGAAAGTTAAAGAAATGTAACAAGGACTAAGCCATGGGCCTAGAAGGCACACAGTGCTGTTTTATACACAGGGTGATTTTTAAGTTGATTCTTTCCGTTTGCCAGGAAATAAAGCTAAAAAAATAAGCATTTTTTCATTTATCACTTTTGCCAAATATCAAAACTAAGGAAGGTATAGACAAGTTTTAAATAAAAAACTGAACTATGGTGCAAAGGCAGCTGAACAATTTTGTTTTTGTTTATCTTTGTACTCTGGTAGAAACAAAGAAGGAATTGATTGTGCGCATAGGGGAGGCTGCAACAACGATTTGAGGCAAACCAATTTTGCTACTTCGCGCAATGACCGAACAATGGTTACGTTGCGCTGAACGATGTGTAGAAGTGAATGGTAATAATTTTGAACATATCATTTAAGTAAGATTACGTTTAGTTTAATTTTTGTTAAGAAATTTTAGTTCTTTAACTTAAAACTCACCCTGCTATATTATTTGAAATCGTCAATTTGAAATTAGGTATTAATCGTTAAGATATTAAAGGAAAACCGATAAATAGTGGATAAAAAAAGCTTACCTATCTTTATTGGAATTATATAGGACAAAATTATTGTAAAACACGAACAGTCAAACAAACTTACACTTTCCTAGTGTAAAACTGAGTTTGAGTTTAGAGCGCCACCTACTGCATTCTTATTTGAAATTCAGAAGAAGCATAGAAGAAGCAAATATGCGGTGTTCGTACAATACCGCCCCTTGGATGGGCACATTGGAGGTGTCCCAGTAACTCAGAAACATCTTGGTTAGCTACTTATATCAAAGAAAATTGCAAGTAAGGGGAGACACAAGGGATGGATGACGTGTGGCATCCTTGAGGGCTCTCTCCTGGGGCCAACACTGTGGAACTTCACAAAAATTGCAAAATCCGCAGCCAATTGAATTTCCCTCCGTAAAATGAGAGGAATTGGCACCGGATACAGGGTGAGTGAATTACTTCAACTTTGATTCGGTAACATAATACACATCCGCTGAATTTCATCCAACATTTCAGTCGAACTAGGCCCAGAAGTAGAGGGGCCTCTCTACTTCTAGGCCTAGTTCGAGTTTGGGCCTCATCGCCTGAGTGCTTTGTATGCTATGACGTTTGCCAGCATCCTCCACAGCCCGTTTGTGGGCTATTTGATTCACCTCCTGCAGAAGCATGATGCTCTCAGATAAGTAGTGTGCGACCTAATAATCTGTGGTAATGATATTGGTGCCACGGGCATTATGAAAGAAATTAAAACTGTACTTAGTATGTAATTGTACATTTTACTGGTTTAATCTTAAATTGCTTATTAAATTGTGCTAATTATTGCTATGTTAGCGTTATTTGGAGTGCACCTTACAAGTAAGTTACGTCTAATCAAAAATTATAGAATTTCTGTACTGGTTACTTTATGCAGCGTTGCTTAATAAATCTAATGCACTGTTTACACTATTCATTGTCTTATTTTGTTACTGCTACCTTCTGTATTTCAGATATTGTGTAATAGCCTGCTGCGATTAAACTGAGTTTATAAGTTCTCGACCTGAGCATATTTACTGTAATTGAAAAACTTCTTGGTGCTCATTATATTTGCTAATTACATTATTTAATAAAGAACTGCACGCCGTCTCTACTGAGTCTAGCTGGCGGGCCCTTAAATACTCTTGTAGCGTTACAATATTTGAAAATATTTAGGGAAATTTTGATGATAATAGTGACAGATCTAACATTGTTCATAACGATATTCTTCAAAACCTAAGCATTTTTAAAAAGTTTGGATAAATAATTAACAATTTTCTGATATTTCTGCTATTACATATTGGTCCAACTTGAAAAAACTATAAAATCTGTATAATTATAGCCAGTTCCCAACGCATGGAGACATGAAATATTTCATGATCTTCAGTTACAGTTGCAAATTCAAAACTGTATACTACCTACACACAATTATGGAGTATACAAAAATTGGTAATTGCTTTTGAATTAATAAAAACAAACTTTGAACAACAAACTCAACTCACCCTTCCACACACAGGACAGCGGCCGGCATCTTTGCTTCTATTGGCGGCTTCCTGCATGCTGGACGTGACGAGTCCATGAGATCCCAGCAAGTGCCTTTCCAGACCCTGGTCCGTGAAAAATCTGAATTGGCACTTCTGGCAATTAAGGGGGGGCCTATTGTAGATCATCTTGGGGTGAATCTTGACCTTGTGGATCCACTGCATGTGGTTCCGCAACTGCTCCAGATCCTTGATGTATCCATCACAGATTTCGCAAATTACAAACGAATTTTTGGGATTCGAGTCACCGGGCTTCGAGATAGTTATGCCCGGAGCAGGGGTTCCGCGTGGCAGCGGAGTTATGGAGATGCTGGGCTGCTGAACCGGCTTCATCTTGCTCAGAGGGCTGGGCTGTTGTTGCTGTGCACAAAGAGGTGTGATTATTTTGCTGTCTTACAAACAGTGATTCAAATTAAAATGAGTGTGAATAGTGAAGGACAGAAGCAGAAAGGTAGTAGCGTTGTAGGATAGCGCTGCAAGTAGAATAGCCATGCAATTGCCGTAAGGAAGCTGAAAAGTTGTCGTTTGTTACGTTTTATTTTATATGAGATCGATCCGGTTAATATTTCTTTCTTATAGATTCGCGAAATTATCAAAAATGGTACTTTAAAACACTGAATTCAATGGATAATTCTATCAGAGTTTGGTTAGCCAGCCAATTTTATCTGCTACTAGCTAAATGCATAATTTTATCTGGCTTACAGGATAATTTTAACCACAGTTTATTCACACATATATGGCTTATTAAAACACTGAAACTGTATTTGGAAAGGACTGGTCTCTTACAATTTTTATATTTAATTAAGAGTTATGGGTAAGATAGTACCAAAAGAAGTTTTCTTTTTACCGCCTAAGGCAGCCAGAAAAAGGCCTATTGCCAGAGTTGTGTTATATTTCTCAAGTTAAAGATTAGCTATTTTACCAGCACCTGACAAGCTGCACATCAGATAGGATGGGTTTTTCCCTGACAATGGCACAGTTCTAGTGACTGTTTTATGATTATAAACCTTGATACTATTAAACATGCCAAATTTTAATAATTTGCTTCCATATTTAATTTTTGATCATTTTATTGCTTTGATGCCTAACGTAGCATTTGGTTATTTTATTAACATGTAACTCCTGGATCTTTTTGCATTTGGCGACCCTGTTTAACATTTACGTGGCCACTTCGAACTGATTTAACCTCAGGTTATTTTACAATGATGAACCAGATTTACTGTTTATGCATATGTCTACTGAGTTCTTTTTATTTGTTTTAATATGTAGTTTGGGGTTAATCATTGATACAGATACTATGTGGTCTAAGCCGAAATTCTATGTTAAGAAGAATAATTCGAGTAACCGCGAAAGCCTCAAACAGTATATAGACAGTGTCTGCAACAATACACTTCAGTACTACCATTCGTGCCCTTTGTGGGTGCATTTCTTATTGGTTGAATTTGAGGCTCCGCCCACAATGCATCCATTCTTCAATCGTTGACATAATAATTATGGTGTAGGCACTAATTACCAATTTATTACTAATTTTGCTGATGTAGAGCTCCAGATTTTACCTGGATTAAAATGTATTTTTTGTTTCTCGTCCAGTAGTCTTTAGAGTTATTATTTCTCTTTGTCCATTGTTTCTTCTTAGACATCTCATATTTTTGTTATTTTCGATTGCATTTTCTATTTCTTGTTCGTATTGGGTTTCTAAATCTTTATGTATCATCCTTGTGTCTTTTTTTACCATACAATGTTCTGCTGTATTTTTCTTCTCTGTGTAAAGGTTCTCCTTATTATTTCTTTTGTTTCTCGAATTACATCATTGCCTGGTTAGTTTACATCTTTGCCCGTTTTTTTTTCCTTCCTATTGTTAAATGCTGTTTTTTTAATTATTTAGGTTAGTTGTTCAGAGAATTTATTGATACTGGGTGGATACTCGTTTTCATTTAGTTTTTCTTTGTGGTAACTGTCGTTTTTCTTTAAGAACATAAGTATCTATTTTATTTTTGTTTATTCCCTTATGTCAGGGGTCGGCAGACTTTCGAGTTAGATGAGATAAAAGTTAGGTAAACAGATTCTGGAAATTTTTAGAGAGCCGCAACATGTATTTTCTCTGTATATATTGTAGTGGTTTACTGCCCATAGCAATTCTGATTGCCTAATTATCTAAACGAATAAGGTCAAAATGAGCACAGAATTAAATATTTCATTTATTGCAAGATAATCTACTTTACATTAATAAGTGCACTTGATGTGAGCAGCAGTAACTAATAATTTGAGGGATAAAAGTTAGCATGTTTCAGAAGGGTTGCGTTCAGAGTTTCAGATATGATAAATGTTCTGGAGGACCAATGCAATTTAATTTGTAACTGACGGATTTGAGCTTAGTTACGTCAAACATAATGTGAATAAAATGGTACAGAATTATTTGTTAAATACAGAAAGTATATGAGCATTATGTATTAAAAGTGTATAAGCCAGCAAACGTCAAATTAGCTGAAAGGTAAACAAAACCGTGCTAGCAAAATAATAATTGCAAAGAGCAATGAAAAATGGAAGACAGCCGATCGAAAGACAATTAGTGAAACGCTAAAGGAATTCAAGAGTATCAGTGCATTATAAAAACCAAAGTGATTTAAAAGCAGAGCAAAGTGTTGTGGCTTTATTCCAAGAAAAAGACAATTTTAGTAGTTAGGTAAAGACATGTTATCAATTCTAATTTCCTTTATAAAAATTTAAAATCTAGTTGCTAAGTGACCTGACTGTCATTTTTTATTAATGACAAAACAAGCTTGTAGAATTTGTGTGGGGGCAAGATTGAGCTCCTCATATATAAAACTAAAAAGTCTATTTTTGATACCATTTGTATGTAAAGTTATTCATCAGTGTGCAGGGCATCTGTGGGTCTAATTTACCAGGTGTTAAAAGTGCCAAGTGAAGCAGATTATATGTATTTAGTGACCTTATCACAACCGAACGAACAGCGGGCGGCGGCGGAATTGGGTGGAGAGGGGAGGAGAGGGGCTCGAGTGCGGCGCTTTACTAAATGGCGGGGCGGTGCACAGTGATTGGACTGTGAAGTTTGTTCGGCAGCCATGAGTTGGAGAGCTGTAAAATCCTATGTAAAGAGCCGCATGCGGCTCACGAGCCGCAGTCTGCCGACCCCTGCCTTATGTATTCTCAGTTTTGGAATTGAGTTTCGATCTTATTAAATGGTGATCATTTCCTGTGTTAGAAGAATTTAAGATTGTACGTCATTTACGATCTTTTTTGTAGATGAAAAAATGTAGTCCATTTCATTTCTGGTTCTGCCATCAGAACTTACCAATGTCCATTTTTTTTAGGTTGTTTATCGAGGAAGGTATTCATCGCATACAATCGTTAGCTTTCCAAAAAGTTACATAGTTTATGCCCTCTTTTGTTGTTGTGTATCATCATCATAGTTGGCTTTCGAGTTCTAGCAGACTATAGCCTGCTTCTTCAAAGCTTCCGAAATTGTAATAGGGATTATAAGAGAGGTGGATTGATCCTACCTTCCCATACATAGGTGTCAAAGTTAGATTTGGTTATTTGCCACTGTCTTCTGTCGTGTATTTTTTCTTTCAGTGTACAATACCCATGGTTGGCAGGTCCTTGGTTACATCGTCCATCCAGCGAAGGTCTGGTCTTCCTCTTCTTCTCTTGTTGTCTGGACTCCATTCAGTCATTGCTCTTGGTGCTCTCTCCTTCTCCATTCTGAACACATGTCCTAACCACCCCATGCTTTGCGCCTTAATAAATTTGTGTTTTTTATTTCAGACTAGCTGACCCGGCAAACCTTGTTTTGGATTATGACACGATGGGGAAAACCCTTCATACCATTAAGCACCGAATCATAAAAGTATGTCGTACAGTGTAAAGAAAAACACACTTTCGATATTTTCCAATTTTCTGGCTTTCCCTTTGGATTTTTCCGAATTTTCTTTTTTGCTAAACCACTTTGGAAGTAAGACGACAAAACAAAAAAAAATCATCCAAATCGGTCTAGACGTTCGAGTTTTTGCGTTACAACACAGGCGATTGATTTTTATATACAGGGTCCAGCAACGAAGCGGGGGTGGAAGATATATCTAAAACTATGAGAGTTACGTAAATATTGTGTATATAAAAGTTGTAGGTACAAAGGTGGTGCACATTGTTAAAATATTGTTGATTATACAGGGTGGCTCAAAAAAGCGTGGCGAATCAAACTTTCTTTTTTTTAAACGGGATGCCCTATATTTGAGTAGCTTAAAAGTTTTGCATTAAAATACTCATCATTTTGATATAAAGTTGTATGAGCCTAACGTCAATTGTTTTGAAGATATTAACGATTTTATCTAAAAAAATGCTGAACTTCAGGCGGCTGTTGTAAGCAACAGAAAACAATTGAATGAAGCAAAACGTTACCAAAAAATTATGATTTTCGTGAACTACCTTTTAAGTGTAAAATGGTAGATCTGGGTATTAATGCTATACAGTGTGCTCAATATTTGCAAATTTAATAATTTCGATTTTTTTTCAAATGGAACGCCCTGTATATTTTTGTATATTTGAAAAGCCCTTTTAATGAGCTTTCTTTTGATATCTTACTTCATACCTCTAAATTCAACTGTTTTTCAGGTATGCGTGTTTGAACATAAAAAACAATTTAAGCCCCTTAAGATGCGTTTTTTCAAGGGTTAACAAACGCCCCTAAAATAATGATTTAAACACTTGAGTTCTCCAAAAGTGAAAACAGAAAACTATGTTTAGAAAATATAAATGCAGTCAGTGTTGATACAAGAAATAATAAACACGAAAAAACGATAAATGCAGGAATAAATTAATTTCAAGGTCAAATAAAATCAGATTTAAAAAAAACAAAAGTCAATATACCAAAATCCTATACGTGATTACATTAAATGTTCAAATTGCTCTTTTTTCCGGCTCCGAGTATTAAAGCTGTACAGAGAACTGATAATCAGCAAATATAATTATTTCGATTTATTTAAATGGAACACTCTGTATATCCTTGTATTTTTGAAAAGTACTTTTAATGAGCTTTCTTCTGACATTCCATTTCCTATCCCTAAATTCAATCGCTTTTCAGATTTAATTTTCTCCTGCCTTTTTTCGTTTTTCCGTATTTATTATTTCTAGTTTTAAGTGGTGGCTGGATTTTTGTTTCCTAAAGTTGGCTTTCTTTTTTCTTGAAAAACCAAATGCTTAAACCATTATTTTAATGACACTTTTCTGTTATCCCTTGAAATAAAGTATCTTAAGGGGCTTAAATTGTTTTTTAAGTTCACACACGCATATCTGAAAAACAGTTAAATTTAGAGGTATGAAGTAACATATCAAAAGAAAGCCCATTAAAAGAGCTTTTCAAAAATACAAAAATATACAGGGCGTTTCATTTGAAAAATATTGAGCACCCTGTATAGTATTAATATTAATACCCAGATCCACCGTTTTATACTTGAAAGGTAGTTCACGAAAATCATAATTTTTTGGCAACGTTTTGCTTCATTCAATTGTTTTCTGTTGCTTACAGCAACCGGCTGAAGTTCAACATTTTTTTGCACAAAATCGTTAATATCTCCAAAACAGTTGACGTTAGGCCCATACAACTTGATATCAAAATGATGAGTACTTCAATGCGAAACTTTTAAGCTACTCAAATATAGGGCATTCCATTTAAAAAAAATAAAGTTTGATTCGCCACACTTTTTTGAGCCACCCTGTATAATCAAAAATATTTTAACAATGTGCACCATCTTTGTAACTACAACTTTTATATACACAATATTCACGTAACTCTCATAGTTTTAGATATATCTTCCACCCCCGCTTCATTGCCGGACCCTGTATATAGATAGATTTCATCCGATCTTTCTGTGGTTGTCTTTTTCTTTTTTCTTTCTCTTTGTACTTTCTTCTGTTTCTTCTACTTCCAGTTTACTTTCTTCTAGCTGGTCTAATATATATTCTACATCATTTACCACCAGTTTATTATATTTTATTAGCGCTTTATAACAGTTTTTTTAGCAATTAATAGGTGATGGAATAGTCTTTTCCTTTCTTTTTGTATTTTCTTGTATAGTCCTCTTTTATCCAATATTCAGTACCCCGTAATTTTTTAGTTTGCTTTAATATTGCCATCTTTTTTTTTTCTACGTTGTGAACGCAATTAATACCGGTCTATTGCTGTTGTTCTTGTAGTTGCCACGTCTTTTTATGTAGTCTATTTCCGAAGCCACATATATATCTTCTTGCACAATTTTTATCATTTCCGACCCTTTTGTGTTTAACTTATCATAGCTTTCCTCATCTTTCGTCATTAATTCCATAGCAGATTAAATTCCTTTTCTTCGTATTCTTTTCTAAAATGTCGATTTTTTTTTTGCGTGTTAATTACTCCTTTCAAAGTCTCATTTTTTTTTCATTTCTAGTAACTTGTGTTCTGTTACGTCCATTTTCATGTTGATATTTGTTAGTTGCATTTGCATGCTTTCAAGCATATTTGCAATTACGTCCAGTTTCTCGTCCATTTTGTCTGATTTCGGTGATATTTTCCCAATTTATGGCTATTCGGTGATGTGTTTCTTTGTTTATTTTTATATACGCGAGGCGCATTGTTTATTTATGTTGCTCGCTGTGATAAGATACTCCAGGATATCACGCTGCTGTGCCCTTTGTGTCCACGTGGCGGTGTACGCAACTGCCACGTTTATTACAAACGCGAAGCATCACTACACGCACCAGACACCCTCATTGCGCGAGGCGTCACTGCAGACTATCATCTTTATAGTATCTGGTAAGCACACTTCTTTTATGCTTTTATGCCCTTTTGTGAGTTTTTCCGAGTTGTTTTTCTCATTTATCCGTCGCTCACCGTTCCTTCTTTAGTGTTTTTGAACTATTTGAATCACTTTAATTCCACTTTTACACCTTCAACACTCGACTACGTCCACCGCTCCTTTTCCATCCACTCTTTAGCATTTTTGTGTGTTGTGTATGGTGCTCATAAATTATTTAAAAATTAAATGAATGACAATGCTCAACAATATTTTCTAATCATAGAATTATTGTCAAGTAACTTAAACAAAAAGAACACATTTGTCCCTAATGATATGGGCAAGTTAGGTAGCTTTTATTTTATGGGCCTAAATGAATAAAATTCAACTAAAATTGCAGGACTTGTGCAATAAATAACTATTAAACGCATTTTTGAAGCAATTTATCGACCGGGTTGGTTTCTTAAGCTTCCTCACTAACGATTGCACATTGATATTTCTCAACGTTGTGTATTTTTAAATACATTGACAAAAAACATTCACAATAAACATGCTGTCCTAAGAATCTGTGCAATAATTTTATTGCTGCATTATGGCGAGATTCCATCTTTCCTGGAAGGATCAGGCATGCATAGAGCAATAACTGTGCGTTTGATATAAACTCAGAATTATATAAACTGCAGAATTCAGTGCCAATTTCCCACCTATTGTTAATATTAATTGTTATTGGCAGTGTTTCTCTAGTAACCTTCACTAAAATTATACGGGAAGCAAGTAAAAGGAGGGAAATTGGCCCCGGATTCTCCAGTTTAGTCCATAACGATGTGCATTTATGATATGTGTACAAAAATGTCTTCTCCAAATTCAAAATTAACAGCTACGAAACTTGTTTAAAATGATCAAGAATTTAATGTGGTTGAAATATATTCGTGTCTAAAAATTACACTAGTCAGAGTTTAAAAACTATCTGTGGTTAAAAATTATTCGCTATCTGAAACTCGATTAGTAATTGGAATTTTCGTAACCGGATAAAAAATTTTAAGCTCTTCTAAAACACCAAAACCAGTTTAACTGTAAAACTCTGTTAGTTCTAAAAGTATGATGATGGCGTTGGATGATAACACATTAATTGCAGCGAATACAAGCGGCAAGGGTGCATACCTGGATAGTGATGGAATTGGGCGCGGCAGATAAACTGGGCAGAAACGCCGTGGCGCCGCCAGGGCCCATGCGGCCGCCCATCTCCTGTCCGCCCACCACCTAACGCACACATCATATCCTAATTACTCTAACTAGCACAATTGGGGTGCTATCAAAATTCTGCGAATGTGGTTCGACCGACACAATTTTCAAGTGAAACAGAAGAGGAACTAAAGCCAGAAAGGTGCATACAGAGTAAAGCAATTCGCTCACCTGGTACAGCTGGTTTCCGCTAAGCTGATAGTTGGTGGGCACGAGCACAGACCCGCCGGACATATTTGTCGATTTGTACAGCATGTTGGCGGATCGAATGCCCGGTGCAGCCTGCTTGGCAGCAGCGGGGCTGCCCATCGTAGGCCTGCCCCTGCCGCGCTGCATTGCGGGCAAATTGCCTGCCATTTTGGACATCATCTGATACTGGGACGTGCGAGCCATGGCCTGGTAAACAGCTGCGGCAGTCCCTAAGCCCTGCTGCTTCATTCGAGGAGCGCGAGGGATCTTCGCCGGGGGCTCGTAGTCGGAGGGTGGTTCCAAATTGCGATCGGGTTTAAATTTACGGGTACAAGCCACCAAATGCCTAGACAATTTCCCCTTTTGGTTATCTTCGAAGGGACAATTTGGACACTGATGAAAAGCGGGCGCCCTTTCCAAGCGCCCTCGCACACCGTGCTGCACTTCCATGTGGAACAAAATGTCATGGGGGCTACGGACTTCGTATGGACAAAAGTTGCATCGGTACACGTAATTTTTCATGTGGGGTGTTTCCAAGTGAAAGGCCATCGCGAGGGAGGATTCAGTCTTAAAGCTGCAGAACTCACACTTTTTGGTCTCCATACGGTACGGTTCATTGTTTTCCTTAGTGAACTCGAGATTTTTCAATAAAGAGTTGATGGTTTTCAATGTTTCCGGATTCTGGCCGCCTTCGCGATCTCGCTTACGTTTTTGTTGCTTCAAAAGGTCGGTCTGCACGTGTTCCTGGACCAAACTGTATCCTATTCCCATGAAGAATTTTCCTAACGGGCTATCGAAATAGGTTGCAGGAGGTTTTCTCAGTTCTGCTGCTAACGTAGTGGGAGAAGGTACTGGCATAGAGGGCAAATCAGTATCCATAGCCTTCTCTTCCTTTTCAATTTTATTATCTTCTTTCTTCTCCTTTTCACTATCTACAGGTGCACCTTCCTTTTCTTTTTCACTATCGGATTTTGCATCCTTTTCCTCATCTTTATCAACGTCCATCTTTTCATCTTCCTCCTTTTTATCCGGACCTTCTTCACTTTTATCACTGTCTTTATCCACTTTCTCCTTTTCATCTTTTTCCTCTTCATTCTTTTGTTTTGCTTTTTCCTCCTTTACTTTATCCTCCTTTGCTTTATCCTCCTTGGCTTTATCCTCCTTGGCTTTATCCTCCTTGGCTTTATCCTCTTTCGCTTTATCCGCACTTTCATCCTTCTTCTTTTGTTCAGCTATTTCGCTCTCTAGATTTTTAACAAAATCCCGCAACTCTTTTATTGGGGGCTTTTCGTATACATATGGAACAATAAAAGACGGTGCTTCTACAACGAACATATCATCGGTTAGAGTGGGGAGAACAGGAGGCGGCGGAGGTGGTGGAGGAACTGGCTTAGGGGGAGGCGGAGGTGGAGTCATGGGAATAGGAGTGATTGTAGCTCGCATGTTTGCAGGGTAGACGCCTTGCGCTGGCAGAGCCATGGGGAGCATGGAGTAGGAATTTGATATGGGGGCAGGGGGAAGGGCAGGCTTCTGGGCAATAGGAACGGGGCCTCTACCTGATAAAATAGAATTTGTATCAATAATAACTAATGTGGGTTCTTTTTTATTGTGGTTATTAGCAGTCGACTTAGAAGCTATTTCTGCAAGACACTTGGTGTCCTTAACTACAATAGTAGAACTAGACATACGAGATTTTTTTATAGGTGCCTTTTCGATTTGTGGCGGTGGGGGAGTGGGATCAGCAACGGCCAGTGGATCTTGAGGCATCACTTCTTCAATGTCCGACTCCGATTCATCATCAGATGAATGTTGTGACTGCTGGTCCTGCTGCTGTTGCTGCTGCTGCTGCTGCTCCTGCAGCAGTTTCTTCTGTCTTTCTTTTTCTTCTATTTGGAATTCTTCCTCTTCCAAATAGCTCTTCTTTTCTTTATTTAAATTTCTGGAACTTCTCCGGGGTGGACCAGAATCGAGCGATTTCTTCTTCTTTTTGATTGGGGTATCTTCTAAAGTTATAATGTCCCCATCCTCGGACGCTTTGTGGTTCGACTCACCATCTGATAATTCTTCATCGCTTACGTCTATACTTCCATTTTCTATTGGATCTTTGTCGTCTAATACTACAACGTCTTCGCAATCGACTTCGCCCGAATCATTAATAATAATAGAATTCTCATCTACCTTATCACTATGATCAACTAAAACATTCTCGCTAGTACTTTCAATAATAATTTCGTCGGGACTACTTAAACCATTAATTAAATCCGCCTTACTCTTACTGTTTTCCGATTCTTCTACATCGCTGTTATCTATTTCGTGTATTTGCTCATTGCTGTCTTCATTGTGCATAATTTCTTCGTCGTCCAGCTTTTCTATCTCATCGTCGTCGTCCAGCTTTTCTATCTCGTCCTCCTCATCCATTTCATTCTCTTCGGCACTCCCCAAGTCTTCCAGATGCATACTGGGATCATCCCCATCCGTCTTTTCATCATCAGTCAAGCTTTGGTCCTGATCCATAGCATCTTCACTAATAGTCGTTACATTTTCGTTTATTTCATTTGCTTCATCATCAACATCGTCCTTGTAGTCACCACACACATCCCCATTCACACTGACCCCATCTGAAATAAAAGTACTTAAATTAAATACCGCATGGATGTAAAACAGCATTGTTTAGATTTGTAATAAAGGTATTGCTGATTACTGACAAGAGTAAATACATTATGAAGTTATAAGTGAATCTGCTTCATCATACTGAAAATTGTTTGATTGAATAGAAATCCAATTAAATTTGTAGATTTCTCAATTTCCTTTCTAACGAATGGAATAGCTGTAGAGAGATTTCAAATAATTCAAAAACATAAATAATAGTAATTTATTATACAAGATGATAAAGTTAAATTTTATCCACGAGTGAATCGTTTAACGTCGAGACGAAGTCGAGACGTTAATGATTCAAGAGTGGATAGAAATAACTTTATCGTCGTGTATAATACAATATTTTTTTCTATAGCAAGAACTTTAACAATTTCAAAAGAAAATAAAGACAGTCCATGACATTTCAAAATGTCAGTAGCTAGTCTAGGTTGCTACGATAATGCGAAGCTGTCATATTTAATTTAAACAAAATTTAGAAAATTAAATTACTTTATCTATCCTTGATGTTAAAGTGCTACTTTATCTACCCTTGCTGTTAAAGTAAAACTTGACCATTTGTTTTGAGTTGATAAAAGCACACTTTAACATGTGCTATAGAAAAATAGTAATTTATTATACAAGACGATAAAGTTAAATTTTATCCACGAGTGAATCGTTTAACGTCGAGACGAAGTCGAGACGTTAATGATTCAAGAGTGAATAGAAATAACTTTATCGTCGTGTACAATACAATATTTTTTTCTATAGCAAGAACTTTAACAATTTCAAAAGAAAATAAGGACAGTCAATCACATTTCCAAATGTCAGCAGCTAGATTGGGTTGCTACGATAATACGAAGCTGTCATATTTAATTTAAACAAAAGTTAGAAAATTAAATTACTTTATCTATCCTTGATGTTAAAGTGCTACTTTATCTACCCTTGCTGTTAAAGTAAAACTTGACCTTTTGTTTTGAGTTGATAAAAGCACACTTTAACATGTGCTATAGAAAAAATTAATTTTTCTGTAATTTCGTGTGTACATAAATTACCAAACGCCCCATGAATGATTATCACTTATGTCATGAGATCATGAGGTAGCAAGGATTTTTTGTTTCATAATTTCAAAATAATTGTTAAAATGTCCTTTGATGGTTCGTTGTTTTCAATAAATAAATCTGAACAGCAAAAAATGTTATCTGTCAGCCATTGATCAGTATTCATAATTTTTTTATATACCGATTCAGTAGCAACTACCTGCCACCTCGCAACGAGTTCAATAGGTATGTTTTTAAGGCCTAGGCCGGTAACACTTAACGACGCCTTTGATGTGTTATACGTTTGGCATGACTGAAGTATATTGTTGGTGGCGCCGTCAATCTATGTCAAATTCGAGATTAGGTTTTGAGTCAGCCTCACACAAAGTGATGTAAAACCTAACCCCGAATTTGAGATAGACTCGCAGCACCACCACCAATATACTTCAGTACTGCCAAACATGAATCACAGCATTTTAAAAACAATTAATTTGGGATAATTCTTTAATAATTAAAATGACATGTTTGCTATGGACAAGTATAGAGAAACATTTTGTATGACACACAGTCAGTATTTGCGTTTATGGCCTTGTCAGATCACGTGTCTCGCCCTAACGGGCTCGTACATAAATGCTTAGCTACCAGCCGAACATCGGAAATAGCTATTATTAGGGCTGCAACAATCCTTATTTTTTTACTTGACTGAGTACTTGGCTTAGAGCAACTAGCGCCGAGTAATACGCTTTGACCAGTTAGGCAACAAAAATAACTTACTGTTTCACCACTTACTAGTCAGTCTACTCTCTAGTGGAAACTTTCCAAATGACAAAATGCTGAGATATTGTTCTGTGATTCCCCATGCTACTGCTACTACTGATCTCCGCAGGGTTTACTGCTTTAGAGCTTGTTGATTTTGATTCAAGCATGATGGTTAAATTAAAATCAAATGAGTGACAGTGACAGTGCAGCCGGTGCTACGGCACTGCCTGTGAAAGCAGGTAAAAGAACGGTTTGGAAATACTTTTCCATTTTGGACGAAGATGAAAGCGTGGCAGTGTGTCCTTTATGTAATATCAAGTACCACAACATCAACTATGATTAGACATTTATGGCAGCGCTCCCCAAATGTTTGTTCGTTCTACAGTTATTGGTTAAGAATACAAATAAAAATTACGTCTCCTCTATTTTTTTAAACTAATTTTTGTTACTCAGTCAAGTAGTGAATATGAAACAGAGCACCGAGTACTCATTACTCAGTGAAAATTTTGACGGAGCACCAAGTAGTTGGCCTACTCGTTGCAGCCCTAGCTATTATTACAACTTTTTCAAGCACATTCCTTCCTATGAGTAATCAAAGACACTGTTGAAACAGAACAGCTAATCTGATTTCTAGGTTATGTTCATTTACACATATAAATGTACGATATATTTTTATAAAATGGACATGTAGAGTTTGGTTTTAATATTCTTTTGTTACTATCAACATCTGAAAGATTAATCTTTGAGGTTGAAATTTGAACTGACAAACCAGATGCAACCTGCTGTCAAACTGACATTTGATCCACAATCAGACACTTTAATCAACTTCAGTTCAATCTTCACAGCTAATAACCTAAACTAGCACTAACGCACCTTTTATACTCTCTTCATTCGAATGGATTTCATCTACTTCTCCCATCTCTGCGACAGCTGCCATAGCCCACAGTAGAACCTGTATAACAAACAACACAATTAGCACTAAATTCAATTTCTATAACTACACTAAAAGTAACTGCTACACAGCATCGCCAACTCGAGAGAAATTTCCCTATTCTGGGGAATTTTGAAAAAATCCTTGAAAATACAAAAATTAGAATTGAGATCTAAGAATTAAGGTGCCTTTGTATGACTATATTTTCTTCAGCTATTTCTCATGTAATAGTAAATTTAATGCAAGTAACGTTATCAATTGAATGAACGAGCAATGTGAGCGAGTTCTTTAAAATTCTCGAGTAATTTGGAAACTGATAACATTACATATATCGTAACACGGTTTATTTTATCCTAAAATACTAATCTTTTTAAAAAAATAAGAAAAATTATTATTAATGACACTTAAAACAGCGAGACACATGGTGGCATCACTAATACGATATACTGTATTGTTGGTAGCACTGTCAGGTTATGTTAAATTGGAGATTAGCAGGTAAGTTTTACGTCAGTCTGTGTCAAATAACAAACAAAACCTAACCTACTCCCAGTGTTGCCAGACATACCATAATTATTATTGTATTTATACCATAATTTACAGTTTCATACCATATGATACCATTATTTCCCAAAAAAACTAAATAATGTAAAAACGATAGCAAGACGTCAACCTCCACCTCCGAAACTGAAATTATGCTTTATTATTCGTATGCTGATTAATAAGCGCTGACATTTGATCTGGGAGTTCCCTTAAAATAGTATGGAGCATTAAACAGGTCATGCGTGGTATTAGGTATTATTTTATAACGGTTTGAAATATGAAATCGTTTGAAGTCGTTTCGTTATCGTTTTTATTACTGAATGCTGGATACAAGATGTTTAGTCTTATGTCTTAGGCAGTGTTGCCAACCCTATTACTATAGTAACAGATTTATTACTTTTTACCCGCACCTATTACGCTATTACTCTCATGGCAATATTTATTATGTTTTGCAATTTCTATTACTATTCTATTACGTTTCTGTTAAGTTCCTCTTCTGTGGTGTTGGAAAAAAACTGTGTAGTCTGTTCAGTAAACATAATAACAGAAAGTGGCCTTTGATTTCTATATTTTCATGAGTGTATTTTCAAAATTCATCTTTGTCTAGGAATGTAAAGTACATTTTTTTTCTATAATTTTCAAGGTCAACTTTCTAGGGGATAAGTTGCATTCCTGCAGGGTCCCTAGTTTTAATGATGTTGGTACATAGCTTTTCAGTTCTTTTCTTCCACTAAAAAAATTATTGTTATTTTGACAGATGTCATAATTTAATATCGTTTGCTTCATTTTTGCATTTAAAATATTTCTTGCTTTTCTTTTTTTATCCGATTTTATTTATGATGATAATTCCATGTTAAAAAAAGAAAATTGGCAAGAGTTCAAATTAAGAAGCTTTGACATTCAAATTGACACATAACCATAATTTTGATAAAGTTCTACCAACACGAGGTATAAAAATTTCCTAGCGTTTTAATCACATATCTACCAACATTGTAACACTTCGACAGTTATTATAGAAAAAAAACTTACTTCACCTACTTACAAAAAGTTACTAAAACAAATCGGTTAGAAGTGTGACATCTATTTATCAACTGTCATAAATGTTATAACTAACTACTTTTAAGAATGTTAAACAAATACTCTGTTGGATACTATTGATGTAGCGTTTATTAATAGGTATTTTTATTACATTTTATAAAAGTTCAGGCAAGAATTTCTAGAATGATATGTACTTTCACACTGAAATAATGAGATTTATTAATTGTAATTGATTGTCATTTTTAAATTCAAAGTCGCCCTTATGCAGGTGTGGAAACCTTTGCAAAACAAAATACAGAATTCCTAGCACAAAAATTGTGTGTATATGCCAACTTAAAATAATAGTTATTGTTTTTGTGTTTAGCGAATGGCCTATATGTAAAAGTTTTTAGTTAAAGATTGCTGATTATATGAATTTATGTTATTTTTTATAATAAAGGGCCAATTTAACACTATTATCTTGTACTTATAAAATGTATTGAACTTTGTTCGGCATGAGGCAATCGTAAGCTAGTATACTTTTGAAAAATTTATCCGCTCTTGTGTAAAGTAAATAATCATCGCTATTATATGGTGAATTTTTTATAGGGAAATGCAATATAGGGAAACCATTGGCAACAAGCATTGCCACTAGATTGAATTGTGTTGGTACATACGGTTCTGGTTATTATTTTTCCAGTAGGGTTAGGTTTCATGTTGACATCTTAATTATTTTAAATTGTAGTTCTGCTTGTTATAACACCTTTCTAGTTAAATCTAAATTATAAAATCAGATTTCAAGTTTATAATACGCGTAACTAAAATATAAATAATTAAATGTCAACCACTCAACATGCAACCTAACCTCACTGCAAAACTAATGTACCAACACAAATCAATCTAGTAATAATGCTTGTTGCCAATTGTTTCTATAGAATTTTCCTATTTGCATCTCCATATAAAAAAATTGTGCAATACCGGGTGACTATAAATGATTGTGATTCTTTTTCTTAGGTTGGCACTGTTTATGTTGGCGACGCTGAAAGTCTATGTCAAATTCGAGGTTAGCAGGTTAGGTTTTGCGTCAGTTTTGACACAGAATGACGCAAAACCTAACCTGCGAACATTGAATTTGCCATAGACTTACAGCGTCGCCAACATAAACAGTGCCAACCTAAAAAAAAAATCACAATCATTTATAGTCACCCATAAGTTTCCCTAGTTAGTGTACAGAGGCCAAAGACCGAGTTCAAAAGTTAATGCTAACATAAAAAACTGAAATTTTAAGGAATTGGGGCAGAATTTAAATTATTATTGGTCTATTACTTAAATTGCCAAATCTATTACTATTTTTAAAAATTTCTATTACGCAAAAAAAAATCAAAAAATACTGCTTGAAAATACATAATTTATTTCCAAATACCATAAAATGAATGTTGCTGCTACCATAATTTTAACTGAACATCTGGCAACGCTGCTACTACCATCGAATTTGACATAGACTAACAGTGCCACCAACAATACCCGTCAATACTGCCAACTGCCAAACGTATACCATGAATTGCAGGCAACTCTAATTATAAATTTATTTGATCTCGTGGTACCCAAGTTCACTTTCAAGTAATTTGCCACTTTGACTTTTCACAGTTGTCAATACAACATTTTTAGCTAGGTATTTATTGAGTTGTTGGATACAATTTTGTATGGCACGCATGTGTTACTACTAATAATTCACTCGAGAAAAGTCCTATTTATATGATTAAATAAATGCCAATAACGTTTCGTTATATTATGGTTTTTCTTAACAACACTTGTGCTGTTAAATACGAGCCCAGGTCCAAAATAGTTCGGCCGGCTATTAATTTTAACTCAGTGATTCACTAAATTATAGCAAAGGTCCAATAAAAGACCTATTCTTCGAAAAAATATATTACTACAATAATACATAAACTTGAAGCTTAGATTCGCTGAAAAATTATTTTATATTTGTTAATATTTGCAACCTTAACAATAATAAATAAAGAATGACTGACGGTTCAGAATAGTTCGGCCATTATTTTAATACTGCATTATGTCCCCTTTATTGGTCACATCGGCTTTAATTCTATCAGGTATTGTGTTAACGAGTTCTGCACATTGATGTGGTTGTATATTATCCCATGTTTGTTATAACTTTGTTTTAAAGTAAGCTACAGTGAGTGCTGGGTTCTCACGCAGTTTTCTTTTTCATTTTACTCTACAGAGACTGGATTGGTCCGAACTGCCTGAAGTCTACGGTAAAGTCGGAATTTGATGTTCTTCAAACCGGGTCTTTACTGTTTTTGCCGTATGGCACGGAGCACCATCCTGCTGGAAAACAAAGTCCTCTTCGGCAAAGTGGCATATCGGAATATATGGCAAGAAACTCTCAGCAAGAATGGTTTTATATTTATCGGCGTTAACAGTACTGTGAACGAGCTGTAGCTTTCCAACTTCCCTTCCAGACATACAGCCCCAGACCATGACGGATGCTGGAAACTAGACTTTTTTTTACCAAACAGTCGGTATGGTATGTCTCCACTGATGTACGTAATACGCGTTTCCTAGTGTTCTCTACACACACATCAAATTCGACTCATCACTCCAAATCACCTCATGCCATTGTCGTGAAGTCCAATTTTTGTGCGATTTAACCCGTTTTAAACGGTTGCGTTCTTATAAATTGGTAAGCTACGGTTTTTCTTTTGCCTAGTGAATAATATAATAATTTAGAATAATTAATCACAGCGAAATCACATGAAAAAATTATCTCATAAAACTTATAGGCTAACTTTTTAACTGTTCTTTCGGTAGTCGATAAAGACATTTGTTTTTGAATCATTCGTTGCCATAATCCGTGAGTTCTTGGGCATTTGAACGGCGATTTCCTTTGACAATTCTTCTCAAAGCTCGTGCATAAGCATTAGAATTTTTTTATGGTCGACCAGTTTTTTTTCTTTCTGTAACACATCCAGTTTCTTTAAACAAATTAATAATATTTTACACTGTCGACCGTGGAACCGAATGAGAAATCAAAATTTTTCGTGCAGAAATTCCATTCTTATGGGCATTAATAATAGATTCTCGTAAATGAGCACCCAGTGCTTTACCATGAGTCTTTTTGCTCTAAAAACTTATAAGCAACTACTAATGACATGCATTTATATATTGTAATGATTTATCTTTTGTTTTGTCAAGCATTGCATCATTAAACGGCTGTTATGATCAAATTTTATATGCGGCCGAACCATTATGAACCGGTAGTTATAATTTGTTTTTGATAATAATTTTCTAAATATTATTAATATTGAAATAATTTTTTCTGTAAATAAAAGTTAAAAGCTCAGGTTTCTTGAATACATTCGTATTTTTTAACCAACAAAAGTTTATTGACTAGTTTTTAAAGTATGATAAATAGTCCAATTAAAAAAATTAACCCGGCCGAACTATTATGGGCCTGGGCTCGTACATCTTAACACATTTTATCTTACAGTAGCAGCTATTACCATACATTATACAACTGTTTTCAGTCACTAAAATGAAGTTTTATCCACAAGTGAGTTTTCATTATTTATACTACTGCATTGTTGGTAGCACTGTCAAGCTATGTCAAATTCGTAATTTTCAGGTTAAGTTTTCCATCAGTTTGTGTCAAATAACAAACAAAATCTAACCTACGAACCTCAAATTTGACATAGACTGACAATACACTTCAGTACTGCCAATACACTTCAGTACTGTCAAACGTATGTCACAAATCATAGGCGACTAATTATAAATTTATTTCGCGACATATTCTGACTGCGCAATCTAATTAGGCACAAGAATTGCTACTGTAAGATAAAACGTCGTATATCACACGTGAGCGAAATGCCATTATAAGCTCGTGAGAAATTGTATCGCTCGTACTGGGGCACTCGCGATTCAAATTCTCACTCGCAAATAATGATGCATTTCTCTCACTTATAATATAATCTACTATTGTTGCTACGAAGTAATAGTATAGGATAAAATAAAATAACTTACAAACTGTAATCAAACAGAGACAAGTTGCAAAGTATCAAAAATGTTAATAAACAAAGATGGTAAAGTGGTAAGCCATATGAATAAGAAACTCTTAACACGTCTTGACTGCAATGGAAAGGAACTGATTGAATTGATTGATTAACTAAGTTATCAATACAAAACAAGGTATGACAAAAAGAAATATAAAAGTACACAACATGCTGATTCGCAAAGAAGAACTTGTAACATGATTGTATATTATAAAAAATGTATACTGATTCACCTGATGAAAATAAAGCAGAGGAGAAATCAACGTGTAAATAAATGATCAGTCATCAAATGCGATCAACAAGGGTCCCGAGTGGTGTAGCTTGAACAAGCGTCCACGTTCGATCAGCAGAGTTAAGCAACGCTGTCTCTGGTCAGAACTTGGATGGGAGTTCCACGGCTGCATCTCTCGGCGCCTCGTGGTACGGCTATCACGGAAAAAAGTTGGTCCCGGCGGTCATACAACATCATGACAGTCGTTAGTGAGGTTGGAAGTCCTCATAACTGCACAGCGACGCCTATAATTGCCTAACGGCTGTTGGCTGAGTGCGGATTAAATAAATAAAATAAATAAATAAATAAACACTTTCAAATATATCTAAATGACACCAGTCAATCACTAAGCAATATAAAATTCGAAGAAGAAATATGAATAACAAAATTAGGTTGTTACAGTAGAAAATGCTATAAACATTTGAAAGGTTAATTAGGAACCTATAACATGTAAAAAAAATTTTAAAAAGGTAAAAACCAACAGCACGGTTGCAATTAAAGTAAAATCTGTAAATGGGTTTACACCAAACTTCCCTCGCGCGAATTAGATCAATTTGCAAATTTTAAAAAAAAGTATTCCGCTGGGGTTTGAACCCGCCGCATCTACAAAGCGATCGTAACTGCATCGATAAGTCGGCCTGCGCCATCAACCCTAATTGAAATGAGTGAGGCGCGCGCCTCTATTTGAGGGAACGGTTTTATTGTTGGAACGTTTAGCCTCTTTTGTGACATTATTCTGTATCTGTTGAGTCCTATTTTCGGCAAGTGTAAAGCCTGACCTATGTGAAAATTATTACTTCCTTCTATTTCAAAATTAAGGCAAAAAATAAACACAGTTTTATTTTTTTTAGGTGCTCACCCTGTATATATTTGTCTAAGATTTTCACGGTTTCATGCCAGTTATATATATATAACGAGTATGCAAGATATCACTTCCTCCGACAAATAGTTTTTGAGTTATACCGCCAAAAGACAGACAGACAGACGGAACTGAGAAAACTTGTTTTTCGTCATCTAGACTGAAACACGAAGATCTGAAGAAATCTGGAAAGGTGATTTGTGACCTATATGTAAATATACCAAGAGTAAAAAATATAAACATCCCAAACATGTGGAAACAGATTGAAACCAAGATGTTCAACGTCGTCTATATTATTTACACTTCACTTCACCCCCCAAAATAACTTAATAGTAGCAAATGATCAGGTGATTCTTAAGGATAAGGATTAGAAATACATCTAGATAAGACAACATATACGAAAATAGGTACAGAAGATACAGATCGAGCTATACAGACACAAACCGTAAAAAACACGATAGCAAAGGGAAAAATCAAAAACAGATGTACAGAATAAAATTAGACGAAGGAGAAAAATTACATAAATGTTAAAGTTCACATTAAATTTTAAAAATGTATTTTTGGAGAAACTGTAGAATATCAAGAATGAAAAAATAATAAATGAGTGAAGGATGGATAGCCATTGTCAATATCAAACAGATAGTCTAGTATGGGCACGTCAAACAGTTAAAGAAATCAAAGATAGAAGCCCCCACTCAACTTCAACCACCAAGTAGATGGGAATAAATTAAATATTAATGGCAGCTCATAACTATTTCATTTTTTATATTCTACGGATTTTTTTGAAACGCAACTACAGGGTGGGGCAATAGAATGTGACGGTTTTTAAAGATTAATTGCGCATGGTAGAAAGGAATTGTAGGGGGGTGTTTGATGGTACGCGATCGTAAAAGCCTACAATTTCTTGCCGCAGTGAATGGAGTGCAGTATGGAAAACTGGTCAATAGCAGAGTGCGTGTTTGTGGTAACAGTATTTATTGGGTATAAAGCAGTAACCCAAGTGCAGAGAAGATTTAGGTGCCATTTTAATATGCAACAGTATTCTGAAGTGGGTGGAGAACTTTAATAACACAAAGATAAATTTGCTGGTAGGACACGGTCAGTGCGCACACCGGAGAACACTAACAGTAAGGGAAGCAGTTCAGAAAAGTACAACTTGCTCGGCTAGGCATCAAGCGATTACATTAAACATATCGATCAAGAATCTTTGCTGTATTTTACACATGATCTAAATTTCCACCCCTACAAATTTCTGCCAGATTTGCAAGAATTTTATTTTCAAAAAGTAATTACACAGTAATAAATTCTACTGAAGCTGTTTGTTGAACGTAGTATAGTAGTAACACTTACACTAATGAAATCAGGAAAAACTGAGAGTAAACTTCTGTAGATTCTGTCCAGTAACAGTAACAATACAGTACAATCATAATACTATGTGGGCAATTAGACACTAATTTTGTTTTGCTTTTGTATTGCATAGCCGCCCTTCTTCAAACATATTTATGGTTTCACTGTATTTTCAACCATTGCAAACGTTTAAATAATTGTACAAAGAGAGAAAGGTGATGAATCTCTTGTAAGCCTGAAATTTTGAAATTCCTTCTATGCCTGTTTTTTTCTTCACAAACTTTATGGTGTGCCTACCAAAAGATGACGGCCACCGGTTTGGTGGTCGCCCTACTGATCGTTTGACTTGGGGCCTTTCATCGCTTATCAGACAGTTACTTCCTGCTCTTTCTATGTGTCTGTTCAACGCTTTTCTTCGTTTTTTACTGAAGTTTACTATTTCACACTGTTCTCTCACATCTTAATTTCCCACTTTATCCATTCTGGTTTTTTCCAGTATTGTCTTTAAGTGTTCATTTTGGTTGTACCAGTACTTGTTTGGTTTTCTTTGTGTCAGCGTGTGATTCTACCCCATAGGTCATAATGATAGGTCTTACAAATGTTTTATAAATTTTATTAAATATTTGTTCCTCCATATCACATCTCCCCTGCTCGATTCTGATCATTTTTCCCTCCACTTCCAATTTACAACATATCGAATCTTTTGCTATTGCCGTAACTTTTGTTTTCTAAGTTGACACAATCATTTTACAATTTCCTGCGATTATTACAAATTATAAATTCCGATCAATCTTAAAACGTAAAGTTTACAATATTTGCATACTACCAGTGGCTACATATGGTATGGAAACAGTGGCCCTTACAGAGAGTTACACACAGCCATGGAGCATGCTATGCTTGGGATATCATTAAGAGATAAGATCCGCAATGAGCAGTTTCGACATGGAACAAAAATAACGAACATCATAGAACGCATAGCAAGCCTCAAATGGAAGTGGGCCGGACACATTGTGAGACAAGTTGATAAATGATGGACAATGAAGTCACTATTATGGGCACCCACATGAAACTAAACAAAACAGGTGACCTCAGAAACGATGGGTAGATGACATTAGGAAGATAGCAGAACTGAGCACAGAAAGCCAGTGACCGACATAGATGGAGAGAAATGGGTGAGGCCTACATCCAGGAGTGAATGGATAGCGGAAGGCTGAAGAAGACGAAGAAGATTACAAATGCAGCTCCCATTTAGATTAATTACATTGCCATAGCAACAGACCATACAATAACTTTTGATCTATGTATACAAGGGACGTTCTATTAATTGTTACTAGCAGACCATGGATTGAAAGCTGGTTTTTTTGACAGTTTTGATTTTTAGAAGTTTATAAAATCAGTTTGACATATTATGACCAAGTCACTAACATTCAGTGACAGCTTTGATGACCACTGTCTTAATATTACCGAAAATATGGTGTGTGCCAGAGTGCAGTTGGTCACTCCAGATCTTGCTCCCAACGATTTCGTTTTGTTTCCAGAGATTAGAAAGTCAAACGCGGTATGTTTTTTTTATTGCAAATGCAGCGATTGCTGAATATCAGTGAATGTTTGATGGCTTTCCAAAAACAATAGTTTCAAATAATGAACAAACAGCTAAGGGGGAATATTTTGAAATAACAGCTCTTGTTGTGGAAGAATAAGGAGTTAATTGCGAGTGCGATTTAAAAATTCCATACGAAAAAAAGCTCCAACTGATGCATGTTAAAGATGTAATAAACGTCAAAGTTCTACATATCGTTTTTTTGCCATATAAGCCATATTGCACCACAACATTTTTTTACAAATTGAGTGGGCTGAACTATAAACCACAATGTAATATCTGTTTGTAGTCCTCTGATTTTATAAACCACAATGTAATATCTGTTTGTAGTCCTCTGATTTTATGGAGTCTTCTGAAAGAACTAAAACACGTTTGGAATTACGAGGAGCGTTCAAATATAAACTATAATTTAATATTTACTCTATAACAAACACAAGGACACTAATGTATATGTCAGGTCATTTTTCTACTCAAGTCTCCCTCCCTTTGAATCAACTTGTGCCATCTTTCCGGCAGTTTCTGTATTCCACTAGAAAAAAATGTTTTGGCTGCCGACACACCCATTTCCGAACAATTTTGATGATTTCTTCATTACAAGATATTCTCTTTGAAGCCCTTTTACAAATAAAAATCTGATGCAGCAAGGTCCGAAATGTACGATAAATGAGGCAGCATGGTCCATTTAAAATTTGAATCGTTGTCAGCATGTGAATAGCGAAATTGGGTCATATCCGTAAGGAACAAACAGAGAACTAGCGTTTTTTCTAAGCTGTCCTTACAGATATTTAATGCAGGAGGAATATCCTTCACTGTAATTTACAATAGTTTCACATAAGTGCATTTTACTCTGTCAGCATTCTTTTCTGTTGTCGATGTTTTTGGACACCGAGAATGGGGGTTCATTCTCAATAAGCTTGCGGCCATCTTTAAACGCTTTACTCCTATTATAAAGGCGTATGTCTGATAGTGAGTGCCCACCAAACTGTCTCTAGCTCTTACACAAATTTCTGATGATTTGAGACCTTCTTAGGTAAGAAATTTACTAATAACGCGTTGTTCGACGCTTGAATGCACTCCCACTTCACTCATGCTTGCCAATTGAACAAAAATGAATTGTGACGCGGCTTAGCGACTGAATGATGTACTTGTTCCAGAGCATTAATTAATGTATACAACTCACTGCATGTCTCCTCGTATATTTCGTCTTTCAATGAAAAAGAGCTTCTCTAAGAATGCATTTGATGTACTACACTACTACAGTATTTGAAAGATATTTAAAGCATTCTTAAGTATTGGAATACATATACAGAGTATCTATAAAAGATTGTCTGGTCAAGACTGCTATGAATGATGCCGCTCTTTTAAGCATTCTAAGATGTAAGATTTAACCTAAAAATCGTAAACAAATTTGTTCTCATTGTCATAATAATTTTGATTAATTAGTTTCAATTGTAATGGTATCCTTACAGAATTCGACTAAAATTTGTTTGAAGGTTATGTTGATAAATCTTAAATTAATTATTGATTGCAAAACAATGTTACGGCAAAATTATTCATTACTCATTACACACACATATCCTCTTGAACAGATTCTCTTTTATACATTCTGTATTTATTAAAGATAAAATACCAATTTATCGTATAACATAAAATCGTTGCTATCTCCTACGAAGATACTGGACCGATTAAGTTGTATGATGGCTTAAAAGTTTGCTAATTTTTAGACTTAGATCGTAGGCCGGTTTTTATTTACAAAAAAGGTACGAAAAAGTTTTAATTTAATTAAATCCTCTAAGCAGGGGAGCGAAGCACCGTCGCCGTGGGCTGTAGTGCAACAGCTGCTGTTGCCGTATGTTATTAGCTCGAGTTATTCTGTGTATTCATATATCATTATAGTAGCGCACGTATTATTTAAACAAGCCAGGTTGGTCCAGAGGTAGAATGCTCGCCTGCCACGGGGGCGGCCCGGATTCGACTCCCGGCCGATGCATTCTTTTTTTAAATTTATATTAATGAATCTCTCTTAAATTAGCAAACCAAAACGTAGTTCGGGTGACTACTCACTAATACATAATATAATCTCATTTTACCTAATGTTAGCAAGTACCATTCAGACAGTGTGGAAAGTACTAACAAACTAACTAGCTGTGCTATTACTAATCAAAGCTGGCTTAAAAGCCCACGAAATGATTCATGTAGGGCGCAATTGTGCCTTTCCATTGAAATTGTATAAAAAATTTTATAAATTTATACTCGAGAATTTCTAAATGTCGTAATTAAATCAAAATAATAAACTAATATCATATAAAAACTTTCAAAAATATGCGATAAAATTAGAGCTCCAGAAGCTTAAAAAAATGTTCCCAAGATCCCCCTCCCCGGAACTCTTTAAAATCACCCAGATGAACCTTGTTGGGAGCCCACATAGAAAAGTAACTGATAGGCAAAGTTCTTACAATTTAGAGAATCGTACACGATGTCCATAAACAACTTATACATTTACAAATACTATTGACACATAAATTATTATTGTAGAAAACTAAAGGTTACACTATAAAAATTGAAGACTACTGAACACATGTAATGGGAATATTTAAACAACGATATAGTTATGGAAATACACCCAGTTACAAGACAAAAGAATGTTAACATTTTTAGTTACCTTTTGCATGTGTATTCTATTTCACACAGTTTTCTGATGTAGTGATATAATCATGACATCCTATAACATAAAATAGTTGGTTTCTTTGTTTGTCTGTTTCTTTGTTCGCTATCTCCTCCGAAGATACTGTGTAATGCAGCATACCATATAAATGATACATTAATTAAAATAATATCCAGATATCTAATGTATATCATGTGATGTAACAGTTGTATGTTAATTGGTGGTGTTGTAAAGGGCAACCAAAGGGTTGTTTATATCAAGTAGTAAAAAATAACTTGAATTGATAATCTACGATAAATAGTCACGTTAAGGGTTAAATTCCCATTAATTGTGAAGAATAATAATTGACGATTTGATACGTAGTAGCAATATAGTATTCTCTACGATCAAATTTGACTATAAGTCGCAAATACTATTCAAATATAAAATTCAAGATTGTTTGATTCCATTTAACGTGGTATTTTACTACGAAGCCAGTAAAAAAGTGAAAGTGAGTGTTGTGGTATGCTGTTGAACTGTCTATCCACATAATAGAGGTTTCAAAGAGCTACAACGAGCTTTGTTTTGGTCGGGAACAAACCAGGGAGGTGTTTGTTGACTAGAATTTATCCAGTTAGAAGCAAGTCATTAAAATAATTGTAAATATATTTAGAAATTAATTTAGAATTAATTTTCTAAATTTAATAGTGATTCGAGTACTCGACGTTTTTGGATCATTATAATTTGAAATTTACATTTTTGGTATTAGATTATTTTTTAGAAACTCCATTTAAATAAAGTTTGGATGTTTAACATTTGATTAAACTATTTTTGACAATATCTATTTATTTTTGTATTGTCAGATCAACCTTAGAAGTGCTACTAACAAACTGAAAGTATGAATTTAATTTTGTGAAGTACAGTCAGACCTCGCCGTTCGCGGATATTTGCTTTACCGTTCGCTGATGGAATTGCCAATGTTAACTGTTTCAACTTTCACACACTAACGGCCGGTCTTATGAAAGCCACTAATCTGACGATAACTTTAATTCGCTGTCAAAATAAACAAAAGCGCATAAAAATTTGTTTACTAATGAACAATATGTCATAAGCGCCAACGTTTTGATGAGCTTTTGTTTATTTTAAGAGCGATTTAAAGTTAACGTCAGGTTAGTGACCTTCATAAGACCGGCCGTAAGTAAATAAAGCAGACGTATGCGATTTATGTCATGAACACCTAAATAACATTATTTATCACTTATCGAGCCTATTCCTTTGAATCTCTTATTACCAAATCGGACCTGAAATAAATTGTAAAATCATAATTTGAATAAACAAATGGACATTCGAGCTCTAGATTCAAGTGGCAGACTTATGTTACTCATGGAATTTCAGTTCAAGCTTTACTGTCTTCTCAAGCGTTTCTGCCGAAAATTCAATTAAGTTGAATTTTTAAAACACGGAAAACCATGTCGACGATGTGTAAAGTTTATGCTTCAGATTTGCCAGACAAAAAAACGCAGAAAAGTTTTGGTTTTTGAGGTTGCATAGTATAAATAAATCTAGTTCTAACCCCGTTTGTATCATTTATGTATTTACTTGCGCATCGCGGTTTTGCGCTTCGCAGCATTCTTCTGGAAAGTAACACTCGCTAACGGCGAGGTCTGACTGTATCTGAAACGTGTATTTGATTCACAAAGTCAAATTATTATATTTTAAAAGTAATTCAGTCTTTAACTACAAGAGAAAGTTGTTAGTTGAAAATTTACTCATTCAGCTGGGAGTCAGGAATCCCATTGCTTGTAAACTGACTAGTCGAGGCTTTAAAAAACTACAATTCTAAATGTTAACTTGATTTATGAGATACGTCAAATCCTATTTATTGTATGAAAAAGTAAGGTAAGTACATAATTGAGCTATACCAGATAGTGCTTCTTTTTAAAAGTTAGTAAAAGGGTATATTTAATTTGATATTAATTGTAATAACACCGTAAGAGGAAGATATATTACAAATTGACCGATTAAGTTGTATGATTGCTTATAATTTTGCTAATTTTAGGACCTAGATCATAGACCGGTTTTTATTTTCAAAAAAAGTACGAAAAAGTTTTAATTAAATCCTCTTAAGCAGCGGAGCGACGCGTCTGTTGCTGTGGGCTGCGATGCGACAATTGCTGTGGCAATGAGCTGTTAGCTCGGGTGATTCACTATGTTCACATACCATTATAGCAGCACTTTATTCAACCAAGCCATGTTGGTCCAGGGGTAGATTGCTCACCTGCCATGTGGGCGGCCCGGGTTCGATTCCCGGCCGATGCAGGCTTTTTTTTAAATTTACATTAATGAATCTCTCTTAAATTAGCGAACCGAAGCGTAGCTCGGGTGATTCACTAGTTGAATGTACAATTTTTTGTTGTCAAATCAGTAAGTTATGTTTACAGTTCTATACCTTTTTAACTTCAAATTGGGACTAATCAATTTCAAAATGGGAATAAACAATTTCAAAATGAAATAAACAATTTCAATTTGGGAATAAACAACTTCATATTCGGACTAATCAACTTCAAATTGAGAAAAGCTTTTTGTTAACGGTAGTCCTTGCAAAATGACAATTACATGATTGTGACAGGATGGAACACCAGCAACAACTAACAATAATTAGATCCGTCCTGTCACAACCATGTAATTGTCATTTTCCAAAGACGATCGTTAACAAAAAGCTTTTCTCAATTTGAAGTTGATTGGTCCCAATTTGAAGTTGTATATTCTCAAATTGAAATTGTTTATTTCATTTTGAAATTGATTAGTCCCAATTTGAAGTTGAAAAGGTATAGAACGGTAAGTAAAAATGGGAGGTTAGCAGGATTTGCGTCAGTTTTGACACAGACTGACGCAAAAACCTAACCTACTAACCTCGAATTTGACATGGACTTACAGTGCCACCAAAATATTATTCTGTGGTATAATGTCACATTTTACTGACGTTTGAAGAAAAATACATTTCTATCGTGCAAAAAATGTCATAAGCATCATAAATGTCATAAGAATCATGAACGTTAAGGGTTACCATTCTCAGACAATAATTGGAGTTGTCGCTTCGCTCCTCCAAACAATTGTCTTTGATCAGTAAAATGTCCTTACCGTTCTTAATACTTAATAAGACTTTTTTAGTCTCCCACTCTGAAAAGATTACTGTTTCTGTATATCTTATATAATTATTCCACTGTTCATCACAAACAGCATCTAATGCTTTCGACCACAAGCTTATTACATCCGCTCACGGCGAGTAGACCGAACTCAATAGACCGAAAGCAGTTGACCGAACTCAATTGACCGAATAGCAATAGACCGAAACGTCACTAGACCGAAGCAGCAATAGACCGAAAATCACTTGGTCGAAAATATGTTACGGTTACATTTATTAACATTAATAGCATCAACTTCCCTTCACACTTTATTCAGGCTTAGAACTGGCAACATAAACTGCTGGCGTGTTTAGAAGTTTTTTTTTGTTTTTGATTCTATTTTAACTTTATTCTAGTAAATCATACAATACTTAACAGATATATCGTACCCAAGTATTTACGCACAAACTGGAGAACGTTACTAATGGGTTAATCCTGCTAATGACGTATTTATCTTCGTTTGCGGAAATCGAGTAAATATTTCTATTGATGCTATTGTTAATAAATGTAATTTTTCCAAATATTTAATGTGCACATTTACCGAATGTGTACTTCAACCTGTTTTCGACCAAGTGATTTTCGGTCTATTGCTGCTTCGGTCTAGTGACGTTTCGGTCTATTGCTTTTCGGTCAATTGAGTTCGGTCAACTGCCTTTCGGTCTATTGAATTCGGTCTATTTACCTAGAACCTATTACATCTCTAGGGAATAACTTGGTGAACAAGAAAAATATAGAATTTCTTTGGAAAACCGTTGGTTGAGTGAGCCATTGGATTGTTACGTGTTTTTTTCTACATACATTTTGTGAATAATTCCTCTAAATGCATTTATCCATCCATCCATAATCGATTCTCTCTTCTACCATTATGCTGAATGCATTTAATAGTTTTAATCTCTTTGGATTTGTTAGAAATTGTCTCTAAAATAGGCTGCATCTGAACACGTTGGTGAATTTTTTAAGCGATAAATAGTTCGACCAGAAATCTTCAATGCTTTCCCCGCTACTTTTGCACAATTCTTTCCTTGAGCTTGACAATGCTCTCTATGTGTAATTGTCATTTCCACTAGACTTTTATCTGAGAGTGTTGCGATTGATTGGTAGAACCTCAAAGCACAGCTAAACAAAGAACTAAATTTTAGTCATATGTGAAGTTAACTGGTGCTGCTGAAGGTTTTTTTTATAGTCATGCACACATTTTTACATTACTCAGGTATTTTTGTGCTAAGTTCACACAAGTCTTAAACTGCAGCTAACCTAAATTCATACAAAAGCTCCTCCAATCAGAACGTCGGCATTTAAAAGTCTAATGGAAACTAAAATCATGCATTCTCTGTGTCTCAGTAAGAAACCACTTTTAAAATTAAGTTTTTAGATTGGCCATTAATTGTTTCAACGTGATAAAGAAGAAGTGAAGAGCAAGCGACAAAAAATATAATTTGACACCGACAATGGATAGGTGACATTCGAATAATTAAAAAGTTATAGTTATGACGTTCAACTTTCCAGTAATTTTCTTTCTCATCCAGTTTACGACAGATAAAAAGAGGAGCTGTGACTTGGTGTATTTCCGCAATTATTTTTTTTGTAGCGATCTCAGCGAATCAGAAGGCTGGATTTAGTTAAGTCGATTATACTACAGTAACTTCACTAGGCAACGCAATACGTAACTTTTGTCAACTTGATGTTGTCTTCATGGAGATCACCTTCAGCTAGGTTAATACAAACAAATCGAGCTGCCAATAAAATATTATTTGTTCCTAATATTGAAATTTACTCAAAAAATAATCAAATCGAATACAATGCGTACTTCGAACAGATTATACGTCTCAAACCTCCTGCACAATAACAGATTGTGTCAGTTTGACAGAATAATCTTCCCGCAGCGCAGTTGGACTATTTAACCTGTCAAATTGACACTCTCATTATTGTGCAACAAGTTATCGACATATAACCCAATAATATCAAAGTATTTTATCAGTAGAAATCGAATGGCCAAATGAAAGCAGACATGTAAGTAAAAGTTCAATGGAAAAATTGAAGTATTCGTGCCCTGAAAAAGAATGAGCAAAAATATTTTCATATCAATCCCAGGAATCCCGAAACTTTCTTCGACGATTAACGGTCTTTGTTGTACAGTTTACCTTTTGTTACTAGCATCCATGACGTGACAAGGTCAGTACATTGGGATAAATTGGTGAGTGCATTAGTTTTTGTAGGAAAAATAATTGGGTCTGATACACCAAATAAATTTAAATGTTCTCTGACGGATGTATTTATAATTCTCGTAGTCTGGTTATAACCATGAATAACTATTGCAAAAAAGAACAAGACAGGCTATTACAATTATGGGGGAGAAGTACAGTCACAGATGAAGATGTCTAATATGACGATGAATGTGAAGAGCCTGAGAATGACGTGGAGGAACGTGAAGGTGACAGTGATGAAGATGTAGAACTCGATTTTGTTTGTACAGAAAGACAATACGACACAATTAAGAAAGCACTTACCACCACAAATTGTAAGAACGCATTTACAAGGAATAAAACCTGGTTTACGAAAACTAAAATCTGCTCTAGATATTTGGAATTATTGCATTAGCAAATCCTTTTAAGACAGATGGTACATTCGTTGAAATTTTTCGACTCATAATATCCTTACTTTGCTTCAAATTTCATTTGCAGCATATCAGATTTGATGATAAAGGATAAAGGTTCTTCGATGCTTTTGTTGATGAGTGTAATAGTGGTTATTTTTTGTATCAGTTCCTCACAACTGACGAAAAACTAAAGAGTTTTCGGAAAAGATGTGGCGGCTTCAAACAGTACATCCCAAGTAAGTTGAACAAATATGATGTATGACCAATGTTTTATGCCTCAAATTTAGTTTATGTTGGGAAGCTGCCACCAGGGCCATTTGCAATAGATAATAATAGACCATCTGCAGTTGTTTCACAATTATCCCAGCCAATATCTGATTTTGAAAAAACCTAACAATTGATAAGTAGCTTACAAGTATTGTTGAAAGAGCACAGGCTAACTCAGGGACGTAGCCAGAAGGGGGCTGAGCCCTGGTAAAAACAATCAAGCTAAGTTCTAACATATAACCACTAACCAGCAATCGAAGTTGCTTCCAAGATTATTCAAATCTGACATTTGAAGCAAACCAAATTTTAGATGATGTGAAATAGACACGCGTCCAAGAGAACCAAAGTTAAGTTCTAGATAGTCTCTGGTTCTACTATGACGGACTACTTGGTAATCGAAAAACTGCCAGATTCTAAATCTAGTACAGCTGTACACATAATCAACAAGTTTTTCGATACTTTGAAATGAGAGGTTCTCCAACAACGACGAAATGATTAACTGAATAAGTAGCATCGAAGAGTTTGATCGAGACAAATTGAAATATCTGAAAGCATTAAGCAATTGCTTTAATTGTAGTATATCGAGTTTCAGTTTTCCTGCTATTTTATTGCAGATTTTACTATAACTTTTTTTAAAATCAACTAACCAAACATTTGCTCTACGAAATTGCTACGTCATTTAATTGTTACGTTGTTTGTCACATCAGAATATTGGTGGAGAGGAGGAACGAGAGTTTTATTTACAAAGAAAACTGTTAAACTGTTAACCTGTAACCACGCATAGGTACTTCAAAATTTCGCAAAAAAAAAGTCCGAGGATCCAACAATTAGAATTATATTTAATACATTTGAACCCAATAAACGAATGTATTTCCATAATCAAATTGAACCCAATAAACGAATGTATTTCCATAATCAAAAACAAAGAAGATTGCAGCTTTTTAAATCTTTTTTTGTCACAATACCATAATCTAGTTCGCTGCGCATCTATCAACAGTATGGCTCTGCTACAGCTCTGGGCTAACTACAGATAGAACTATTCGTAAGAACAAAAAAGAAATTGATACAGAATCTGCAAATGGAAAAAGCTATTCATTTGACTCGGATCACTTTCCAAAAATGTGCAACATTGGTGTCATACATTCCTAGACGAGGGAAGACTGTTCTTGTATTATTTTCCCTACACAAATGAGTGAAACCAGCAAGCCGGAAATAATAATCACTTAAAATCAGACCAAAGGTGGCATAAATTGACAAACTGTGTGCATCCAATAATGTTGCAAGACCTACAAGGCGCTGGGCGATGGTTATATTCTACAGTATTTCTGCTGCAAATAATATGTATAAAAAGATTACTAGAAGCTAATTTCTTGAAAAGTTTGATTCGTAATGTACGTAGCTAACGAAATCCATAGGTTAACAACCAATTAGCCCCTGAACCAGCAATTCCAAGAAGATTGAAACGCCAGTGACCACAGGTCCCTATCACGCAGCTGAACCACGATTAATTTCAGGATGAACCTCCCTCAAGCCAGTAGCATATACTTATATCATTTACTTATTACTCGTGTATATTATAAAGGGTGTTCATTTGAATTTGTGGTCTAGTTAACTTTGGTATTGTTTAAGTCATGTCGTATATTACATCGTATGGTTGGACACCATATTGAATTCCAGATTTGTTTCAAATAATACACAAATTATTGGTAATGGAAAGTTACTATTCTTATTATAACAAGTAACATGTCAACATTTGCTCGTTGCTATTGCTGGTAAAACAGGATACAAGGAGCAGTTACACGTTATGACACTATGACGTACATAAACAACCATCGCAGCAAACTAAATCACAAATTCAAATGAACACCCGTTACTGTAAGAGTAGATTGTAACTAAGCTAATGTCAATAAAAAAACATCTCAAAGGTGCGTGCCGGTTTCAACTATATTCCTATATATGTAAAGCATGCAGGAAGTGTGTCTAGAACATGTACAGTTGTTTGTATGGAACGTTACGAAAAGACACTAGAAAAGTAACTACTTGATTATCGCATTATTTTCCAAGTTTTGCTTAGTAGATGCTTAGTACAGAAGTACCATAAATCTCATCATTATTTAAGTGCGTAATAATCCGTTTTTGTCACAATAAATATTATTTTTAGATTCTACTATTTTGGGCTTAGTATCTGCAACTATTTCCTACTTGCGCTGTAATTGTTGACTCAACCTGTTCATTTCTAATGCGATTTCTTGACAGCAACGCTAGAAGCGTTCTTATACTTGTACAGTAAGGAACGGTTAAAAATAGTGAAAAAAAAAACAGTATACTGCATTATTACAAATGCAACGTCTTTTATTTGATTTTTTAAAGCTGTTATTAACCCTCAAATGCAAAATTACCTTGCTTCGCAGAAACGTATCCAGTTGTCCGATGGGCCAAGCACATTACAGCTCATACAAAAAAATTAGGGATAACAATCAACACGTGTTGCAATATAAAAAACCAAGTAAAGACACAAATTATGCTTCTAAACAAGAAAGATACTTATATTCTAAGTAATTTAAGCTCTTTTCGATTTGGTTCCTAAAGCAGTGCTTATGATAATATAAAAAAACATGACGGAACAGCTCTACTATACGAGCAGTATTAAAATTAAAGAGCTCGCAGCTTCGGCTTTGATCTGCGACTAGTTAGTGGTTACCCGAGCGATAATCGCTGAACCTAACACAATTTGTAACTCAAAATTTACAACACTAGCAAAATATAAACAAAAACAATGGAACAGAACAGCAAGTACTAACAGTTCTTGACTGTGGTGAATTAAAAAAAAATTAGTGTGAAATTTGAACTAGCTGGTGGAGAATTATAATAATCACCCAGTGCTGCCAACGTGAAAAATTAATAGTACATAAACCATAAACAGCAACATGTAAGGCTGTGAGGGTAAAGTGTGATGACTCATATTTAACAAAGCGGGGCCAGTTTCTGGCACCCGGAGGGCGCAATTACCTTAAATTAAAGCATTCCCAAAATTCCCGCCAAAGTAAGTGCGATTTTAGATCACGTCGACATTGAACAGCTGCACACCACCAATAGAAGGTTGTGATAATCGTAAATACCCGAAGCAAAACACGACCCGCGACATTTAAAACTGTTGTCACACGTGTGCTTGGGAAAAGCACACTCTACGCGAAAACCGTCGGCTAATTACTAATTACGGTGGCTCGAATTAATGCAAAAACACGGGAGAAAAGAGCAGCGCTGTCACTAACCCCTAACGCCACACTAAACTGCCAATATGGCGTCTAACGGTACGTCACGTGACCAAAAATAGTGACGTAGTCACTCCATTCCACGGTGTCTTAAAATTTTTTCATTACGTAAGCGAGCGTATAAATTTATAACAATTAGGATTATTATTGATTACCGTGCCGAAAAAACAGATCCCCGCCCCAATTTAAATAAGTGAGAAGCGTTTTGTGTTGCGGCAATTCAAACTTTCAAATTCCCGCCGCGCGCTATGCTGTTATTTTATAAACAACAAAACTTATTCCATCTTAATTTCAGGCCACGTTTGGCGTTAGCTGGAAACAAAACACTTGCTAGCAAATGTTTCGCCCACGGCAAACTGCAACTTGCAGAGCAAAATTAAAATTTTGCGCGCTTTTTGAGAAGCCCCTGCGCTAAAATCCCAAAAACTAATTATTAAAGCATGAAGCTGCGATTCGGTCTCTCTCTAAAACGCAGAGGTCTGAGTTAAAATGTACCCCGTTCTTGGAGAAAAGGCGCCCGCGCTCGCGTCCTGTTACACAAAAGTGGGAAGATAAGTAAGTAGAAAGTCTGGGAAAGGCGTCGAATTCTCGCTTAGCGAACTACAGTCCGTTGCCGTTTCGCATGAAACGAAATACACCGCGCCCGACGTTCAAAACGCTACCCGACGCCCCCCTTTCACGAAATGGTTGCGCCCGAACCTCATTTTGTTCATGGTATACTGTGTACCCAATAACTTTTTCTTAACGTTTCCGATCGGACGCCGCATCTCTACATTGCTTTTTAATGTAGAGGACAATAAATAATTATTGACGTTAAGAAAAAGCTACCGGTTCAGACTTTTGCCTTAGTATATACCTACGAGTACATAGCGTTTTATTTACGTATTTGTGATTTTGCAGCTTTTTGCAGTTTTTGCCGATTCCATGCCGGTCTAATATTGCAATTTGCAAAAGCACATGGCCAAAGCACGTGTCTGCGTCCACGTGTCATATGAGTCAAAACAAACGAAATGCACAGAAACAAAAAACCAAATCGCGTTCGTTTGTTCAAAGCCAAAACGGCAGCGAGAAATTTCCTTGCACCACTGCAGGTCTCCAAGTGGCGTTACTGTTGAAAAACATCCTTGCACCGTAGTATCGATTTTTCGCGAAAAGGACGTACCTACTGCACAAAATGAGTTCTACGCTGGGACACGAATCCTTGACTTCGGGGAAGATATGACGCCAAGTATCAAAATTGCCAGCTATTGCACGAACTATTGCGTATTTGACGCATTCTTTTGAATGAAAAACTAGATAGTGGTGGCTGTATACTTCAGACGATAAGGAATAGACGTTTAGTTAACAATTTCTGAATTCCCTTGATAATGTACATGATAGTAGTCAAACATTTTCTATTCAAATTGTCTTTCCGTGCAAACACCATGACGTTATACTCAAAAATCAAAATTAAACCATAAATGCAATCAATACCAGTATGCCTACGTGCTGTATTTGGATTCCAATGAACTGAATAATGCCATATCAAAAAATTATCAATCCATTACTTCATATTTGATAAAACACCTTCATTTGTAAATGTGTTTAGTCATTTTAAGATGAATCATCTTGCTATATTAGTCACCGATGAGTCAGTCTAGATAAGGAGGATTGAGCTGTAACTATGACTTATTTTTTCTTACACATAAAAGCTGATTCCTGAGAAGAAAATGACAGTCTGAACATGCAATACTAGTACCAAAGAGTGATGGAAAACATCAACTAAATAATAGTTTTAACGCTATGGTAGAATTATATAGGTAAATATACCGCATTCACGATATTTTTGACCAGAGGAAGACCATGATTCAAACTATTATGTTGGTATTAAATTTAGTTCAAATTTGTACAGCTGTTATTGTGTCAGATGTTGAATACTAGGTTATGTAGATAGTACTATGTTGCCAAATGTACGTTGCACTCTTAAGTCAAATAATAATAACAGAATCTCCTTTTCTAAGCTATATTAATTCCTGAAAATACAGGGTGAATCAATATTCACTCCCCAGCCCTCGGATATCTGTTCTACAATTAAAAATAAGACAAAAATAAAGAATACTAAAATTCTAAAAGCGCAGCCATTTTCAAGTAAAATTGATTTTTTTTAAATTTCGTTTAATCTCAATAAATTCAAATACAAGAGAAAACTTAAAATATTAAAAAAATTAAACTCTGGGTCGAGATAAACATCAGCAAAACATCCTTAAGAAACCCTCAATAATGTTACTATTTTTGTTAATACACGTATGTAACCTATGACTAAAGTTCCTGGCAACAGAATTGAAATTATCATCATTTATTTCTGCTATTGGGACAATAAAGTCATCCACTCCGGCAGACACAGTAAAATAAACCTTTTCTTTTATGTATCCCCACAGCTAAAAATCTTTTGGGAGTTAAGTTGGGAGACCGGGGTGGCAACGCTATTGGTCCACCCCGCCCAATCCATTTATTAGGAAGACGGCGCTTGTAATGTAGCATGCGTATGCGTTACATCGTGTTGAAAAAACATTCTTGCACGTTGTTGTAAAGGAGTATCTTTTGAATTTGAATTCGTTGAGATTAAACGAAACTTTTAGGCTTCACTTTCGGAATTTTAGTATTCTTAATTTTTGTCTTATTTTTAATTGTAGAACAGATAGCAGAGAGCTGGAGAGTGAATATTGACTCACCCTATATAAACTAATTCTTAGCTACTAAAATACCGAAGCAAATTTCTGTTAAAACTAAAATACAAATTAAGGAAAGTTCTGAACACTTTAAAAAATGCCACGTGCTTCAAAATGAAATCATTCTTTGATTGATTGATATATCTGAGGTACTCAATTCTCCCTCTTGTTGCATATCTGATATCTCCTACAAAGACTTCATCTTCTCTCCTATACACGTTCCACGTTGATGTTTCTTTGTAATCACAAGTCGATCACAAGCAACTAGTGCTGCCGTCGTGAATGAGAAATTTGTCGTCTCGTCTCGCTTACGAGAATCGAGATAGCACCTTCTCTATTTCTCGTTTCACTTTCAAGACAAGACGAGACAAAACATAACGAGAAATGAGACTAGAGTCTCGCCGAGAAATTAGAGACTTTTTAATGCAGTGCCTAAATGATGTTAAAATCATACTTTAAAACAAGCACATAACATACCAAAAAAGCATTTTAATGCCATGTAATAATTTATTTTATTTTTGGGACGTTTCTTTCTCGACGAGAAATACAAGACTCTCGTACTGAGTTGATATGACACAAATTACTAGCCTCGCCATTTCAAGACGAGACGAGAGCAGTGTTGAATCCAGGGGGGTGACCGGGGGTGAAATTCCCCCCCGGGCATAACAAAATTCCCCCCCGGAAACATTACCACTTCATATTCATGTTTCTTTAAATCTATAAAATAATGGGCGGATTACGGTGGAATAGGTAAAAATACCCCCCAGACGTTTCATTTTCCCCCCCGGAGTAATCAGTCTGAATTCAACACTGGACGAGAGTTTCATCGTGGCAGCACTACAAGCAAAAAAAAATATTCAGATCACACATTAGAAAAGACCACGACTTATTTGGCAATATGTATTTGAAAAATGGACATTTTTCTCTGAACAGATTACTTACTAGGTGATAGGTGATAGAACAACGTTCCTCAAAATTATTCGATCGATAAAGTACAATACAAGAACACACTTGTAAATGGGCGGAGCATTTTATGAATCACGTTGGTGCAGACAAAATTAAGTTTTTAAGAACATTTTACAATTCAAAAATTTCCTCGGCTATCTTGCAATCGTGTTCCACGTTTTGTCAATGGGTACATTAATCAGATTTAAAAAACAAATCATTCAAAATCCGAACTGAGGGGGAAAGGTTTACAATTTCACATGCGGAAACTTGTATCGAATTTTTCGGAAGGGTGTGAAATGTTACGTGATTCTCGTAACGACAACGATTATTACGAAACAATGAACGCGAGAATTTTTCAGAATTGGGTGATTCAACAACTTATTCCTGCCTTGGCTAAGCTGGACAAGATGGACAATGCATCTTATCATTCGATGCATTTGGATAAATTTCCAACATTTTCTTGCGGTTGATTAATTACAATGTTAAAATTGAGGCAAAGATTATGATAGAACAATGAATGCGGAAATTTTTCAGAATTGGGCGATTCAACAACTTATTCCTGCTTTGGCTAAGATGGACAATGCACCATATCATTCGATGCATTTGGGCAAATCTCCAACATTTTCTTGCAAGAACAGTCAAATGCAAGAACGGTTGATTAATTCCAATGTTAAAATTGAGGGAAAAGTACGAAAAAGCAGCTTTGAAACTTAACGTAACCGAAATGGCTTGGGTGTATTGTAAAACCTATTACAATGAACAAATAAATTCCCAATCTTTGTCCACAAACACAGTTACTAATTTATGACGTGAGAATCTTTCAAAATATACAGTGGCGATTTGACATTTTTTTGACACTGCGACAGCTAATTTTGAATGATTGGAATAAAACATGGGTAACCCTTCAGTTGAAAATATTCGTCCTTAGATATAATCTGAATCAAAATCAGAGAATGATACTGATTCTAAGTCTATTGTTTCGGTGCGAAATATTATTTGATTCTTGTAACGACGGCAAAGATTATGATAAAACAATGAATGCGGAAAATTTTTAAAATTGGGTGATTCATCAACTTATTCCTGCTTTGGCTAAGCTGAAATTTAAATGTGTGGTGGCTATGGACAATGCATCGTATCATTCGGTGCAATTAGATAAACTTCCTACATTTTCTTGAAAGAAAATCCAAATGCAGTATGAGTAATGGTTGATCACAATGTCAGAATTGCGGAAAAATACAAAAAACACAACTTTGGGACATAATAAAAGAGAGTCTTTCAAAATGCACAGTGGATATGTGACAAAATTTTTGTAGACTCTGCGAAAGCTAAACTTTCAGTTGTAAATATTCCTCCTTAAGATTAATTAGAGGAATTTGAATCAAAATCACAGAATACTGATTCTAATTCTATTGTTTCAGTTTTTTGGGAGGGTGCGAAATGTTATTTGTTTCTTGTAGCAACGATAAAGATTATCAACGTATTCCTGTTTTGGCTAAGCTGAAACTTCCTACATTTTCTTGCAAGAAGCGCTAAATACAGAAATGGTTAATTGATCACAATGTCAGAATTGAGGAAAACATACGAAAAAAATATTTTAGGACACAATAAAACCGATTATATTACACAGTGATGAACATTACGTAACTGACGGCATTTTGAAAGAACATGAACATGAAGTACTTAGAATAGTCCCATAACATTACCAACACAACCCCACAGAAATGGCTTGGGTGTTACAAATAAAATATAAATTCTCCATTTTCGTCCAGGGACAGAATTATTAATTCATTCTTTGAAAAACTTTCAAAATGAATGGCGGAGGTGTGGCAAAATCATTGGAGAAAATTTAGATGATTGGAATAAAAACATGGGAAATCTTTCGATGGAAAATATTCCTCCCTTTATTATTTCATTAGAGGAATCTGAATAATAGTGATTCTGAATGTACTGAATGGAGCTTCAAAATTCTTGTCAAGTTCATTAGTCCCACTGAAATTCAAATTGGACAAACAGAAGAAAAATCACACTTTCCGGTACATTTGATTAAGTTGTAGTGGTCGGTCAAACGAAGAGCACAATGAAATATATAAATTAATCCTATAATAGTTTGTAAATTGTCGAAAAATCAAAAAGTTTCTACAATATATTGACATTAATTAAAATTTGAAGATGTAAATTTGACATTTCCTGGACATGTTACACAAAATCACTATTAAAATGTGCTATATAAAAAATGTTACTTTTCGTTTCTTTTGGAATAAATAACGGATTTAACATTATTAATTTATTTTGTAGAATCAATCATACATAAAAAAATGATTTTGCACCTATAAAAACAGAATTGGTGTTTATTCAGTGTAAAACGCCAAGTTGGTGTTTATTCAACTGATGTTTAACATTAATAAATTAACTTGACACTGTCAATATGTCCGATTTTATGCATTATTCCTCCGAATACCATTCCAAATATTATATTCGTTTAGTCAATTAAATTTGCAAGGTTACCCCTCAAGGCTCAAACATGTTGCTTCGGAAAATATCCCTTGCGCAAAACATCTCCACCTGCACGTCACGTCAGTGCTTACGTCCTTGATATTTTCCTATGCAACATGTTTTTAATATGAAAAAAAAATACGAACAATTACGTCAAGGTTTTGCGAAGGACTGGCAACGCTGGCTTTGTCGTGAACCATAACCTTAAAATCTATTCGATTCGACTTTTACTAAAAAGGCAGGTTTATAGCAGAAAAACTCTTGTTTACACCAACGCAACTGTCTCGCTAACATGGCCTGCTCTGGTCCAAAAACATCGTGAATACAGCATACATGGAAATCGTCCCCTTTTGCATATCAAAAGAAGGAAAACGACATGTATACATTCTCTTTATTACTTCCCATACAAAATATTCCAAAATAATATGCAAGATTGAGACAAAGTATGATCAATACAACATGACGCTATCTTCCTATATATGATTATTTTAAATGATTTAATATTTCTTTTAAATTTGATGACCAAATTTTATACAATGGAAGTTTAAACACTGCCAAGGTATCTGATAAGATAACAAATCGTGTACATATTTATGTAGTTTTTACATAACCCAAAAAAAAAACTGTAAAAATTAAGGAACCCATAAAACGCAAAATAATTTTTTTGTATTCGCTCCCCAAACTGGTTACTTTGGAAACTGTCTAGGATCCTCAAAATGGCCATTTAGAGGCCTTGTACTTAAAGTCGTCATGGCAACATTTTAGCGGACTCAAACATTAGTTGCCATGACGACTTTAAGTACAAGGCCTCTAAATGGCCATTTTGAGGATCCTAGACAGTTTCCAAAGTAACCAGTTTGGGGAGCGAAAAATACATTTTCGCGCGGCCTCCTAATATAATGCCGCGTTAATGATAATTGAAACTTCATATTATAATGTTTGGAGAACTAATACAAAAAAACGTTGTATGCAACACGTCCTCAAATGGCTTTAGAGGACTCATCTTCATATTACGGACTCGGCTGCGCTTCGCTCCGCCTCGTCCGGAAACATTACGACTCGTCCCCTAAACCCTTGCTTTGAGGACTAGTTACATAAAGTACTATTATAAGAACGTAACTCATTTTCATAATATTAACAAATGTCCTTTTGTTTTGAAACTACCAGTATTTCTATGGCTCACAGCAGCTCTCTGTACCATGAAATTGTTGGTGTTCAAAATCCTAGCCACCTCACTTTGACAGCTCCTCCAAATAACGTGTAGGTATATTTTAGATAAAGAAAATTTAAAAATGCAATGCAATGCTGCGCTGAATGCTATTAAGTTTCGTACATTAAATTTACCGAGCAACGCCTTAAATAAACTTTAAAAATCTGGTGTGATACACTCACAACTTCCTTTTACAGTGATCTTATAATTATCCAAAAATTTGATTTTTAATTTTTAAGCATTTGTCAAAATTTTCAAAAATTACAAATTCTACAAAAAACGGTACAAAATAGAGCGTTAGTTGAAGAGACAAATGTTCTCTAGAATTTTAAGGTGAATTCGAGAATGTAATAATATACCGGGTGTTTTATTTAAAATAGGAGTTAATAAAAAAAATAGAAAAAACAACAAAAGAAACCCACTTTAGAAGTATTCAACTGGAAAATCACCTATCTCACATCAATACACATTAAAAATGTAATAAAAATGTAAAGTTTAAAAAAAATCGTTGGAGCCGTTTTTGAAAAAATCGAAATAAACTGAAAAATCACAAGAGTAAACACCTACTTCCGGTTACGCGATTTTCTTCAAAAGCTTGCTGTCTCATCTACATAGTACACAAAACTTATATATAAAGTTTCAACGCCATACCTCTTTTCGTTTTTGAGATATTCTGTTCACAGACAGACAGACAGACAGACAGACAGACAGACACACACACAGACAGACCAATAAAAAAAAATATGTTTTTTGGGTTCAGGAGACTCTAAAACGTGAAGATTTGTTGAAAACTCAATTTCGCATTTTTGGGGTGAATCCAATACTTCCTTTATTGTAAAAGGAAGTAAAAATTGACAATGATAGTTATATGTTTTCTACGAAAAACGTCTATTGTTTGTCGTGAATTTTTCATGACATACTAGCTAAATAACATAACTATATTAACTTTCGTAAAGTTATTTCAAATGTTATAGGTGGTCCGTAAATTTTGTCCAAAAGTGTATATTTCGTCTGAAATAGATTCCATGCCCAAAACAAAAATATGAAATTCCCCCACCCCCACTCACTCAATGAATATTATATATTTTCTAGAAACTCCTTAAGAACTAGCCATTTTCATCTTCTATTAAAATTTTGATTTTAATTCGATCTAATTGGGAAGAAAAGAGGTTAAAATGTAACTCCTCCCCATTTGGCCAGTACCTTCAAATACGTTTCAGCTATTCAGGCATGCGGCAAAATAATATATTTACATAAATTTAGAACTATATCAAGGAGTTCGCCAGGATCATTTCAGCTTGCGAAAGGTTTTTAAAATTCCTAGTTGAATTTAGCTTAGACCGCGTCGTCTTTACAGATAAATAATCGGGCATTTATCTCCAAGCTTTGACTAATCAAAACAAAATCCAAACTTCCACTTTGCTAAAGAATAAGTATTAAAGCTAAAAAATATGCATTAACTAAAACGTAAAAAATGGTACATCAAGCTCAAATTTCGCGTTTTTGGATTTTCGCGAAATGTTAAATGTTTTTCTTCTGTTCACTTAACGTTTTACCCAAGGCAACTTTTCTCACTTTTAAACTATGTCGAGCGTTCCAATTTTAAAATGAGTTCTTCGGAAACCTTTTTTTTTTCGTAACTTTAAGTTAACCATTTTTTGTCGTCACCTTTATTATATTTTTCTGGACTATATCACAAATATTACCGGCTTATATTTATATTATAAGCAGTAGGGGAGAGTGGGATAATTCGACCTATTAATGTTTTATTGTATGGCGTTTATAATCATACTGTTTTTAATGTTTTTTTATACTGATATATACTTTGCTATGGTTTAAACAACTTCTGAAATAAAACATGCTTAAGTATGAAAGGTTTGTCTAAATAATTTTTCACAAAGTTAACGTATGTCCTAGCCTTTAAAATTTAATTTAAACGTGCACAAAGAAGCTGTGCTAGTAGTTTCCGTAACAAATCTCTGTCAAGAGTGGAAATACCATCTACATCTGGAAAAACGAACGTGTTTAAATAATTTTTACGCCTTAGAAATTTAAATTCATAATCAGGAAGAAGTGTTTTTCCAAGATGTTTCGCACGTAATAGTGCATAAAAACGTTATCTAGAGAACTTTGAACTAGCTTTTGTCTGACGACTGCATGTCGGTGGTTATTACATCGGTGAACCCAGAATTCAGCGCGCTGAATCACTTGAGTTATCAGTTGTTAACTGTCAAATACCATGAGGTTGTCTTTATACGGAATCCATAATCGTATATTACGTTACAAGATTGGCAAGTACCTTTGAATAGGCGAAGAAAGTTAGAAAAACTTGGCCCTTTGGGCCTCATTTTGCTATTTTTTGGGCTCGTTCCAATAAGGCACTTAACGGTCGAGTCTCGTTTAACATTTTTTTGCGCTTTGCTAAAAATAAAAATACCGTTAAATATCACAAATATTGTTTGACTAAATAAAGTGTGTGATTGTTCTTTCTATAGTAACCGAATAAAAAACAATTTTCTATAACAGTCCCAGGACCGTTATATTCATAACGAAACTATTATTTTGTTGTTGTCATACCAACCAACAAGGACTCGGGAAGTTGACCTTTTCGTCAGAGATATTTAACCCGAAAAGAAGTAACAATAGGTTGTTAGCCGTTGCAGCCGAGGTCACATTGAAAATCATGGGGCGCTCGAGCCGGAGCGTTGAGAGTTCAACTCCCGGCACGGGCGGTCTAGATTTTCAATTAATTAAGGCTAGGTTTAAGTGACGCCCGCGTCCCCTGAAGTAATGCGTAAGCGGTTCCGGGGGGCAACGGTAGCCGGTAGGGAAATTAAAAAAAAGGTTGTTAGCGCAAAAACTAAGTTACAACATGACTTTCAAACATTATTGTTTGACACAAGGCCACTTGATAACGTCTTTTAAACACGCTTTACGTTACTCAAGTTTTTCTAGTAAATTTAGTCAAAACGACATCGCTTTATTTGATTATGAAGTCGTCGACTAATCCTAATAGAAATTCGTCAAGGGATAATTATCATAATCAGAGTTTGATCAATTTGCACACCTTTTCTTCAATTACTTTTGGTTGGCTGATTAGAATCTTTTTCATCAAATACTTTTCGCTTGGTGTTTAGATAATTTAGACATATTTAAAGATATTTTCTTCTGTCTGTCATTTTCCATCGTTTCGAGTTCATTCATAATTGGTGTAGAAACATGAACTTTTGATTTTGATTCTTTATTCCGCATCTTTTTAACTTTTTATTGAGCTTTTGAATATGATATGTCTTCTAGTATTGGTTGTTTTTTAAATTTATTTCTTCCGATTCTGTAAAATTTGGTTCATGATTTGATGTTCTAGAATCCCAATAATATCACAGGACTATGTATCATGTAAATTACACGATATTTTAATGTATTTAACTAACTCCTCTTTCTGAGAGACTGAAACCACCTGCTTGACAGAATATTTACTATGCAATTTTCTGGTGACTTCCTCGCCAATTGAGATTTCAGATGATCTGGCTGAAGCCTTTTACTTTTATATTTTTAGTTCCAGATATCAGCATGTTTCTATTGATATGCAATCGTACAGCTTTCCTTGTGAGCATCTCATTTTTAAAACAATCTTTGAGAGCTTGTTTAACCCTATCTTCGTCGACAAACCTGTCAGTTTCTCAGGATTTCTAGGCATCTACCACAAATTTAAAATGAAAATTGAAGAAAAGTAGACAATTTTCCCAAATAACTTGGATAAAAAAATGCCAGCTTTAATAAATCACATATGGGGTAGATTCAACCGTACACCACAAGTGCTGCTTTAATCTATCCCATGACTACTGTTCTAAAATTACAAACAAGAACTCGGCGCAATGACTTGCTGAGATTTTGTTTTGTACGCTACAATTAAGCCAGAAATAGATAAATTTTAACATGCAAATGAAACTTTCAATAACTACAACTATATATCGAAAGGTCGAATGTATCTCATGGTTGAATCATCCCCACTCTCCCCTAGCGAAAAAGTATGATCAAAACAACATGACGCTAACAACCTATTACATATGATTATTTGAAAATTATTTTATATTTCTTTTAAATTTGATCACCAAATACATTATACAATGGAAGTTCAAACACTGTCAAGGTATCTGATAAGATAAAAAACTGTATTTTTTGCATAACCCAAGTTTAAAAAGCTATGTAACAATCTTAAATTTATTATATTTCGAAATAGAAAATAGTTCCCATACCTAAGACAACAATATGAAGAGTTAATGAAAATGTCTGTATAAAAGAACCGATTATTCTCATCTTTTATTAAAATTTAGATTTTAAATACAAATTTTTTAGTTCTTAGATCGAATTGGGAAGAGAAGGGGCTAAAATGTAGCACTTCCTCAATTGGTCACTACTTTAGAATACATTTCGACTATTCATGTATGTAGCAAATATAGTTATTTATGTATCAAGGGCATAAAACATGCGTTTTTGGACCACGGCGTGAATGTTATAGCACCACGTGCGGAGCACCGAGGGCTACAACACGACAAGGGAAAAAGACGCTAATTACGCCTGAGGTGTATACAAAACTTTATGTACGATCGAAGTTTTAAAAAGAGAAACTAGATTATATAAATCGTTGCCAATAAAAACAGGGCAATTCTTGCAGTTATTTTAGCTGAATAGTACCTTTGTAATAACTGTTTTTATTAATACGTGTTTATAAATAATAACTAACATGGCGTCACCGGACGATAAAACCTTTTTCACCCTCTGACGTCATTTTTGCTCCTTTAGTTTCCAATGAATGGCACCGGGAGGAAATTTAATGCATTGGCTCCGGTTGTCATTAGAGACGGGAGGGAATGTGATTAATAACAAACCAACTAGCATCCTGATTTTTACATTTAAATATTTAAATAATATAAATCGCTATTATCGCCCACGGGCCAAAAAGATTTGCTTTACACCTAAAAATGAGGTCTAAAACGAATATTATTGATACATCGTACATGAAAGAATATTTGTATGTAAATTTAGAACTTTATAACTGAGCTTACCGAGACCATTGTCAAGTTTACTAAAAAAATATTTCATCAAGTATGTAGCTCCCAGTTAAATGATTAAATCGGAAAAACAGCTTTTTAAAAAATAAACTTTATTTCGTAATTACAGGTAAAAGCAAAAACCGTCTTAACTCTGTTACAAACAAGCAAAGAATGAATCTAACATTTTACATAATTCGCAATGTGGCAAATAGATAACGATGAGCTGGGATGTGCCTTATCAGCGTGGCGTCGTGTTCTTGATAAGCAGGTGCATGTAACTCCTCCCTCCTTAAGATGCAAAAATAACGGAGTTGTTTTTTGGATTCTGGCCCATTTCCACTTCTTCAGCTTCATTTTGATTTTCCTTTTCGGCTGCCTTTGGACTTTCCAATGATTTCTTGCATGGTTTTCTAAACGTTAACATAAACAGCACAATGATTGCGAGAATTAGTAGACCAATCAGGGTGCTAATAATTGGGGTGGTGTTTGCCGGATAGTCGATATGCTTGATTGGTGTTAGTTGTCTTGCGATTTCACTAATTTGGTAAATTTCTTCTATGTCCAGTTTTGTAAAATTTGAAGTCTTGTGTTGCTTCAAAATTTCAAAATGTCCTATGCCAAACTTCGGTAAAATGAGTGGTTTGCCTTGTTGCAATTTAACGTCATTTATAAATATCTTGCCGTCCACTTGGATTTCGCACAATTTGGGAATCTTTATTAGGGATGGAAGATTTATGTCTAAATATTGGTCCGATTTGCATTTGGAAAACAGCCTTTCTTGATTTGCAGGAATTATCAACACTTCTTCTTGGGTGACTTGCTTGATGATGGACTCTTCTATAAATATTTCGAGGGCGTGACAGTTTTTCGCTGGATTGCCTTCGAGAAGCCTAAGGGTGCAGTTGTCTTCCACAATGAAGTTTTCGGTGCAATAAAATGTTTCTTCCAGTACCGGGCATTCTTCTTTCTCGAACTGGGCCTTGGAGTTTTTCAGTGCCAAATATCGGTGTTTTGGAATAATAATTTGGTGGGTTTGGATAATTGGATAAAGACGGTAGAAGTCCAGGACTTCGGTTCTTATTATAGGGACGTGTATAGCAAAAACTAATTTAGAGTTTACAAAAGTTACTTGCGTTCCCAAAAATTGGTAGTACGCGAGGAGATTTTTGAATTTCGGAATTTCTGTTTTACTGTATATTTTTTCTAAGTAATTGAGCATCTCTCGGAGTTCATAACTTGATATTATTGAGTTATGCAGAGTATTCAATTTCGAGAATACTATAGCATTTTCTATATTGTCTATGAAAGTTATTAAAATTTGACAGTCTAAATTCAATTGAGAGATTGTGCCTTGAAAAGTAATGTAAGTACTGAGGTCATTAATAGTATTCTGAACTGCTGCCTGGAAAGTTTTTAAGTCATTTTCAAGTTTTTCTTGGTTTTTATTTAATATTATTATTGTTTTATTGTAGTTGGCAATTAGTTTTTTGGATAAAGAAATTTGTAAATTTATTTCATGCGTTAAGTCCTTCTGATTTTGTTCTAGTACATTAATAGCGTGATCATAACGTTTTTCGTCGTCTGCATCAAGATTGCCAAAAAGCCACTTGTTAATTTTGCCTATGCCATTAATTGCGCCTCTTTTATTTCGAATATGAGGGTGCAGATCTTCGAATTTCTGTTGAGTTGTTTGAATTAAATATTCTGATCTGAGTAACATGCCTTCGGCTAAGCCGTGATAGGATATAGGGTTTGTAATATTTACTTTGCTTATACTATCTCTAACTACGAAAAATTGTTTCTTTAAGTTATTTAACTGATTAATAATTACGTTTAAATCTAAGTAATGCAAAAATGTGTGCTTACTATAAACTAATCTAGCATTTCCTAACTGTATAGGAAGTATAGGGTTGTCAATTGTTTTGATTTTAATATCCTCATCTATACTACGTACTCGTAATATTTGAAGGACCAGGAATAAGGTTAGTAGCCTCATTTCGCTTAGGTTCCTGGAACAAGGAATTAATTTTAGGTTTTCTAGCAATATTTTTATGGTATGTTCCTTTGTCCGTGATTAACTTAATGTCAGTTTCTTCTAGTATTTTAGCCTTTTTAAATTTTGGTAACTTTTTATCTCGAAATTTTGTTTTCAAATATGCAACTTTTTGATTTGCGAAATTTGGAGGAGCATTTCGATTTTCATTGTGTTTGGAAATAATATTTACTTTGGCATTTTCATTAGCATCTTTGATTTTTTCATATAATTTGTTGGATGTTTCTTTATGGTCCTGAATATAGTCTGATACAATAACATGATCATTTAAATCAAAGGGATTGGTATTATTGATGTGACCTTTTATAACTTCGAACGGGGTGAATTTTGTGACACTGTGAATTGCATTATTGTAACCTAATATAGCTCGCTTCATAAGCTGGTTTGAATTGAGATTTTTGTGATCTTCTTTTAAACAACGAAAATGTTCAATTAGAGTGGAATGAAATCGCTCCACTGGGGAGTTTGAATTACTGTTTTTTGGAGTTGTGTAGTGGAGTTCTATACGATGCAATTTACAGAAATTTTCTAGATCTTGATTCTTAAATTCGGTACCACAGTCAGTCGTTATTTTTTGAGGTAAACCGTGGTGTGAGATGAAATTTAAAAGATTTTCCACTACTGATATGCCTGTGACAGAATCCAATTGGTACGCTTGACCGTAGCGTGAAAATGCGTCAATAATAGTCAAATAACTTTCGTTAGCTATTTTAAATGTGTCTACATGAATGTGTTGGAAGGGTTTTGAAGTTGTTGGAGTAAGATTGAATTTAATTACTGGAGGATTTCGATCGTATTTGTTTTTTAAACATGTTTCACAGTTGTTAACATAATATTCGATATCTTGTGCCATTTTCGGCCAATAATATCTCGAAGTTAAAGACATTTTCATTTCGTTTATTCCTCTATGACAGGATTTGCTAATATGATAGTATTCAAGTTTTTGTTTTTGTTCTTCTAACGTTTCTACGTCTGTAAGAAATTTAGTACAGTGAATAAGCTTAAAAGACGAGTTTTTAAATATTTCTTGAACGGTTAGAGCAAAAATTTTGGGTAATGAGGAATGCTGAAAGTAAGCAGCATATATTTGCTTAGGATCTATGTACTCTTTAAGAAGTTGCATAACGTGATATTTGACGTTAATTTTCGGCAACGTTATGTAGAACCTTGAATTTTCAAAAATTACCTTTTTTCGACATTGTACTGAATCGATGTCGCCGTTTGTTATAAACAATTGATTTTTATATGTGTTTAAAGACCGTTCTGTTATGGGTATAGTACAAATAGGGTTTTCTTGAGATGTATGTACTGTTTCTAGATCAGTTTCGTCGTTTTGCTGTGTTGTTACAGGGGGTTTAATTTGGATATCAGAAATTACGTTAACTTTTGGATGATTTTCACCTAATGATTCCAGTATTTCGGAAATAGTATCATTATCCAAATATGGAATTGGTTGGTTTTCATTTAGTGCTTCTTGAATTACTTGGTCAATATCTCCTAGATTATTGTCAATAGAAGAAGTTTCTAAAGGGTTAAAATCAAAATCTAGTGGATTGGAAAGCTTATCAATATTGCGTTCGTTAACTAAAATTTCTCCGTTATACACAGTAATTGGGAGATTCTTAATCAATTTCTCTTCGAGATTTACCGAAAACGAAAAATTAACATCGACGGGTTGTCGAAATTTAAACGGAATTTGCACATGCGGCCCTATTAATTTTTTGTTAACTAAATCAATATTAAGATTCATTCGAATAAGATCTTCTAAGCCTATTACTCCGTCGAAGTAATCGTGAAAATCAAATAAAATAAAATCAATTTCGTGGTCGCTATGGAATTCCAAAAATGCTGGTATCATTGCCTGATATCTAACATTTTTGCTCCCAATAGCTGTTTTTATTACGGTATTGGCGTGATAAATTGTTTGCGGATAAAAATATTCTACTACAGATGGTTTAATAATTGATCTAGAACTACCTGTATCAATTAATAATTTTAATTTTGGGTTTTCAATTTCTACGTAAGGTAACGCATTATGGGAGGAGATATTTATTTCTGCTAGGTTTGATTTTTGTGTTCGGCAGTCCAAGAGAAAATTTTCAGTACCATTGGTATCCGATTCAATGTTAGTTCCGTAGTATTTTACATTATTGTAATCGTTTTCGCAAATTTGGTACTGATCCTCTAAAGTGTAATTTTCTGTCTCATAATTAAAAGTTTCTGAGTCAAAAACATTGCAAGAATCTACATTCTCGCTATCGCATTCATTTGAGTGTAATTCTTCGAAAACAAAGTTTGGTCTTTGTTGGTTAGGGTGTCTATGAAAATTTTGAAAATTGTTTTGAGAATTTTGGTTCCAAAACTGCGGTTTATTAAATTGTTGCGTAGGGGATCTTTTCGAAAACGTTGTTGGATGTCTCGATGTTGTTGACATGGGCTCCGGTTTAGGCAATTGGTTTGTTGGAATTTGGTTTGGTCTAAACACATTACGAGGTGGACCAAAAACTTCCCGATTAGTGGGGTATCTTCTAGGAGGTTGTTGTTTGGGTTGAATATTTATAGGCTGATTGGTCCATACTGGCTTTACTGAGAAATTTTGGTTTTGCAAATTTTGAGGGACATTAAAGTGCGATTGAAACCCATTCGGTTGAGAGTATGAAGCATTGTTTTGAATGTTCGTTGGGTACACATTTCTATTACTGCCAAAATTAATTTTGAAGTTTTGTTTACTGTTATCGCTTAAACTACCGTGAAGTCTTTCAAAATTCTCAAACTCATTAACGTATGCCATGGCATCTTCTAAAGAAGCTGGCTTTTTTAAATGCATGTTATTTTTTAAAATACCAGTGCAACCTGCAATAAACGTATCAAGTGCAATTTTATCATAATGATTGATTCGACATAATTTTTCTGATTCACTAAGTTTAACATCGTTGCTTGTTCTTTGTGCAACGTTGCTTCTTAGTAATTGGAGACGGCTACCGAAATTTAGTAAATGTTCACCTTTATACGGCCTATTTCTGGTTAATTCCTGCACTAAGCAATTCAAATCCCTACGGTCCGAAAAACACTGCACTAAAGCCTCTTTTAAACTCGACCAGGTATTCAATTCTACTCGATTACCTACCATCGCTTCTGCCCTACCAATTAACTTTTCTTGGATGCATTCGAAAATGTGTTGATCAAGCTCTGGGTCTTTCAATTTACTATAACTTGCAATTAAACTTTCGCAGCGAGTGATAAATTTATTCAAAGTATCACTGTCGCCATCAAAAGGTTTAATAATTTCTATTTTAGACTTAAAAAGATTCCAGTTCACTTGAGCCGGTTGGTTTGGTTGATTAGTTTGATTAGTATTCGTCATATTTAATGCTGTATTATTCTCACTATTAGAATAACCTGCCTCAATTTGAACAATGTCAGAACTTGTTGGATTTTCTTGAAACGTAAGGTTATTTAACTGATCCAACAGCTCGTCAATTTCAATCATAAAGAATATTTTATCGATAATAATTATAATTACTTCTTATTTGTTAAATATTAATCGAACGTTTTATTCAAAAATATCCTCTTAAATACTAAATGGTCTGCAATAGACTGCACACTACCCTATCTTCCCCAAAGTCCTTAAACAGAGGGTCTGGGAAAGGCAAAAAGGAATTTGGCACCTACTTGGTTTGTAGACCTTTGTGTTCCTTTTCCGATCCTTTGCTGCTCACAGAGATGCTGTTCCCGATGTCCTCGAAGGAATGGTTCAGGATCTACGCTGAAGGGGTTGAAACTCCAAAGTCGCGAAAAGTCTCTAATTTTCCGACACGATGCGAAAGAGATTTTCCACAACCGCGCACTATCCTACCGACTGCGCCAGTTAAATGATTAAATCGGAAAAACAGCTTTTTAAAAAATAAACTTTATTTCGTAATTACAGGTAAAAGCAAAAACCGTCTTAACTCTGTTACAAACAAGCAAAGAATGAATCTAACATTTTACATAATTCGCAATGTGGCAAATAGATAACGATGAGCTGGGATGTGCCTTATCAGCGTGGCGTCGTGTTCTTGATAAGCAGGTGCATGTAACTTCCCATTTTGCGCCATTTTGCGGTGTTTTTTGTTTTATTTAACATTTTTCCCAAGACAACTTTACCATTTTCTCACGTTTAAACTATGTCGAGCGTTTCAATTTTAAAGTGCGTCTTTCTGAAACCGTTTTTTTAACTTTAAGTTACTTATTTTTTGCCTTCACCTTTTTTGTTCTGGTGTATTTCGCAAGTATTACTTACATATTATAAATCGTATAATGTAGTAATTTCAAAACTATATTAATATTTAGGAAATATTTAAATTACTATTTGAAAAAAGTCGTTCAAAACGTTAATTTAAAAACTATTTAACAACATAATACCACATAACCAAGTAGAATTCCCACTGCTGCGCCTGTATTATCTGTAACCTCATTTACCTTGCGGTGCAGAGGCTGGTGCTTCGTACGCTTGCATCTGACGGTACAATGCTCAACTTGCCCCGGAATCGGGTTACAGAGTCGAAGCGTGACTTTTGTGCTTGCGCAGCAACCATTGTGTGTTAAGGTGTGTATCATGGTGATGTGTTGACCTTGTTACTCTATCTCTTAGGTCTGTGATTCTGAGTAGAGCACAGTTAATTTGATGCCCAACTGTAAATGGTCTCTCCGAGCTCGATACCAATCGCCAAAGCTGCGGAAAAATTTCGACCCCCGCGGCATTTGAATCGAGGACTTGCTTAATGCAAGCCTAGCGCTTTTCCAACTGCGTTACGCGGCTTCTTAAACATATATAACAACAATAATTCGATTTAGAATACAAAACTACGAAATCGTCATAATTTTAGCCAAAGAAATTTATCGATTTTAGAATAAATTTATGGCAACTGACATTACTGTGGGGTTTTAAAAAAATAAATAAAATTATGATACAATTAAAATAATGCAAAGTGTTCAGTTTTTGTAAAATGGAAGGAAAAATTACGTTTTATTATCTCTAATACAAATACTAAGAACTATTTCCGGCTGTTTTTAATTGAACATTTAATTTAGAGAAACTACACTCGATTATGGCAGCATTTTCACAAAAAAATGAAATTTAAAAAAAAAATATTAGCCACTCAACTACATAGTAGTTATGACTTATAAATCATAGTTCTATTTACTTTATACAGTCCATTTGTTTCAGCATGGCTCACAGCAGTCTGTGGTTTATAATATTTTTTAAAGTGTATTAACTAAAAATTTCACAAATCTAACAAAATAAACTAAGCTTTTTAGAATTTTGAAGGCGTATTTTACAAAATCTTGTGATAACTGTTGCAGGGACAATCAGCTGCAAAATTGAAATTATTGATATTTTTAAGGTTAGATTAATACACTGAATAAGCGAGATTAGAAGCCACGGCCTGCTCGGGGTCATTTTGAAAAAAGACTAGCCTGTGCAATTTGTATGCGATTCTAGTAACCTTTGGTTTTGTACATTTTTAAAGTGTATACATTTATTTAACAAGTGTCAGTCAAATGTCATTTATAAATGCCAACATTACTAAATATAAGTTTAGAGGCTACATGAAACAATGGTAATATAATGTAATAGAACATTCTTGGAATCACTTTAAGTTAGTTATCTTGTAATAATTCTTATTCTTGTAAAATCAAAAGTGGAGTGATCTAACCTCTAACCTATGCGCATTAATTGACACATTTTTACACTGTTATAATGATCCCTGCTTACTCTGAATCACATAGAAAATGAACCAACTGTATGTATATGCGTTTTTGGACATATTATACAGCTCGCTGATAAAAATCTTTGAACAAGAGCTGCTCAGATTAGTTCACACGATTTGACACTGGCAAACGAATGAAGGTGTGCTTATTCAAATAATTCTCACAAGAACAGATTTTATAAATGACTGTTTCCCGTACCTCTTATTATCCAATCAAATGCCATGATTTTTAAAAATTCAAGCAATCATATGTTTTTATAGTGGTAAAAATCTGTAAAGGGGTTTACACGGAACTTCCCTGGCATGAATTACATAAATTTGCAAATACAAAAAAAAACATTGCAGTCGCTGGAATTCGAACTCGCGCTCCCAAGCGCAATCCGATTACTAATTTCTAGTTCGCCGTTTTAACCGCTAGCCCACGCTGAAGCAGCAGTTGGGTTCACATTTTGCGATATTCACCCTGTTGGGTCTAATTTTCATCAAAGGTAAAAACCTACGCTATGTGCAAATTGTTACTTTCATCTATTCCCGCGTTAAAGCAAAAGTAGACACCATTTTATTTTTTAAGGTGCTCACCCTGTAAATATTGGACAGAAAGTATATTCTGTTTCGAGTAAGGTAGACATATAATCCGCCTGTAAAATATCGTCCTCCGACAAATAGTTTTTGACCTATACAGCCAACAGATGAACAGACGAACAGACAGACGGATGGACAGATAGACAGAGACGGAATTACGAAAACATGTTTTTCGTCATCTAGGTACCCTGAAACGTGAAGAAATCTCGGAAGGTGATTTTTTCAACGATACTTCCTTTGTCCTTTAGACGAGGAAAGTAAAAAAACAAATTTGTCTTTTGGGATTTGATCAAATGAATCAATATTTGGGAAATAGTCCATAAAATGTATTTAAAGGGCGTGATTTTTCTCGAAAATTGTTTTACCTGCAAAACCATTCCTCCTTGATACTTTATTTTATTACCCAATACATTTTCGAAACGCAGGTCAGGAAAATCATGAATGGAAATTCAATGTTCGAGCTTGTGTTAACGAATTTAGGTGACAATGTCTGATTTACTACGTGTTATTTTTTTTTGTCTACGTTTACGAAAGATAATTTCCAAGCAGGGATCAACTGAAAATTGGTAACATTTACTTTATATTTTAATCTTCTAACACTATAATTTCGTTCAAATTTGTTAGATTCATAGTTACAGAGCTACGCATTTGCAATTGTTTGATATAATACTGTTATTAATTTTACATAACTCTGTATTTTGTTCCTGCGCCACAGTAGTCCTCGGTGGTCCTACGAATTAATCCTTTGTACGTGACATTATCTTATATATATTTCTAAAAGTCCTGACTGACTCACTGACTCACTCACTCATCAACGCCCAGCCCAAACCCTTGGACCTAGAAAGCTGAAATTTTGCACAGAGGTTCCCTTAATGATGTATACAAGGAATAAGGAAGGATATTTCGAAATTCAACCCCTAAAGGGGTAAAATGGGGGTTCCAATTTTGTATGGAGAAATAATATTAAATAGACATTTCGACTTGAAACTTCGTAGGAGTACTCCTAAAAACAAATAATCAAACACGTATTTCGTGATTTTCCGAAAATCAACCCCTTAGGGGGTGAAATGGAGTAAGTAAGCCTAAAAATCGATATGGGTGTCGTTATTGAGGTTTTTTGGGACGTTGATTGCGAAAATTACATTTATTTTTAAGTCCAAGACGGTGAACATGACATAAGGGAAGAAACGGGACGGGACGGGACTAGACTGGACGGAACGGGACGGACTGGACGGGACGGGACTGAGCGGGACGGGACTGAGCGGGACGGGACTGGACGGGAAGGGAAGGGACGGAACGGGACGGGTCGGGGCGGGGCGGGACGGACGGGACGGAAAGGGAAGGAAAAGGATGGGATGGAAGGGGAGGGGATGGGATGGAAGGGGAGGAGCGGGACGGGATGGGATGGAAGGGGAGGAGCGGGACGGGACGGGACTGGACGGGAGGGAAAGGGGCGGGACGGGACGGGACGGGAAAGGTCGAGACGGGGCGGGACGGGGCGGAACGGGATGATACGGAAAGGAAAGGGAAGGAATGGGATGGAAGGGGAAGGGACGGGACGGGACGGGAAGGTACGGGACTGGACGGGAAGGGACTGAACAGGAAGGGACTGGACGGAAAAGGAAGGGACGGGACGAAAAGGAAGGGACGGGACGAAAAGGAACGAGACGGGACGGGACGGAAAGGGAAGGGGAGGGAAGGAATGGGATGGAAGGGGAGAGGCGGGACGGGACGAGACGGGACGGAACGGGACAAGACGGGACGGGACGGGACGGAATGGGACGGTACGGAGACGGGGACGGAGAAAGGGACGGGGACGGGGATAGGATGGGATGGGATGACAGAAAATAATTAGTCATTATTTAATACACAAATAACGAACCTCGCGCGAACGAAGTTGCGGGTAAAAGCTAGTAGAAGTGATAAAAGTGGGTTAAACCCCACCGGGGGCACTTTTTTAAAATGAATAATGTCACTAAAAAATATCCAAAATGGTAAGCTGTCTAATTCACTATGAAATTTGACTACAACAGAAGGTAACAAAACCGACAAAGTCAAGTTATTAAAAAATCCCTCTCTCAATTTTGGCATTGAAAAAGACCACAAAGATTCCTAACTTGTAAACATAAATAGGGTGTATTGTTTAGTAGAAATTAACTCCAATAAACGTAAAAAACGTATAGGAAAATATCTGTTATAGCTTACACCTCAATTATGCAATTACTCGTAGATAATAGTTATTTATGTATTAAGGGCATAATCAATAGATTATAGAACGAGGTAATATTTAAAACGCGACGCGAAGCGGAGAGCTTTAAATTTTCTAAGAGCTATAATCATGATTAGGCACGTGGTACATCCAACGTTTTACTTTATTTTGGTTCTCAAAATGTACAACATTTATGGATCCAGTATTTTAGCTACATACTACTGCGTCATCGTTGTGCTGGCGCTGTGACTTTTTGGTGTGCTATGGCTACTATGTATATATGTATTGTTGTTGTTACTATACTACAATGCTGGTGCTTGCTACATTGCTTAGCAACTTTATAGGCCCAAGGGGCTATTTTGTTCAGAACGGCATTTTTAATCAGAGTTTCTTTTATAATTTTGTGTTGCTGTGGTATTGCATTGCCGTGTAAATAGTACAAAAGACACTAATAAAAGTGAAACGCCGTGCTACAGATGTACGCATTACCAGTGGGTGTCTAAGTGAAATCGTGACGCGATATGCATCACATTGTCTAAAAACGGCAAGATCTAAATTATGTGCCCGCAGGTGCACGTCGCTTCTGCAATTTTAAAGAGTCCAATCATCCGAAATACGTTGTCCAGAGGAAAGTGAAAGAAAACAAAGCTACGGGGATTCCGATATGGCTCAGCGGACGTGCGTTTAACCCTTTCCGGCTAACACAGACATAAAGCAATAAACCCTGCTAGATGATGCCATCACTAAGACGCAATCCGAGTTTAAAAGCACACAGCTGCAGAAGCCCTTTTCTGAACATCGGTACATCTTCATCCCACGGCCCGCATTACAAAGCAGCCACCCACCAGACTAAAAGGCCCATTGCATCAATTAAAACACTCTCAAACCTACCTGATTTATCTACACACCATTTTTCAAAATTCTCCACAAACTACTAACGTTGACGTTCGATAGGACTTCCGGTTGTATTCAACTTTTAGTACGCCATAGAAACTTTTATCAATGTCGGTTTAACGGGAGACCATCGACATTTATAGCTGGAAATTGAAAAGTGGCATCGAAATTTAGTGGCGAATGAGTACGTATAATCACGTCAACAAGCCGCTTTCACAGCAATTTAAGTTGCACAAAGAATCTCTTTGAAGATCTCCACGACGAAATGTTAAAAGCTCGTATTCGTTATTTTGTCCGTCTTGGAATATGATTAGTAAATTGTGGTTTGCCCAGCTACTGTAAAGAGAAGCGTTGACCAAATGCACGGCATGCCAACAGGTAATGAAAAATGTGCTTCTGGACGAATATCTCACAAACCTGATCTTTCTATCCGTATTTTTCGAAATTTTATAACTTACAGACGGTGATTTCTACATCTTTTAGCATTTAAACTTTTATCCAAACATCCTGACGACAATCTGGCGCATTGTCAGAAATAAACGCCGAAATGTAGAGCTAGCAGTTAGAAAGATATCTAAATTTAGTAAGAAATAAGCACTAGAAATCGCGTGAAGCAAATCCCAACGTTTGGCGCAAACCGCATCCCCCAAGCTTTCATACGAGTAATTTTCTTACAATTTCGACGGAAATTCAAACGTTTTAAGTTTAATTCGGCAAAAATACAAAAATTAGATATATTTTTCAATGTTTTATTGTCTCCCTCATTCGCATACATAAGCTTGCCCCTGTTCCTTTTTCGATACATCTTCATCCCACGCCGCACCATCTCTCGTGGCATCAAGATCTGAGACAATTTACCAGTAAATTATGAGTATGATAAAATGGTAACCGTAATTATTTTGTGAAAACCCCAACATGCAACGCCGCCTCTGGATGTGGCCTTTCTTCATCTGAACTCGATGCAATCAGAGTACGTGTGAAAATTGTAGTCAGAAACTCGACACGCGCCCGTTATCGAAAGGGTTTGGGGTTTAAGCCTCCGCGGACGCCGCTCCCATTAGATATTAAAATATCCTTATCTTTAGACCTACTTTTTGCCGTTCTACCCCCACTGCAGTCTACAAACCGTCGCAAATCTAAGAGTCGCTTCGATCTGACACCAATGGGTGTGCGAAAGCAAGTAGCTTATCGCACAGTTTATATACAGTGTGTCCAAGATAAGGAGGGCCAGTATGGGGATCTCGGTAATGGTAAGAGATACAAATTTGGTTAAATGGGAAGAAAGTTGCGCAATTAAAGGACTAAAAAAATGACTTCTAGAAATCCTTGATATGATTTTTCGTTTTTGAATTATCTAAAAAAAACCGAATTTTTGGATTTTATTTTTTATTTTTTTCTGGCGTTAATATTAAAGTTAGAGCGAAACTGATTAAACTTCTTTATAGCAACTTTTAGTGGACTTAATGATTACGTTATCAATTTTTTTATCCGACGTTTCGTCTTCGAGAAACCATCATCAACTTCATTTTTTTAAATACGGGTCTGGTTTTTTGATGCCAAATTTGCAAAGCCCTTGTTACTCTGAATTCAACAATGTGCCACATATTATGGTTTAATTACGTTTCGAGCTTTTTACTGATCATCATCAGAATTTTTTTTAGATACGGACCTGCATTTCTCATAATTTTGTAAAAATAAGTTCATACAGTAAGTTAGACCTTTTTACATGCCGTTAAAATATTAAAATGCACATCATAATGTCATAATTCTGATACATTAATTTAATAACCAACCAATAACTATTAACAATAAACAACAAATAAATGAACAAAAGATAGACAGAAAGAATAACAAAACGAACACCGAAACCATTTAATAGGTATTAAATTTACAGAAGGTATTCAAAAAGGTTGCCATCATTCTCTATGCATAAATAACATTTAACTGTAGAATCTAAAACATTATTCAGCAATACTGGCGTTATACTTTGAAAGGCTTCAAGAACCAATCTTCTAAGTTCTTCTTCTAATTCAAAACGTTAAATACCTATTACATTGTTTCGATGCTCGTTTTCTCATTCTTTCTGCCTATCTTTTGTTCATTTATTTGTTGTTTATTGTTAATAGTTATTGGTTGCTTATTAAATTAATGTATCAGAATTATGACATTATGATGTGCATTTTAATATTTTAACGGCATGTAAAAAGGCCTAACTTACTGTATGAACTTATTTTTACAAAATTATGAGAAATGCAGGTCCGTATCTAAAAAAATTTCTGATGATGATCAGAAAAAAGCTCGAAACGTAATTAAACCATAATATGTGGCACATTGTTGAATTCAGAGTAACAAGCGCTTTGCAAATTTGGCATCAAAAAACCAGGACCGTATTTAAAAAAATGAAGTTGATGATGGTTTCTCGAAGACGAAACGTCGGATAAAAAAATTGATAACGTAATCATTAAGTCCACTAAAAGTTGCTATAAAGAAGTTTAATCAGTTTCGCTCTAACTTTAATATTAACGCCAGAAAAAAATAAAAAATAAAATCCAAAAATTCGGTTTTTTTGAGATAATTCAAAAACGAAAAATCATATCAAGGATTTCTAGACGTCATTTTTTTAGTCCTTTAATTGCGCAACTTTCTTCCCATTTAACCAAATTTGTATCTCTTACCATTACCGAGATCCCCATACTGGCCCTCCTTATCTTGGACACACTGTATATGAAATAAAAATTACACATGCTTTAAGCTTTAAAATGAGAACAATGATGTAAAATAAGTACAAAATAAGATTCTTTCAAAATTTCAAAAAATCTTTAATGACTTGTTTGATATGACAGATCCATGACTCCTTTGCTCCTTATAGCGATACGCCATTGTGATCCATTCGGTTTTTTCTTTGATATCCATTTATTTATGTTAAAGGTCTTCACTTCTCTCTCTATTATACAGTCTTTTCTTTGGAACATTTCTAACGACCTTTATTTCCGCGATTACTAATATCTGGCTTATTTTTGCTGTATATATCCTCGTTTCTGGCGTGGGTGTTACGAGGTATTACCCACACGAGAAAATTAACCCACACGGCCTACGACCTCGCGAGCCAAACTTTTTCTCTAGTCGGTAATATCGACATAACGCTACTTGTCCGTCGTTATAGTCGCATTTTACCGTGTGTTCTGCTGAGTTCCGATGTTCTAATTTTCTTTAAACATTTCTGATGTATTTAATCCATTCTGCCGTTGTTATATACGTAGTTCGATAAGTTCGTTAACTTCCGTGCGTAACCGTATATACAATAAATCAACAAAAGCTAAGTTTTTTTTTAAATTACAAGAGTGAAAACGTTTTTGTTCTTTTTTGCTATTCAGGTTAAGGTCAATTTTTCTAAAATATTCTCTTAATTTATGACTAAACAGAGCAGAATGATTATTAAAAACGCAAGCATATTTCCAACTTTCCATTTAGTTTCCACCGAAAATTATTTTAAATATTACAGTGCACAGCTATCAACTTTAAAAAACAAATTGAGGTTGCAACCGGAAGTAGAAAATTAAGGCGAACATGTTTTTACTTTGTAGAGCTTTCTATGCAGCTTTCACAAAATATTTTGCTTGTGAACATGGCATAAAAAAACTGTCTACAACTCAATAAACATCCGCCACACCCAAGCATTTACATAGTATTGTGTTTACATGATGTATTACGCTACTCAACTTTAAAATGGCAGAAATTAATATCACTTTTGTCTATTAATAATTTCCAATTTAACAAAAACATTAAAAGTTACTTCAGACAAACAACTATATATGTCCAGTTGACTGCTCACGAATATTATTAATTGCACCCTATTTACACCTTCTCATTGTAGTAATCGTAGAATAGGGTCGACAGGAAGTTTTGCAAAATGTGATTATCTTACATAGGTAATTCTATGACAATATTGGTTTTACTATCAGTTGCTTCGTTGCTTCAGTCGTAATACTTTTAACGCGTCGTTATCGATTTTGGTATTAGGGACATATTAGTATTTTCAAATTAGAATTATTCACATTATAAAACTGACGAGTGGTGCAAGAACACACTGAAACTATAGTTTTGTACATTGTTTGAAGCGACCGTGGTTACTCAATCAATATGTCAAAAAAATTGAATTTCAGCTTAGACCGCACCGTCACCCACCGACAAAAGTAAAAACGAGGATATAAACAGAACAATAGTATGTACGAGAGTTAATTGAAGAAATGTCAAAGACCAACGCCTAGAGAAGATGACGAAAAAGACAGAGAGAAAAATGAGAAGGCGATGGTGACGAAGAAGAAGAAAAATAAACAGACGAACAAGACGATAGTATATACAAAAAATCTGATAAAATGTATGCGTGGCAAATCAAAAATACAGATAAACTGTTTAAACCGAATTTTATATTTTTGTCGTCACCTCTCAATCAATCGTGACCAACCCAAAGTTGTATGAAAGTTCTCATAAAACTACATAACTTTTGTGAAGCCAGCAACCACTTTGACGTTAAAAGAAAATTAGAAAATCAATTTAACAAAACCAGTACATCATTCCGGATGGATGTAAACACGATACGGCAACGACATAACCTATTAGGATGCTTTATTGATGCAAAGAACTAAAAAGCTTTTGGGCGAGATTGTTCGCTTTTCTTTGTATGTGTTTATCGATTTGCATTCGGATTACCAGTCGCACGTTAAGTGGTCCTGTAACTACCCTGTCACGGTAGTGCAGTTGCACACCGCTGGATTACGGTGCCTGAGTGAGTTCGAATCTCGGTCTAGGCAAGGCTTTTTTAACGTAATCGAAAGATGCGGATGCAAATGTCTACCCCTTATCGCCTTTAAATCTGAAATGCCACATTATCTGGGTACTCTGCCTCATCCACACTCTTCCCTAGCGGTGTTGGCAAATTTTCGACTCGATTTTAAACCGATTTCCTCCGTTTAGCTTCGCAATACTTCGTTTTTGTCTCCTTTGAGAATTCTAGTTAGCCGACTTAAGTAGCAATAAGAGGCTTGCACCGTCTCATCTTGTTTTTAGTTCAATTCAAATCAAAATACTTATTCAGCATTTCTTCTGCTTTCACGTATGTCTCGTATGCCTTGCGACACCAACAGAAAAATGTATTATGGTGAAACCTCTCCATCGTTCAGAGGTTTTTGTACCATATTCCCTACACATCTGTATAGTAAACACCGTCCATTGTGTAGAGATGTCCGCTGTTGAGAGGTGTCCGTTAAGAGAGGTTTCACTGTATACCTTATTACGGTTATTGAATAATTACATATACAGTGTGTCTACTTAAGTTGGAATCATATGGATTTTTTTTTATTATTGGTTTTAGGAAAAAAAGGGGTTCTTGATAAAAATTTCTGCATGGTCCAAAACTTAAAATGCAACCGTCAGATATCAATTTTTTCAAGCCGTATACGAGGTTTGTAAAAAAATATGAATTTTGCTCAAGAGTCAAGTTCGTTTATTTTTGACAAAATCGAAAATTTTCATCGACAAAATTTGATTAGAATTGAAAATTACATTCAAATAATCAATTACACCGATCTATCATGAAAAATCATATTTTCTTATTTTTTTACTAACTTTTCTACACATTGATTCTAAATATTTGAAAATCTGATTTTTCATGATAGATCGGTATAATTGTATATTTGAATGTAATTTTCAATTCTAATCAACTTTGGCCATGAAAATTTTCGATTTTGTCAAAAATAAACTACTTTTGAGCAAAATTCATATTTTTTGGCAAACCTCGCATACGGCTTGAGCACATATTTCGGCAAATGAGCGAATTCGGCACCTGAGTCTTAACAACATTTAAAATCGGATTTGGAACCATTAAAAAAAAGCCTGATGACGATTATGCAAACTATAAAATTATTCAAAAGTTGTAATTACTTTACTATTCTATGCAGACTTGGTGAGCTAGAGGTAGACAACGCGAGTTAAAAAAATTATAAATAAATAAATTACCCGAAAATTCTCGCCAATATTTATTTTATTGCAATATGTTGGGATGTATAATAACATCAATAAAATTGTAGCTGGTTAATAAAGATAAATTTTTTGTTAATAAAAAATTAAAATTAAGACAAAACTATATTTTTGTGTTAGTACTAAAAGACGCCAAATTTACACAATTTTTCCGCAACTATTAACTATTACGCTATTTCTGTAGTTCCTGAAAAACCACTGCCGAAAATATACCGAGTGATAACTACGTTATTTGATAACCACCAAACCCGGACATTTAAAATTATGAATATTTCAAAAAAATATATGAATTTCTGAAATACATTTGCTTAAAGTCATGTTAATGAGTTTAGTAGGAATTCATGCAGTAGATGCCAGAAATCGAGCAAAAACGATTTCCCATGTTAAATCCTTATGGCCAGGTTTGGTGGTATCACTCACTATAATGTGTGAACATAAAATACGAAAATATGGTAATGCGTACAAACTAAAATTTTATGTTGAGTGTTAGCAAATCATAAACACGTTTTCCCAATAAACATGAAAACGCGTTAATCCACATTGTACGTTGGCACGCCATTGTTAAAAATTACGAGAGAAAATTTTGTATTTTTGTCCCATTTATTAAAGATCATTGCAAAACTTCTTCATTTAAATTATAAAGGGGAACTTTATTAAACCCGTTTTTATTCTGCCAATGAAATAAATCGTCTAAATAAAAGTGGTGGTTCCATATTTATGCGTTCATCCATACGTAGTATTTGTCTTCAATTTATAACGTCTTTTCTTAGAAATTATTGTTGGTGTTGTTATAATTCACATTAAAAAACAATAATAATATATAGGCTGCCGTGTTTAAAATACCTAGTTACCATTTAAAGCGGCAGTGCAAAACAATTGCAATCAACGGCAGCTTATATACTGTACGTGGTATTTAGTTAAAATTTCATTACTCGTACTAGTCAGTGAGAGGCCAATACAACATTCATTCATTTCACAATATGTACTCAAATGCACCTACAAACTACGAAAAAAAAGCAACTCACCGCTAATCGTCGCCTTCCTCCTCCTCGTCGTCGAACGACAGCAACGCTTTGGTCTTGGGCTTTTTGGACTTCTTCTTAGAGTCCTGCGACTCGGAACTTCTTTTCGACACCTGTTTATCAGTTGGTTTCTTGTCTTTGGATGGGGCTTTGAAAACCACTGGCACGGTCAGATCTGCGGGGGTTTCTTCTGCTTCTAAACCAAAACAAATGAGTTATATCTGAAAAGTTTAACTGAAATTTTGACTATCGGCTACGGAAATATCTTCAGTGTTTGCTAAGTCTAATTTCTAATCGAATTCTCAAAGTATTAGAGAATTGAATCACAAATTTTTGAAAAATAGTAATAGTGACGTCAACGCTGCATCGAATAGAAGAGAGGAAAAAATCCAAAAACGTTTTGTACACGGTACGCAACCTTTATATTCAAGCAATCTTCGATATAATTTATATTTAACTATACGCCTCCAAGGTGGTTAGTGAATATGTAATTCAAAGTATCTAACTCGCCTATTTATAAATACGATTAAAAAAGTTAAAAATAAAATGGAAACAAAATAATAAAATTAAAGTTTTTACGTCCCCCTAGATGATTTCGCGTACTCCAAGTTGAACAATGAACATCACTGCTGCAGTTTATGGCTATAAAAGTTGCATTATTCTCAATAGTTCTTCTTAACTAACATTAAGTGTTATTCTACATTATCGTTAATAGATTTTGGTGCATTAGCAAAACTAACCTTCAATTTAACAACCCGTTATTTTATTGATATTAACGATACAAGTTTCGTTAAGTGCCATAAGCAAACGTGTGTTGTTCCATATTTTATGTTCATCAATAAATTCTAGTTTAATTTATTCTATATTTTGTAAAAAAAAGGTGTGGTAATAAAGCTCTTAACGATACTCAAATTGATTTGGTAAGTAGTCGATAACAACACCGATGAAGATAATAGATAGATACTAACGATACAAGTTTGATTATAAGCATCTTAACGAAACGAGTGTTACTGCCAAAACGAGGCGGTGAGCCGAGTTCTGCTACAACCAAACGAGTTTCCTTAAGATGCCCACAAGCAAACGTGTATTGTTCAATATTTTATCTTCATCAATAAATTCTGGTTCAACTTATACTGTGTTTTGTAAAAAAGTACGATAATATCTATTACCGCAGTGAGTGCAGTAATAAAGCTCGTAACGATACTCATATTAATTTTGTAAACGGTCTATAACAACACCGATCAAGATAAATATATAAATTAATAAATGAACTAAACTGGAAATATGGCACCCTCTTAAAATCAGTTACTACATACGCAGCAAAAGCCTGGACAGTTAATCTATGACTGCTTAGGTAAACAAGGAGGATAATATGAAAATCATACGAGCCCAGTATAAGAAACAGAAGACGTTAGACCACTAATGAACCACGAAATAGATGTTATTCCTGGGGGGAAACATAGCAAAAAGTGTAAGAGATAACCGACAACAGTGGTTTGAACACATTAAAAGATTGGCTAGAGAAAATGTTGCAAGAATAATTATAACACAATGGAATCTGAAAACGAAAGAAGAACAGGAAAATTCGTAGATTGCTATTCGTGTACCAGAAGCTTTAAAAATAACAAAACATTCAACACAGGGAAATACTAACAATAAAATAAAAATAATAGACGAAAGAAATAGTAGAGCAATAAAAACTCACTTAGGGTTAGAAAAGTAAAGAAGAATAATTTTAATCGGGGTTATACTAAATATATTATTTTATCTTTTTTCTGATAAATCTTGGGTTGCTATATACAACTGTAAATAAAAGCTAACGTGCTTATATTACATTAACGTACCGTTTATTCAAATAATAAAGTTATTATCGATATCTTGATTCATTTTGTACATATTAAATTGTGAAGGTAATCTCTAAAACTTCTTTGTGGGATTCTATTATCACTGTGTTCGGGCGTTTCGTCACACCAAAAACAAAAATTTAGAATATCAATATACGAACGTTTAAAAAAATAGTTTTAGCACCTTGTTTGAATTTGATACGGCATTTTCGGTGCATCTCATGTACTAAACAAACGTCACTTTCTGACAAGTAATTCTTTACAACTTCCGGTTTCAGCGGAAGTGATACCAACTTTTGATTTTCAAATATAAAACCCTGTATATTATCGGATTTTTGGAGTCTACATAATTTTCTTAATCTAATGATACCACAGAAGTGACATTCAAGCGTCAAATTTTTTAAATTTAATTTTAATTCCTTTATTTAGGTGTACCATGACTATTCTGATTTATTCCAATCGACCCATACAATGCTACAAGAATCGAAATTACGTCGAAAATGCTAAATTATGTGACTGATGACTAAACAAAATGGTTTTTGGGACGAAACTCAATTATTTCAAATAGAACCATATTGGTACCAAGGTATCATTAATAAGGAATCTACCCATAGATTTTATTTAAATTACCTTTAATAGAAAATTTTAAAAATCACTTTATTTTCAATTAAAATAATTATTTTTAGGAATTAATTTCAACGCCGTTGAAAACAATTTCTAGCGCAGCATTATTGACCAGAATATTATTTGGCGTAAAGGTTGGTAGCAGCGACTATGTACATCCATTGACATTTTTCGTAAAATAAATCTCTTGTATAAATTTGCGGGATTTTGGACCAAATTAAGAACAATAATAAATAATTTTAAAAAATATATTTTTGACAACGTAAGTGTTTTCAAGGCCTCTTAAATTACTTACCATTTAATTAGATCAAAGTTAAATATTAATATTTTTAATGTACTGTAATTTCGGCTGTATTTGGCCCAGTTCCCAAGTAGGCATACCAGAAGACTCCGTATCAGTGGTACTATTGAAAGGTACCGATATGGTTCTATTTGAATATAGTATATTAAAGTATGAGTGGATAACAAGGTCTTTAAAACACGCGCGAGTTTTCGAGCACGACGGCGTAGCCGGAGTGCTCGAAATAGAACAAGTGTTTTAAAGACCAGTTATCCACGAATACTTTACGCTTTTTTTATTATACCTGCAATACTGGAAATAAATTACGCACTAAAAACTTAGAAATAATTTTTGTCGTGATAAATCGAGAGGCCATAATATTATTGCTACTATAGTTACGAGAATTGTTTACGTTTTTGCCGCGTCCACGTCCGTTGTTGCATTCAGTCGTTTCCTGGACAACCTTTAAAGCTGGGCGAGCTTTAATCGCCTGTTTGGGCACGCTCAGGCGTTCTTTAAACGGCGATTCTGATGCAGGTATAATAAAAAAAATTCTTTCGTCCCAAACCATTTTGAAAAACTCTGTTTAGTCATCAATTACATAATTTAACATTTTCGATGAAATTTCGATTTTTCTAGCATTGCATGCCGCGATTGGAATAAATTGTAAAAGTCATAACACACTTAAATTAAAAAATTAAAATAACATTTTAAAAAAGTTTGATTATATGGTATCACTAAATTCAGAAAATATTATGTAGCATTCAAAAATCTAATAAAATATAGGTTGTTCTATTTGAAGATCAAAAGTTGATAACACTTCCGATGTCAAAAAGTGACGTTTATTTAGCATATATCTAATACTTACTATATTGCTAGCGGCTATGAGTGGGGAGGTCACGAAGTAAGTGAGACAGACAACCAACTCTTCAATGTATATGGTGAGCTGTGTGCAAGCGCGTCTGCGTCGTCCGCGCGGAGGGGAAGTGGTCAAGTTTAAAATCCGCTTCTAAAGGCGGAGTTCGAATTCTCGGCATGCGCACGAGACGCGTAATACTCAAGGCCCTACTAGCAATATACAGGATGTTAATTAATTACGTAGACAAACTTTAAGGGCGATTCCTTGATCAATTCTAAGATAAAACGTTCATACAAACATGGGGTCTAAACGGCTTCGTTTTCGAGATACAGTGTTGAAGTTTAAACAAAAATTTATGTTTTTTCAAAAATCTGAAAAACGCCTAGAGGTATTGTAATGAAACTTGGTGTATGTTAGTATTCCATAAAGTAAAATTGTTTGGTTAGTTACCTTATTTCAGAAAAATCTGGTACGCCACTGTTTTTTAGTCAAGACGACAAGTTTTTTAGCTTTACCCATTGAAACTATATAAAAGATGTATTTTTTATTTTTTTGATAGAATAAACCTTTTGCGAGAACAATGGAAAAATCTGTAACAGCAATTTCGTTCATTGGACGTTAATGGGAACTAAACGGCTTCGTTTTCAAAATACAGTTTAAAGAAGTTGTTAAAAAACGTTATTTAATTAAAAAAAAACAATCTTACAATAGCTACAAAACATTTTTCTAAAAAACAGTGGCGTACCAGATTTTTCTACAATAAGGTAACTGAGGTCGCCCTGATGCGCGCCACTGGTGGAAATAAATGAAATTTATGTTGAGCGAACAATGCCACTTTATGAAATACTGATCTACATCAAGTTTCATTAGAATACCTCAAACCGTTTTCCAAATTTTTGAAAAACCATGTTTTTGTTTAAACTTCAAACCCTGCATCTCGAAAACGAAGCCGTTTAGGTCCCATGTTTGTATGAACTTTTTATCTTAGAATTGATCACGGAATCACCCCTTACAGTTTGTCTACGTACTTAATCAACACCCTGTATGTATAATACATATATGTTATTTAGCTCATACGATGTACCAAGTTTTAAAAAAAAAATCTTCAAAAATAAAGAAAAAAGGAGACTGTACCATCATCGTCTTACACCCGGTATAATAGAATTACGATCGAAATTAACCTTTTCGCTCCTGCATACATATTCCACACGATGTTCGTAATTTACTGATCGATAATACTTGCCTCGATATTGGATTGAAATGGGTCACATCAGTAATTTAGTGCTTCGTAGCGACTGACAACATTGAAAGTTTGCCCATAGAAGTGGCCATGCCAATACTACTTAATCAGGTGTTCGCGCTTTTTGGTAAAGAAGATGTCGTCTTGTTAATTGTGTTTGTTTTTGACGAATGGTGAAGATAACACACGAATAAAAAAATGTAATTACAACAATACATTCTCTGGTCGTTTCTTTCTAATGACGCCTCTGCTTATTCCGAAAGCGAGCGCGATGATGTTCAAGAAAAAAGAACTAACATTGATTCTGCAACCGGGTAGTTTAAAATGGTCAGACAGGGGTGACAACAACCTAGAAGAGGAACAAGATAACCATGTAGAACAAGACGTTGCTATAGAAGCGCCGCAAAAGGTTTGAAAACAGAATTTCAATCACGTTAGCCAATTTGAATCGCGGCAGTAGAAAATTAAACTGTTTTTTGAAATCTCCGAAAAGTTTGTTCGTGTGTAGTCCAGTGCCTAAAAACCGGTTGTAGATTTTGGAAACAGAAAAGATCAAGACCATTCCTCCAAACCCGGCGACTAAAATTATGATACAGACGTTAGTTACTCTTATAATGCATTATAACAGAGATCCTAGTTATTCTATATATTGAAATATAATTATACAAAGTACAAATGCGCGAGATATTATGCCAAATTATATTTTCCAAAATGTACTGAAACCACGTTTCAAACTATAGTTGAATCAATGGCAAAATCTCAAGGTATTCAAGTTGGAAACAATACGTACCCATAACAAACTCATCAAAAAGAGCATAAAGCCGTGAGCCAATTGCGACTCTTAATAAGTATACGTCTGTGATATAAATACGTATACAAACAGTGGTGGGCAAAAGCATGGAAACGCCTGTATATTTCCTATACTCTTGAAGAGATTTCTATTAAATTTAGTGTATGTATATAGCATTCGTTAGTTTAAGTAAAATTAAAGTACCCATATTGTAATACGACTTCCGGTTTAACCGGAAGTTACGCATAACTTGAAAGTATTAAATAGAACACCCTGTATATTTTTAGATAATTTGATTGCAAATTCAAAAATATCTAATTTTGTATATTTATTTAGATTTTCTATCAATTCATTGGTCAAAATCGTTAAATTGTTGTCGCCGCAATAAAAATAAAATCACGATAAAAGAACAATTGTGTCCGTTAGATAATGTAATTCAAAGTTTACTTTCAAAATGGCGCTGACTCATTAATTTCGTTGTTACTCTAACGATTTACGTTTTTAATGCAGAGTAGTTAATAACTTCTTTTTTCAATATCTTCATAGAAAATCTCAATACATGTATAAAACTATATCTTTTTGAATACGCTATAAAATTCTTTATTCGAATACTGAAAAATATACAGGGTGTTACTTTTAAAAAATGTAAGTTGTGTGCCACTTCCGGTTAAACCGGAAGTCATGCAACAATACGGATTCTTCCATTTTATTTAGAAAAACTAATACTATATTTATACCAAACTCCACAGGAATCCCTTCAAGATTACAGGAGATACACAGATGTTTCCATAATGTTGCCCACCACTTTATACGCAAGAGAAAAAGGTGGAAATACATAGCATATGCTTGAAGAACGTGTGGACGTTCTTATATGGTAAGGAATGTTAGGGAACATTCACTATGAGATGGCAAGTTAAAGAAGCAGAAGCTCAAATATAGAGAAACATGAAAGATGGATCTGCAGACTGCATGTCTAAAACCAGTCGAATGTTATAATAAGTAGATAGACGGTGCCGTTAGGATTTAAACAGAAAATGGATTTTGAAGAGGTAACTAGAAAAAGCATTCTAAATTGCGTGAAAGGAAAATCCGGAAGACGTTGCCATAATGAGTTTTAAATGCTCGGAAAATCGGTTTCTTCTCTCTTTTTGGGCGGTGGAAAATTTTTAATAAAAAATCTGCTTTACAACTTCTCTCGTAAGTGGAAGTTTTGAAACTAAACATTTTGAAAATATCAAAGACTTTTTTTTAATATTATTTTGAAGGTGTTCGCCCTGTATATGTTGGGGCCAAAATATACCCTTTTTCGTCAAGAGTAAAAACCTGAGCTATGTGCCTAATATTACTTTTATTGAACTAATAGTTCTTGAATTGAAGGAAAAATAGGCAGAATTAATTTTTTTGAGGTGTTCGCTTACCCTGTCTATATTTGACCGATTTTTTTTCGGTTTCATACCAGGTAGTCATAATCCGCATGCAAAGCATCGTCTCCAACAAATATTTTTTTAGTTATACCGGCAACAGACAGACAAGACAGACAAAGACAGACAGACAGACAGAATTGAAAAAACCTGTTTTTCGTCATCTAGGGATCCTAAAACGTGAAGATCTGAAGAAATCTCGGAAGATGGTTTTTTCGTGATCACTGTACTTCTTTCAGTCTTTTAGACAAGAAAAGTAAAAATCTGTAAAGGAAACACACACGGAACTTCCCCCGTATGATACAAATTTTTATTATTTTGATTTTATATGTATTTAAAGTAGCCACAACCACATCCCTTTTAAATAACTTTTAGCAACTTGAAGCGTATTTGTAAAATTTACTTGGATTTATATTTTTTTAGGTAAGCGTCCACTTCATGTTTGTTGCAACGATATTTAACAGAACTTTAGAATTTCGCAATATTCTTTTTAACAAGGCAAATGCTTTACTAATAATAATTTACATATGAAAAACTCTTAATAAAATCAGAATAATAAAAATATGTATCATACGGGGATAATACAAAATTTTACAAAAAAAGAATCAAAATTCGAATAGGAGGCCGTGAATTTGTATTTGAGCATAACTTTTGATTCTAAACAACTTTTCTCAATAAAATTTTGCTATATTTTTTGAAATAAGGTAACTTTATTCTTGAACGAATTACATATTTTTTGTCCTGCCCTGTATATTGTTTGACTTGAAGCCATTCTAAGGGCATCTGATATGGTTATCGAACATGCACTAACTTTTGGCGGTATTTAAATTTCGGTTTTACAACTAATAAAAAAATGTCCCATTTGTTGCATACTTAATGGACCACACTGTATTCGGTTTCGAGTCATGTAGATATACCGGGTGACAATGAGACTAGGGCCATGCTTATATCTTCTTTATTTATGAATAGATTTGGATAAAATTTTACACCAAGATACTAGACATAATTTTTGATTGTCTGATAGATATAGTCAAAATGACTGACTTCCGGTTTTACCGGAAATGATACTAACTTTGATTTTTTAAATGGAACGCCCTGTATATTTTATGTTTTTCTGAATCTACGAGTCAAATTACATATGACAGTGTTGCCAAATTTCAATTTTTTTAAACAAAAAAAATATTTTTTTTTATTTTTATTTTTTATCATAGAAGGCTTTGACTTATAAAAATCTATTCTAATTGACTCTAGTAACTCTTAACAATAGCTATTTTATCAATAAGGTCAATAACAAACCTTTAATAAAAGAATATAATTTGCTAAACTCGTTTTTTAAGAAAGTCACTTTTTTTAAATGGCACCTACCAAGGGCCATCTTGCCATTAAACAGAAAATTTAATTACCAATCTAACGATATGCATCATGCACTACATTATCTTTATCTGAAAATTAATTAATTAATTCTTTTTTTTTATTTTTATGCAATAATTAATAATACTAAAGCAAAATTTGGCAACACTGTTGTATGTAATTTGAGTCGTAGATTCCGAAAACATAAAACATATAGAGTGATCTATTTAAAGAACCAAAGTTAGTGTCACCTCCAGGTTTCACCGGAAGTGACACTAACATTGGCTTTTAAATAGATTTAAACAAATAATTAATTAATTCGTCTCATTGTCACCCGGTATAATCCACATGCAAAAAGTAGTTTTTGAGCTATACCGCCAACAGACAGACAGACAGGCGAAATTGAGAAAACATGTTTTTGTCATCTAGGGATCCTGGAACGTGAAGATCTGAAGAAATCTCGAAAGGTAATTCTTCACGACTACAATACTTTATTCGTCTTTTAGACGAGGAAGGTAAAAACAAATTGAACAGGTGTAAAACTCATGTTGTACCAAAAGCCTGAAAAAACACGCGGCCACATACCTACCTTCAACAAAGAGAACAAAAGAGATCCCTGCCACTATAGGACCATAACACTTCTTGAGTCTGCAGTTAGCTATTTATGAGTACATTAAAATTAAACTAAATTCATTCTGATAAGTAAGAAACAAGGTTTGAGACAAAACCCTCGATCTTTATCAAGTATCGAATATGGAAAAAGACACTAGAATGCAATAAACCAGCTGTCACATGTTCAATTCACATGTTGCAAGCTTTTGATAGTTAGATTTTCGGGCATAGGTGAGCTTAACCCAGGTAACAACATAAATGACAGATTAATAACGAGCTCACCCAAGAAATGCCAACAACAATGAGAGTGTCTCAAGAGGACAGCATAAACTTCTTCCTGCTCGATTTAATAATGGATAGAATAATTCATAAATGAATACATTAAGTGAAGGCTTAGGGGCTCAGGGGATCGAGCCTCCCAGCCGTGAATAGCATATCTGTCATTGGAAAAAGGTAACTATTCTATAAATGAAAATATATTTCATCATCTATCCTCCCTTTAGAATATAACAAGGATTATCTAATGAGATCGAGAGATTGCCATTCAATGCCGCTTAAATCTGTAAAACAATATACAAAAAGTATGTCAGTATAACATGAGTTCGGTATCAACACACTTGCTCGTCAGCTGGTAGCTGCTGTCGGCTCTCCGAAACCGAGCTCCGAACTTGTGTAGAAATTACGAGCGAATACGCGATCACTGCCGAATCGACGATATAGCAGTTTTAACGTGACGCGAGCGCTCACGGCTTTTAAGCCCCCACCGCCGTAGACTCGCATTCTGATCGTAATATCTACAAATATAGCGCTCCTGAAAATGTAATGTGCCTAAAGGCGGCCGCCGCGCCGATAGCATTTTTGGATTGATGCATGAACTGCTCTGTTTTTGTTTTCCATTATTATACACATTATTATGGTGCTTTGTTTTTTAACTCTTACGTACATTTCGTGTTGTGTGTGAAGGCTTTTTGTTCTGTGCATTTGACGTTTACTTTAGTATTAAAATTAAAAATCATGGCTATATTGGGATTAAAACATCCGACGGAATATAGAATATAGGTGAGTCATTAATTATTTTTTGCTTAGTTATTGCTAAAAATTAAGAGCCCTCCAAATACAATTATCGCGTCGCCACTGACACCAACAACGATCAAGTGGCGCAGTGGTTCAGAGCGTCAGCCTAGCAATAAGCCAGTACTCGTTTCGAATCCATGGGCAGGCGGAATTTTTCCCGCAGTCCATTGGATCGGTATCGGGCCCGGTCACCATTCGCTGTTGGGATACAATTAATGGAGAAGCATGGATAGAAGAATCCTGAGAATTCCGCTACGAAATAAGTACAAAACTCGGATATAGAAAAAGGCTGTCAAGCTGAAGTGGAGCTGAGCAAGGCGTGTTGGACGAAACCGATGGTCCGGAAAAATACTCGAATGGAGACCTCGGATAACAGGCGCAGTAGCGTAAGGTGTCCCCCGCGAGATGGAGTAAAAGTTGAAGAGAAAAAAATGTGTCAACTAGTCAAGATAGGAAAAGAGAAGATCACAGGGGAGAACTGTATCCAGAAATGGGCGAACGTCTGCAAAAGAAGAGACGAATCGCAAAAATATCTGCGTCGCAATAACACGACTAGGCCAACACCACCCACCACCTGGGTGGCGCAGTGGGTAGAGTGCTAGGGTGGCAATAAACAAGCCCTTGGGTCAAATCGGTGGATAGGCGGAAGTTTTCCACAGTCGACTGGATCAGTACTGAATCGAGTGACCATTCGACGCTGGGATACAATTAAACGTCCTTCTGTGAAGACTAGTCTATGAGATATAGAAACAAGAGTACACACAATACACACCCGGGCGTAGCCCAACGTGCCCACCATGAGCGCTAAGTGTGCGTGAACTTGCTTCACCCTCCACACAAAGATCCAAACGTTCATTCAAGGGAACAGGCCGACAAAGAAGACCATGGAGTTAATAAAATCTGTAAAGGGCTGTACACGGAACTTCCTTCGCAAGTGCGGTTCGCGTCGATCGCTGCACATTCTGTCCCTTTTACGAAGTTCGGTCCCAAAAATGCCTATTATCGTCAAGGGTGAAATCCTGAGCTATGTACAGAATATTACTTTTATGTAAGTAACGGTAAGTAATGCAAAAATTGACTTTTTATTTTTTTAGATGTTCATCCTGACGGAAAAATATCTAATCCGCTTGCAAAATATCGTCTTACTCAAAACAGTTTTTAAGCGGTAGCGCCATCAGACAGACAAACAGAGAGACAGAGAGGCGAAATTGAGAAAACATGTTTTTCGTCGTGTAGGGGAGCAACAGGAAGTATTTGTGTATAATAAAGAGTGTTTCTTTTTCTTAAGATGTTACTTTTAATTAGTGATGTAAAAAACGCGTCTTTTTAAATCGAATAAAAAAACCTAAAAAAACACAAAAACCGTTTTTAAATTCTTTTTTGTAATTGACGGCATGTTTTGGTAGTATGGTGGGTGGCAGGTACGCAAACGACAAAATTTACACTTATTGTGATTTTACATGCTCTTTAAAGTGCAAGAAGACTACAGCACAGACTAAACAAATGTTTAATAAACAAAAGTAACATTTTATACCTATTGCCTACTCGTTGGCGATTCATCAGTCATCAGACAGTGATATGGGCGACGTAAACTGCATGGATACTGACTCCGAGTCAGTTGAGGAGTCAGCCATGTCGGTTAGCGAGTAATTTCTGCGTTATTATAATTTCTATATCCACTTTGGCTATGAAATATAAATGCATTATTTTTCTTTAGGTTTTTTTTTATACATTCTATAATTCACTTTACCTATGAAATGTATTATTTTTATTTGGAAATATCTGTTTTTTGTTTTTCCAAAGAATATTACTTGTTGTTATTCACTACACTTTAGTTCTGAAAAAAACGTATTTAAAAAAAACACGCCGCTTCGTTTTTTAACAGGTTTAAAAAAAACGAACGTTTTTTTTTTGTTGCATCACTACTTTTAATGTATGCAAAATCTTAATTAATTGATTCTACAGTAAATTAACAAGTTTAAATGTGGTTGTGAGTAAGAGAATTTGCCATGTACCGAATCTTACTCGATCATTGACTCAAACAATATAATACACAAAATACTGGTTGAGCCAGGGGATTTTGCGGTTTCATCTCTATGGACTTGGAATACCATACATTTTTGGGTTCACAATGATAGATACCAGCCTCATTTTTAGTCATGATACTTTCAGTTGCAGGTTAGTTAATGGCCGCCATATTGAAAAAATGGTCGCCGATATAATACTTTCTACGCATTTTTAAATATTTTCTTATTAACGGTAGCGTTTACGCAAAATTTCTACAGAAAAATAAGTTCAGAACACAGAGAATTTTCTATATAATAGGTTTTGTAACATGTTTTGATATAACCATTAGTTTTCTATTTTTGTAGAATTCGATTAACTATTTTCCAGGTATTTTCTTTGATATGCTTACGACATACCATTTCACTGTGGTTTTCTATTTATATAACCTCCTTTGACAATTATTAAGGTCTCTGTTCCTTTGCTTTAATCGAAATAATTAATGTCCAAAGACTTGGCACCTTCTGAAGACATTTCTAGTGATGTAGCTAACATCACTGATAGAATGTGCCTGGTTCAAAACTTGCCACAAGGAATATAAACGTTTGGCCAAGTAGCAGAGGGTCTCTTTTCAAAAGCAATACAAAAATCTGAATCCTCTCGAAGAACTTGATACACACACACAAGTGACCGAGCCGTTGGTCATTGTATAAACGCAATACATAAATATCTGCTGCCCATAGTCCAAAAATGAAAGCAGTTTCTATGCGATGACAAGAAGAAGAAGGAAGAAGGAACATATATATTTTCTTTGCTAAGAATGGCAAAATGAACAGTATCTCCACCAGATCTTGAAATGATATATGTTTTTAAGAACAGGCCAACACCCGACTTGTACTTCATTATATCCTGCTCTTGTGTATGGATTTACAGATCGGAAATCGCATTGCTGTAGAATATTTCTGGAATATGGAAGTAGTAACCTGATAAAGTAATACAACACGAGCCAGATGCATGAATTACTAGGTAAGGAAGTGTGCAGAGCACACTTAAAAGGTATGCTGCAGTAAGTGCTTTTGCAGGCAACGAAAAGTCTTCAGTCTACAAGATAATCAATCAACATTTTCAACACAGAGATGCTTCGACTAGTCTTGGTACTGAAGCTAACATGCCAGAGAAGACAAGGAAACAGCGACATTTGACATAACTTCTGTTACTACCAACATATAGGTAGAGGTAGAGTTTACAGGCAGACCCCGATCTTCCAGCTCCAGAATGACATGGCTACATTTCTGGAACAGTTACGGAAGAGCTTCTCTGGAAGTACAGTGAATGGACCATCCTGCTCCTAAAACTCTTTTGAAACTAACAGCATATTCTTACTGAAGAACATGTGCACAATACAGAACAGTTCCAACTATGAAGAAATCAGTGTTTTGCATACAGGAATATTTACTTATGACACAGCAGTGAAGATGAGGATTGAGATTTTAATATTTTAGACTTCTTAAGAGACAGATTAATATTGATTATTGGTATTTTATAGATATGTGTGTCTTATTTCAAGTGTAATTAATAAACCCGTCAATTTAGAAGAACGCCGTTTTTTATTTTCACCACAAATAACTCTTAAACAGTTTAGTTGGTTGTACAAAAAAAAGTTAGTATATATAATTCATGGAACATTTTATGCTCTACAATATTGTTATAGTTGACTTTTTCAATAGGATAATAAATTTTTCCAATATAGCAGCCATAAGCTTATTCAGATTTCAGGGTATTGTCAATAAAGTCAGAAGAGATGAAACCAAAAGTCTAGCTCAGCAACTAAGATAATAGTAATAAAGCCAATAGAAAAATAGAAAACCATAAACAAAAAATTTATTTTCTTTTGTTTGTTTATTTTCGGATTTTTTTCAGAAAACTCATTTGCTTTCATCAAATCAAACTTTCCCAAATTCTATCCATAAGTGTACTTGAATGAAGAGAGAAAAAGGAACCAATTTCATGCGCACACCAAGTAATGTGCTGCTAAATATAGAAGTTCTATTTCATAAATTCTCAAAAACCAATTATCACGACAGGGCCGAAATGGTAAAATAGCAAAAAACTTTCGACTTCGTGTTCATGTTCTTGGCACAGATTGTAGGTTGCAAAACAAAATGTTGTATCAATTCATTGTGTTGTGTTATGTTACCACGATGATAATGATACTATAGCAGCTGTATCAAGAAGAAAAACTAAATGGAACCTTTTTGCCTATAGTGCTATATGAATTATACTTTAATTTAGTATTGCGAGATTAAAAGTTCGTTGTTAGCGCCAATGAATACAAATAATAATAATAGGTAATGCATTTTCCAAAAAGTTGATTCTTCTCAAAAATATTATAAGTGGACATTTTAACAATGTTGATTCTTCTAAGACGAGGAGTATAAAAACTAAAATATTTCTACAAATCAAAACGCTTCAAAATTTCAGTTTCAAAAATATTTCTCCAATATTAGTTCTTCAAAGTTTTATTTTCTACCTTTTCAAAGCAAATCAATACAGAACTGTTTTAAACACTATATTTTATACAATTTAATTGATTACAATATTTGACTTTTCTATAATTGAAGTAAGTTTTTTTCAGGAGATTTTTAAGCCAAAACGTTGATTATGACATTTTCATTCGAGCATGATTTTTGTTAATAAATAATTAAATTAAAATCGTTTTGTTGTAACATATTTCAATATTTAAAAATTTTAATAAGACGTTTTGCTATTTATGGCTGCTTTATCAGTTTTAAATAACAATTTTTTATGTTTAGGTTTTAATATTTTAAAAAAATTATTAATAACGTTTGATTATTATGATTATTATGGATAAGTGATAGAAAATTCTATAATTAAAATATATTGCGGTGGTTGATACATTATGCAGAACTGCAAATACCTATATAGGTATTTTATACAAGTTTAATACAACTTGAAATATTTCCCTTTTAAATGTGTATTTTTTACTTCTATTGTGTTCCTGTTATCTGTTGCGCTATTATTTTCCAATTTAAATTCGTTAAGACCAAAGCAAGTACTTAAGCTTTCTATATTTATAGAAATTTCCAAGACCGCATGAATGTATGAATAATGCCAAACAGAAATGACTTTTTTGCAAAAGGCGTTACGGCTGCAATGCTAACTAATTACGTTTTTATGTACTGAGCGAGGTGGAAGTCTAACTAGTGACGTAATTTTTCGACGTTTATTAATGAATGCCAATTCAATACAGTAAGATACCGGATCTACGCCAGAGTTATTGATTTTAGGAAAGCGTTTTTCGCATACCAAAGTTCATAATAATGAAAAATCGACGGGATTATTTCGAAAATAATTAACCGGAGCATGAAATCGGGCGCAAATGTGCATTTTATTTAACAGCCACTACGTAGCCATAGTTATTTAACGCAAGTTATCTAAGCAGATTGAGTCAAAATACCGTTTCACATCGGCGGACTCAACCATTTTCGTGAAAAAGGGGAGTAAGGCTCGTTCTACAGTTATTATGAACTAAAATACACCACGTGACCAGAAAATATACGTTTCTGCCGCTCTCCTACAAAAGCTCGGTCTCGTCCTCGTTCAACGCATGGCTGACGTGTGGACGCAGCTATTGCAAAACGCAACCTCCATTAAATAAAATAAACCTTGCACCAGGATTACAGCAAAGGAGCCACGGGAAATTTGGTTTAAAAATTGCCCATTCTTGCCGTTAAAAAGCTACAACAAACAAGTTGTTTTGAAACATAGCCAAAAAAAGCATTTTTGTTGAGTATCAAAAACTTTTGTATTTAATTCCCGCCACGCTGCATAGCGCATGCGTGGCGATCGTGTGCGAACGCGGCGGAAACCCACGATCTGTTCGTGTTTTTCCTAGACTCCGTTCTTGTGCCGCTTGTGGTTGCTAAGATAGAGGTTAGAAAATTTGCAATTAATGGAATATCGGGCGCAAACGCATTGCTACATTACGACTTACAAGCTGTATTGGTTGATATTATCAGTCAGGTCTTAACAAATATCCAACTCACCCTTCTCCAGCTGCTTTTGGACGCGAGCAGCTTCCTCTGCGGAGAGGTCTCCTGGTTGAAGGACGACGACGGTGGGCTGCTCCTCGGCGGTGTCCTCGAAGTCCTCCTCGGTGGCGAGGTCTAAATCCTCCCTCTAACAAAAGCATTAGAACCCGATTTTCCCACATAACCTAACCTACTTTCGTGTCGACGGTGGGGCCCTCCTTGTACCCTACTTGCTCCTTGAGTCGTCTAAGAAAGCTGGGTTCCTCGGGCTTCGTGAACGTTACGCCTCTCTTTGACATTGCAACATGGGCGTCCGGGGGGCGATCAGCGCGTGGCGGAAAATCGAAAATCTTATGGAAACTCTTCCAGTGCACAACACTGCACTGTACAGTCACTACGATTCTAGTACGCTGCTAAAAAGCAGTCCCCGTCCGTGGTGGTTTTTACCGCACGCCCGCGGCCCCTTTCGTTCGTCTCTATCCAAGAGACTCCGCTCCTCCATCCTCCAACAAAGACGGGGAGAGATGATGTAAAAAGATGTTTTTGTTCATATCGGAACCCTTATTTGCGTTAAAGTTCCACACGTCGTCCGAGGACGCAGAGGCGTCTGTCTCTCTTTTCTTACGTTTTAGCGCCGCCTCCATCTAGCGATCCGTAATTCGACATAAAAATTACAATTAGTCGCTTCTGATAATTTCGATAGCCTAATGAGACACTCGGTTGCTAAGCACCTGTTGTTTCTCAACCCATTCCGGATTTCCACCGGAAGTTCGCAACTTTTTTTAACAAGAAGCTACATGAGATTTTTCTAAAAAAAATCTGAGAAGACTTGATGTTTGTAAATTTTACTTTGTTTTCAAACAGTTTCGCTGTTTCAAAAACAAAGAAACAACATTTCTATGTGTGACGCACATATCAATTAACAATTTTCAAAAAGTACATTAAACCCATATTGGAATTGTAAACAACTGATACTAACTAATCAATCATACATAGGTAGTCGCAGGCTGTAAACTGATTTAGTAACATCAACATTTAAGCATGCACAAAATATACAATTATTTTATTCTTCACAGAAACATAAGTACTTACTATTTTAATATTTAACGATTAAATGTTTAATTTTTATTACTCAATATTATTTGATTATTACTGCAAATTCTGAAACTGAAAATAATTAATTTTGTTTTTACTGTAACTCTAATAAGCGATGATTTTGATAAAGAGTGCTAATGCAATCTGTAGAGACATGTCACTCATACTTTGAAAATATTCACATTTAGAACAACTTAATAAATGTTATGCATTTAAATATCCATAATGTAATTAAAAACTTTGAGGAAATCTCTATTTTACTCGAAGCTATTACGAACAAATTTGATATCATTTAGATTCCCAAAAAACTTTGAATATATTCTGTTCTGATTGTTATAACAATGAAAGCAAAATTAAATCAACCTGCCTGTATTATAATCTCAATTTTCACAATTACTTAACAATACTATCAAAAATCGAATACTATAAATAAAAATACTATTTTTCAAATGAAAGTTGAAATGATAAACGCAATTTACTACTGTAGACGAATCAACTAACACATTTAGAGAAAAAAATTGAATGCTTTGCATAAAGGGCAACCAACACAACGAAAGTCTGGACAAGAAACATAAACATAAAACCATAGCCTCGTAGACAAAAATTACGAATAAGAGCATTAAATAAATTTTAAAGAATATAAGTCACATTGGAATTTATTAACTAAACCCATAAAAAAACAACGCGACAATACTATCAAAATCGAATAAATAACGCCAATAAAAATATGAAGTATTATTAACGAAGATAATAATGGATAAAATATCTCTAGAAGGCTTTACACGTAACTTCCCTCGAAAGTATGGTTCGCATCGCTCTCTGCACATTTTTTATTCCTATAAGATGTTCAGTCTGTATCCTTTGGGTTCCAAAAATGCCTATTTACGTCAATGGTGAAATATTACTTTTATACAACTAATAGTTCTTGAGTTACAGCAAAATAATAAAAATTTCATTTTTTAAAGTGCTCACTCTGTATATATTTTACTGAGGCCTGGAAAACCAGTTTACCGCCATGGTTTACATATTATTTTTATACTACACTATCAAAAGCTAAATATGCTCAAGATAAACGTACTTTTATTAAATAAGTAATACAAACACATAAATACATAAGAGGCGGCTGTGGAAATTCAACCGTATGAATAATATGTTGGTGGCACTGTATGTCTATGTCAAATTCGAGACTATCAGGTTAGGTTTTGCGTCAGTTTTGACACGGACTGACGCAAAACCTAACATGCTAACCTCGAATTTGACAAAGATCTACAGTGCCATATCATTGTAAGGCTAACTGTGTCTATATAAATCTGCTTATTTTGTTGACTACCCAACAAAATTTTGTTTCTTGACTACCGGGGAAAACTGCTCTTTCTCGTTTCCATAGAGCCGAGAAAATTTAGCTTTCTGATAGTGTAAGATAATAATTATTTGACAAATAAGTGTGTTAATAAGAGCGATTAATAATCGAGATATTTTAACGTGTGAGCGCTAGCGAACACTTTAATTGTTGGCCGATTAACACACGAATTAACAATATTTTTTCGTTGATCGTATCTTATTAAATTGGAGACAATTTTATTTTATTGAATGACAAAAACTTGACACTTAATAAGTTTTGACATTCATCAAACTTTGATTTCCTATACTAATAGTTATTTATTATACAAGCGCTTAAAATGAATGTTTAATGAGCTGTCAGTTTAACTGCGCGAGCGACAAAGGAGCGAGCGCGTTAATGACTGCGAATCAAACATTCATTTTAAGCGAGAGTGTAATACAACATTTTATTCAATTTTGCCATATAAACCCTTCAATATTGAAAATAAAATTACGGAATTAAGTCATCAAATACATTTGCGAATTTTATGATTATCACGACTCCTGTGCCGTGACGTTGACAACAACGAAGTTTTTTATAAACAAATTGAAAACAAAACTATTTTACCGTGTGTCGAAGTGTTTTCTGCAAAGAAGTGACTTATGATGTTTTTTATGGTCCGAGAGAGGCTTTGGGTAATGACGATGGTATAATGGAACAACTGCTTCCTCGAAAATCGAAGGGTTTGTACAAGAAAGTGTACCAAAAATTTTGCGACTGGCGAGTGAAAAAAACGCAGATGGAGTTACGGAAAGGGTGTTACTAAATTATATTTTGGAGCAATCTAAGACAATCAAACCATCGTCGGTATGGAGTTATTGCTCTATGCTAAAAGCCTGCCTGACGGCATTCGAGAATATTGACATTGGAAGGTGAGTGGGAATATTGTGTATACAATCGACATAGTAATTGTATCTATTTTTAATGTAGGTTTCCGAAAGTGAAAGCCCTCCTAAAGCAAAACGCAAAAGGCTTTAAGCCCAATAAGTCGAAAGTTCTTAGCCGCGACGAAATTTTGAGGTTCATTCGTACTTCACTGGACGAGAAGTATTTACTTGCAAAGGTTAGCATTATTGATCCATTTGTTTCCTTTTAATTGTAAAATTACATTGCAGACTATACTTATTATGGGTATTGCTAGCGGTTGTCGCATTGGAGAACTGGTTAAAATGAAAATTGACGACGTGGACGTCGTTTTGTTAATTTAGTTGTAATGTACTTACGTATAATTTGTTGATAAATTATTGATTTATTTTGGTTGACATTTATTTGACATTTTTAAAGCGCTAGCGGAATAAAAATTTTAAATCGCTAGCGGAATAAAAATTTAAATGAGTGTTTATAAAACATCAACTTTTATGGGCAGGCCAGAAACAAATAAACGTCACTTTATACGGCAAAATTGAATAAAAAATATTAAGCGAGATATTTTTATTTTAATAATCTAATAACCATGAAATGCAGTCATGTAGAAATTATTCATGAACACGCACCGAACTCTAAATAAATGTTATGTCAGTGTTTATTTCCATGTGAGTGAAACTTGGAAATTATTGTAGTGAAAGAGTAATATTTATACGATTTGTTTGTTAGATAAGTTGCACACTTTCAGTTTAAAATTGTTTTTTATAAAACGTCGATTTTACATATTTCAGTCTCTTTTTTTATGTATATGTTATTTTAGCAAATTGTTTAGCTGATTGTGTTAGTGCAAATCATATTTAATAATTTTATAATTAATTGCTTATATCAGGTGGACATAGTGTAATCAACACAATATTTTGGTACAATATTATGGAAGACATTCCAATAATGTTATAATTATAATCGAACTGCCCTGATGAAAAGTATTTAGGTTAAACTCCAAAGGTGGCAGAAGAAAGTCTTTTGTCCTACAGTCACTTTATAGAAACAGTCTGGCCATATGAAATGTCACTGATGACAGAAGACACAAAATGGCCGCCTCCATTGGCGGGTCAAAACCAGTGGCGGTGTTGGGAATACTAATATTTCAACTAAATATCTAAATCCTAAGTAGAAGTTAGTAAATACAACATAAGAAAAAATAAAATAAGCAATGTTGTATCAATAACAAAATATAAATTGTATTTACAGCTGAATAATAATAAATCTACAAAACTTAAACCAATTACCAAACTAATAAACTATGTATGGTTAAAATTACTTTTCATATCATCCTACTGAATTTATTTATGCAGTGTGCATTGCCACGGATTTGCTGCTGTATTTATTTAACTTCATATTTTGCTTTTTAGTTTTCTTTGCAGCTATTTTCAAACGAAAAACTATAAATTTAGATATAATAAACCTTTTTAATTGATGGCAAGTAGCAATATGTTTGACATCAACAGTATGCATTTTCTTTATATTTATATTTTGATCTTTTATGCTATTCCAATAGTGTACAAATATTCTTTCCAATTTTATAAAATATTCGAATGTTGCGTTATTACAGAAAAACAGCGTATTACTTCTAAAGCACTTGATATGTGTTAATTTAGCATACTTTAAAGATTTATCATATTTTTTTGATCCTATACTACCTAAACATTGTTTGCACACAGTATAATTCTTCTTTATGCTGCTAACAATGTACCCGCAAATGTTATACAATGAATTTAGTTCTGTGTAATTTAGATCTCTAGGTTGATCACAGTTTTCTAAATTATCTGGTAAGTAAACATCTTGTTGGTCGTTGGAAACTTTCTTGGGAATATAGTCCAAAAAATCTGCTAGAAAACTTCTATCATCGTCTTCATAATTGCTTTTTGATACGTTTTTAAGAAATTGGGAAACACAAACTAATTTTAAATTACATCTAAATTGACAAGCATTAGGAATAACTTGTTTCGATCGGATAATGCTAAATAAATTTTCAAGACAGTCTTGAGTAAACCTCGATGTCAGTAAAAATATGTATCCCCTTTTGCTAAGTAATTCCTCTTGAATGTCTAGTATGGACATAATAATAATAATGGTGAGGCACTAACACCCCTTGAAGGAGCTAGGCCTTCCGCCTTGCAGGCCTAGTATGGACATAGTCGAAATTATTGCACCCGCTTGCGACGGTTTCCAAATTCCTTTTTCACCAACCTTAATATCGGAAAAAATATTTATAAAGTCCTTCAATTTTCTAATAGTATTGTCGTAAACATCTGGTCGTAATTTGCTTATAGCCATAACGGGGTGTCTCGATGTCATAAGGTGAAACCACTCTTCAATTATGTCAATAAACCATGCAGTGGTTTCATATTCTGGTTTACCTAATTCATGTGACAGAAATTTTAAGCCACTGCTTACATCGTGATGCATAACGTGAGCAGAAGTAGACACTCTCATCGTTTGGAAATGTGAAGGATATAAGTCTTCCTGTGTTAGTTTAGGCGCCAACATAAATCTCAATGCTTCTTGATGATCGACCAACTCTTTAATACGTTCAGACTTCACCAAATTACTGGGTAAATTGTACTGTTCCTGAATACATCGAGGAATTTCGATAATATTGTTATTGATTAACATAGATTTAATATTTTTAAATAGATGCGGGACATCGGCTAATATATATATTTTACGAGAAGGGCCACAAGGATGCAGAACAAAATTTTTACTTCTTGAAAATCGGCCCGCTTTAATATCCCAAATTCTCCATAAAGCTTGGTTGGATCCTCCCATATCCGATGTAATACTAATAATATTTAATCCAATTGCCTCTGCTTTACGAATAATTTCAATTAATATATTTTCGTAAATCGAACCATCCACAGAATTGCCAGTAAAATAATAAGCCACAGTTTGCTTCCATCGGGAACTAATACCAGCTAACATTATAACAAGAGCGTGAGTTGCTTCTCCGGTGTGCTGGGGTAAAGTTATTTGACCTAAATATTTATTTAATGAAACATCGTAGGTTCTTCCCGGCGTTATAGTCATTTCATCTAAAGTGATTCCACAGTCTCTTTGCTGAGGTGTCGTAAAGCAATTCACTTTTAGTTGTAAGAACGTAAAGACTTCGTCTAATATGCCTGATTCAAATTTCAGATTTTGTAAACGCCTTCTCAGTGTTCTTGCTGATGGTAGCGGAATTCGTTGACGTCGAAGTTCTTCGTATCCATTCGTACCACACAGAAATTTTACTTTTCAGGCATTTTTCACTGTTATGTTACTCCACTTCATAAATTTGGTAGATTTTCTGTTAGCAGCCCGAATTTGGTCTTCGTTGAAAATCGTATTAAGCAAATTGTTTGATTTTAGATATTTCCGTTCTCGTTTCAGTTTCCGAATGACCCTTTTGTACTTGAGATTTTGAATTAGCAGTTTTTTGTAACCTTTATTACGTTGTTCTAGCTTCTCCTTCAAATTTCTAATTTCTTGTTCTAGCAGCAAACGAGAATCTACTTCAGTTGGAATGCAGTCGCTTGAACTTTTTATTGATGATGATGATGGCACATGTATATAAAAAATGTTATCATTTTCTGTGTAGACAGAGGCATTTTCAGTGTTTTTAGGCTCTAATGTGGACGGCGTGAAAGAAAATAACGTTGGCACAGCATTACTTTTAAGTTTCCGTTTCCCGTCAACACGCACTTTCTCCCACATGGATTCTTCAAAATGCTGTTCACATATTTGTGAATTCTCATTAGGATACCAATTTTCCCGATTCACCTGCTTGGCCCACAAGTCTCGCCTAGTTTTGTTCCTCGGAAAACGTTTCATTTTAATTCCATGTGCAGTTTTATTGTTGCATCCGAATGCACAACAAAACCCCATATCTAAAACTCCAACTTTGATAAAATCAGTTTTAGGGTTGACTTATTAGCTTACCGATAACGAAATGTATTGTTTCCAGCAGTTTTCAAATATATTTACAGATATACAAATTTTACACAAGCCTGGTGACAAATTAACATGTGTAAACGTCAACTTGATGTCTTCAACATGTAATTGTCAAGATGACGGAAGACACAAAATGGCGCCGACCAATAGAAAACGTGACCACGTATGGCCAAACTGTAGTAAATAAAGCAACTGTATTTTGTCCGACATTATTATATTAAAATTTTAATACGTAGGTATATCTTATTTTTCTGATGCTGCTGATAGAGGCATATAACATTCAAACTGCAATACAGTGGTAAGCGCAGCAATTTCACCTCGGTTGCTCCACAAAAAGTACATAGAAAAAGGAAACGGGATCACAAGACCAACATTGCGCAAGTAACTGGCACATGAATGCAGATGTGGTCGATAAAAAGTACCGAAATAGAAAACATTGCCATAGTAGGCTTACTCGTGGCACATTTTATTAATATATTAATACTACAACTTCCTCGCTACTCAGCTGTATGTGCTCTGCTAGCA
>OW679199.1:36866684-37011764 GCA_940337035.1 Agriotes lineatus | reverse complement strand
TTAATAATAATCGACGATGCAAATGCAAAGGTCGGGAAGGAAGGTATTATTTAGCCTGAAAGTTTGCTCAAGATCATTAATTTTTGCTTCCGGATTTTGTATATTACACTTTGCGTACTGTCTCCTTTTGCGTTGAAGTTGATTTTAACGACCCATTTTATATACTTATTTTTATTTAAATTTCAAAATAGAAGTTCGCAAGGCCAAGACGAAGATGAGATTTGATCTTGGATTTTTATATCCCTCGTCGAAAAGACGAAGGAAATATAGTAATCGTGAAAAAATCGTCTTCCGAGATTTCTTCAGATTTTCATGTTTCAAAGTTCCTAGATGACGAAAAACATGTTTTATTAATTCCGTCTGTCTGTCTAAAACTATTTGTTGGAGGACACCTGAATCTATCTACGAAACCGAATATACTTTCTGTTAAATATACAACACCTTTCAAATAATATTTTGTTAATTTTTGTTGTAACTGAGAAATATATATCAGTAATAATTTGTACATAGCTCAGGCATTACCCTTGACGGAAATGGAACCCAACAAACACAGGGTAAATGTTGTAAAATATACAAAAAGGGGCAACGTGCGTTGTATTTAAGGCAGCCGCATCGCACATCCGCGAGGGGTCCGGTGTGGCCGAATGCGACAAACGGGCGTGTTGCTCGTGGTTCACTGCAAAGCGTTAAAATCGCATGCGCAAGCGCTGAAGTCCGAATCCCAACTTCGGTAATGTTTTTTTTAAACTTTTAGGAACGTTAAGATTTTTTTTTACCCGCGTGGGGTTGCTAGTCTCCCATCGGGCGCCTCCCCAGATGGCGGATAGGGGAAAGCTCACCAGATATAGTGGGTACCGGGAAAATAAAATATCCGAGGCGGACCAAAACTAGCAACCGAATGGTCGTCGGGTTAAGCGGCTCCCTGTAAGCTGCCAACTGTCTATATATAGTAGAGTGGACAAGCAGCTACAGATAGACCACTCTTTTGCCCTTGCTGTGAGAAATAGCAAGAAAAGGCGGATGAACCAAAAAATAGGTCAACGGTATAGAATGTTGAACGCAACGGTAAACGACATTAAAGACCCCAATGGATGTTCCTAGTAAATCATTATGGTCAAATTGCCATAATGATGTCCAATCTCCGTCAGGAGACGATACCTTAGGAAGAAGAAGAATTTTTACCCTTAGTTTCCATTGATTTTTAAAATTGTTTAGCGTCACAACGTCCACTTGCGAGGAAGTTGTAAGTAAAGCCCTTTACGGTTTTTTTAAATTGATCGGTACCAAAATCATGATGAGAATAGGCATATTTTTCATTTGTAATAAAACTATCGAGATGAAATTTTATATGTTTATCGATATGGAACCGTAAAGTATGCTTGCCAAGTTTTACTCCTTAATCTTGGAACACATTGACTTTATGAATTTTTAAATTCTGTAGTTCAGATCGTTGGTTTTCCGGAGATGCCTAATTATATTTTGAGTTGTACCTAGTAGGCTGATTTTAAAACAAATAAATATCTTAACAGTATTTAAAAGCGTCAATAGTCATGTCGTCCTATAATTGTATTAACTATTTGTGTCAAGTATAGCATTATTTTGGTAGTTACGCTTTTATCCAAGACAACGTACCATCCCATACAACTGTCCGAACTCAGTATTTAGCGGAAAACATGCTTTCATTTATTAGGGCAAATGGATTGCCAGAAAACTCTCCAGATGGTAACCCTTCTGATTACTCAATATGGAAAGCTCTCCAAGGGCGAAGGGAGCCGTTTAAAAACCTTCCCCTTTTGTGACGGGATAGGGCAGATGTGGGAGTGCGGTCCGATATTTCTATAAATTTAATTAAAAGGAGTATTCTGCAGTCCAGAATAACAGCTGTCAGCCTTCAAAATGGCGGGCCAATCCAGTAGATTTATAAACAGTGATTTGAAAACAATTTTTGTGATCCATTTTTTACTTTTAATTGTTCGTTGGTGTTAATCAATGAATGTTTTTTTGGTTTGAAACACTTGCTTTTCACTACTTTGTCTGTAACGGGCCAAATTTAATGTCTGCTATTTGTCAGAAACTATTAACTGTCAAACAGGAACGCATTTCTTTTGTAGGTATTCCTACTTAAAGGGACGAGAGCAATAACTTTCGTTTGCTATTTCGTATGGTAGTAAAACGAACAAAGCTTTAGTTTTTAGGTATTATGAAGGTATATTTTACAAAATATTGCAATAACTTTTGTAATGTTCAAACAGCTGTCAAACGCGACGTTACTGATATATTTAAGGTTATGTTAATATACTGTAAAAAATTTTAGAAGTCACAGCCTGCCCCGAGTCATGATGAAACAATACCTACGACTCGGATACACAATGTTGATTGCCTATGTCCAAATTTAAAAGTGAACATCCGGTATATTGATAGCCTAGCTGTGTATTTAATTTATAATTTGCGTTTGTTTTTAATTTTAACTACTATAATGCTTAGTTTAAATTTGGTTATATGCTTCTTTAGCTTGCTAGAAAACTTAACTTTTAAAAGAAAACTAAATTTAATCTAATAAAAAATACGTTTCGAAATAGGGGCCAAATAGGACTATTCAACGATTACTTAGGTAAAGTGAGTTTCAAGTTGGTGATTCATTTATAAATTTAGAAGGGTATATTTACAGTTGTTGGGCACTACAATTTCACTAAGTATATTGGCAAAAAATCGCTAGACACAACTTCATAAAACCTTAGTAACAAAATACTTAGTTCTTTTTGCGTTATAAAATTTTAATTGGCAAACGAAGAAATATAAACGGGGTGATTTTTATTAAGACTTCTTCCTCGGACTTATTGCTTCTTCAATAAATTGTTAACTGCGCCATCTATAATAGCTACATTTACGATGAGAACGTTTCTACCGGAGCTGTTTTTACCGGGCAATTTTTTTGAAGACCTTATTTTTAGGGGCGACATTATTGACCGAGCTATTTTTACTTGATGACATTTTTGAAGGCATTATTTTACAAGCGCGTTTATTGAGGGTATATTACAGGGGCTATTCTAAGAATTTGTTTCCGCTGCGTTCATTGAAAAGCAACCACGTATCACATTTTTCGTCTTTTTTGATATCCAAAGTGAACGAAAATTTGGTAGATTGCTTTTTCGTATTTATAGAGACCCCAAAAAAAAATTCTTGTTTCCATCAAGGATTGTAATAGCATAATATTGAAGGTACAGGGTTATTCATTATAAATTACCCACCCCTTATCATCGTTATTATTGCCTATACAAAAAAGTTTTAAATAAAAGTTGTGTGGTTATGACTGAATTTTGTTAAAATGCTATCAAAAGTACAGTAGCGTGTAGATTTCAGGGGATTCAAACTTTTTTTTTAATGGGATACCTTGTATATTAATAAATTTTTTGAATTATATTTTTTTCTTGATTTCAAAAATATACCATATGTTACCCTTACCTTATACCGTTTTTGAGTTATTAAACATCGAATATTTTATTTTGTCGTCTCCGGCAAATTCCTCGAATGCAGTTGCTCGAAATCAATTGCTCGAAATCAATTGCTCGAAAATCAAATTGCTCGAATGTAACTTTTCTCGAAATACAAGTTCCTCGAACCGCAATTTCTCGAAAATGTTTTGCTCGAACTTATGTGGTCTTAACATCTGGAAATTTATTTCGGCATTAAAGAGGGGGCAGAGTTTGAACGAAGTCGAAGAATATATCGTGATAGTGCACAGAGACTTTTAAGATTAGTGAATAATTATGGACATGACAAAAATATCTATGATTATGTCCGTGGAATAGCACATAACATATCATATTAAAAACATATAATATTTGGTTTTTATCATTTTTAACTTAATCACATACCAATATATATTTTTATTAATAAAGATTATAATTTGTAATTTGTGTTTTTTTTATATTTGATATTAACTGATTCGGGTTAAGGCGATTTCACAACTTTATTTTTTTCAAGCAACAGATAATCGAGAAATTGCTGTTCGAGAAACTTGCCATTCGAGCAAAGTCACATTTGAGCAATTGACTTTCGATCAACTGAATTCGAGCAATTCGTTTTCGAGGACTGCTTCTATCCATAGCACATTCAGCGAGTTCAGGCGCTTATTTCTGCTGATATTCCTCAACGTATTGCATTTTGTCAATGACTTCTGCATACTTTGGGTCAAATCCCTCAAGTACTGGCTCTGGTTCGTTATACTGATGAAGTACATTTATCAAGAAATGCAATTAGAAACTTCCATAATATATACTGTTTGAGACTTTCGCGGTTACTCGGATTATTCTTCTTAACATAGAATTTCGGCTTAGACCGCGTAGTATATGAACACCCACCATTTTCTGGCTTAATGTGCCTTGCACCTTGTGAAGTCGAGCAAAAACCCGCGCGATGGTCATGCTCTTTGGTGGCTCGTGTTGTTGGAGTATCTTGAGAACGAGGATACTTAGACAGATTTCGCCGTTTTGCTGTTTGTGCATCCATATTCACTAACGTTTCGCAAGACCTTGCAGCTTGCATCATCAGAGTGAAAGTCGCACTAAGAACCGAAGGTCGGTGTGGAGCTATTTATAGTCCTGTGTGCCAAGCGCGCGGAGTGGCGTAACGCTGGTTGGTCGTGCGAGTGTAACGTAATCCGTGGGGCGTGGCCGTATGACGCACAGTGGTTGTAATGCTTTAGATCGTGTATCACAGGGGTCCACGTTTTACTAAGCTTGAAGCCGTCTTTACTGTTGATATTATTTGGATGTTTTTCTATTTCTATGGCTTCACGTATCACTCGCGGGAGGTAGTGAGGTATTCTGGCAAGTACTCTGGCGTGTTCAAATTCTAAAGTGTGCCCATTTGTAAACGTATGCTCAGCTACGGCTGATTTTGTGATGCGTTTGTGTTTGCAATCGCCTTTATGTTCTTGAAGTCTTAGATCAACTGAACGACCAGTCTGTCCAATATAACTCAAGCCGCAAGAACAAGGAATGCGATATACGCCAGCGGTTTTTAAACTTGGAATCTTGTCTTTTACCGATCTGAAGCCGTTACCCAAAGTTTCCTTGCTCGTGAACACGGTTTTGATGTTGCATCGTTGCAGGACGCGTCCTATCTTATCAGTCGAGCCTTTAACGTAAGGTAGAAATGCGGACCTAGCCTTTCTAAAACATTGCCGTGACAGCAGGTCTTACCTAACTATGTCCACATTAAACACCATCTAAGAAAGCATCATAACAACAGAATTCTCAAAAATGCCAGTCTGGGTTTATTAAGATCCGAAATACAAAGAGTTAGACAGGAATTAGATAGCACAGGATCAAGGCTGTACACCCTACACATAAAACTGGCGAACACGCTGAAGCCAACATTGTGGGAGAAAATCGACGCTATCACTACGAGACAAGCACGCAATACACTGGAACAAGCAACAGCTAAACAATCTGCAAAATATGATAAGCTAGCGCCTAAGCAGTCTTCGAAACAATTGGCTACGGACAGATTAATCGTAAACCTTAGCAACATACAACTGGATAATCAGACCACATCCTTACTAAAGAAAGGTTTTAATTTCGTCGTAGCCCCTAAACAAATACCTATGGAGTGGAAGCAGCAATCCAAAAACTTCCAAGAAAAGATGCAGAAATCATTCGCCAGGATGTGTCTTGTATTTTAAGAAGAGCGAAACCGCCCCGCTCCAACATCAATAAAGCAGAGAGAGAGAGGCAGCTAAAGCATTAAAGAAGAACAAAGATATTGTCGTTCTCATAGCTGACAAAGGATATGCTACTGTGGTACTGAACACTGAAGATTATAATGCCAAGATGGAGGTCTTACTATCTGATACAACTTACAAAAGTCTAAACCGGAATCCCACTACCTCTCTCAAAACAAAGATAACCTCTGCCATAAAATGCTCCGATAGTATCGATCCCACTTTAAATCATCGATTGATTCCTAGAAATGCAATAACTCCTCGCATGTATGGCCTACCTAAGATACATAAGGAGGGCGTGCCGTTGAGACCAATTTTCAGCGCGATCAATTCTCCTACACATGCTTTGGCAAGACATTTAACCAGTATACTACAGCCTCAACTGGTAAAACAGACTCCTTTGTCAAGGATTCAGCAGATTTTGTCCAGAAACTAAAGAACATAAAGTTAAACAAAGATGATATCTTAGTCAGTTTCGACGTATTATCACTCTTCACAAAAGTGCCGGTTGATGAGGTGCTAGTAATGCTCAAAGATCTCTTGCCTACAGACCAAGTTGAACTTGTCGAAATTTGCCTGAAAAACATTTACTTCAGTTGGAACAATAAAATATACGAACAAGTCGAAGGAGCGGCTATGGGTTCACCGCTATCACCTGTTATCGCAAATATCGACATGCAAGCTTTTGAAACCAAGGCTCTCGACCAAGCGCAGCTAAAACCGACTTGCTGGTTGATATACGAGTATGTAGATGATACCTTTGTCATCTGGTCACATGGACGCCAGACATTGAATGTGTTTCTAAAACACCAAAATTCTGTACATCACAACATACAATTCACAATGGAAGTAGAGGAAAATTGCAGTATTCCGTTTCTAGACGTCCTAGTGAAACGTAAATCAAATGGCAGTTTAGGACATGCAGTCTATAGAAAGAAAACACACACGGACAGATATCTAAATACTGACTCACACCATCATCCAATGCAAAAAGCAACAGTTCTCCAGATTTTGGCGACAAGAGCCGTTCGTATCTCAGATGAGGAAAATCTAGAGAGAAAAGAGCTACATCTGATTGACTCTTTACAAAAGAACGGATACACAACTACCGCCATACGAAAAGCACTAGACAAGACGGTGACACAAAAGGCTAAAGAAGAATCCCCACCTCTGGAAGGCCTTACGTTAAAGACTCGACTGATAAGATAGGACGTGTCCTACAACGATGCAACATCAAAACTGTGTTCACGAGCAAGGGAACTTTGGGTAACGGCTTCAGATCGGTAAAAGACAAGATTCCAAGTTTAAAAACCGCTGGCGTATATCGTATTCCTTGTTGTTGCGGCTCGAGTTACATTGGACAGACTGGTCGTTCAATTGATCTTACTTCAAGAACATAAATGCGATTGCAAACACAAACGCATCACAAAATCAGCCGTAGCTGAGCATATGTTTACAAATGGGCACAATTTAAAATTTGAGAACGCCAAAGTACTTGCCAGAATACCTCACTACCTCCCGCGAGTGATACGTGAAGCCATATAAATAGAAAAACATCCAAATAATATTAACAGGGAAGATGGCTTTAAGCTTAGTAAAACGTGGACCCCTGTGATACACGATCTAAAGCATTACAACCACTGTGCGTCATACGGCCAAGCCGTACGTTACACTCGGACGACCAACCAGCGTTACGCCACTCCGCGCGCCTGGCACACAGGACTATAAATAGCTCCACACCGACCTTCGGTTCTTTTTTTTAATTATTATATATAGGTAACATTACAATCTGTTCTAGCATGAACATTAAGTAATTGGTTTGATAATGATAATTGACTGTATTGGGCGTTGTCCTTTGGCAATGCACCTCAGATTTAGCTGTTAGTTTGCGTCACTAGAGCACTTAAGTACATGATTTCACAAGCACTACTATCACTTTTAATTTAATTGTCAAACCTGTAGGGTAGGTCTAGCGGGTTGATTTTCCGTAGTCTTGTAGTTGGGGAGCTGTTGTCCAGCAGATTGATAGCTAGTGGGTTTGGATGGTTTTCGAGTCTCTTGAGATATTTGGCACTAAAAGAGCTGATCACTTCCTTGACCGATTCAATATTCAGATCTCTTTGAATAACAGAGTTGCGGACGTACCATGGGGCATTAGTAATTATTCGAAAGACTTTCGATTGAAATTTTTGGATTATCTCTATATTGGAAGTACTTGCTGTTCCCCAAAGTTGAATGCTGTACGTCCATACTGGTTTTAGGACCGCTTTATAAACAAGTAATTTGTTTTCCAGATGGCCGTGTTAAGAATTCGTTACTGAGCACGTTTCTGACCCGCGAGGTGGTCCCAAAATTCCTTACCGGCGCTAATGGGGTGCAGTGGCAGTCACCCGGAATGGCGCCAAGGCGAGAACAATTGGGCCCTGTTCCGGGATCTACACGTGCAGGGAAGCGGCCCTTTGGACACGGCATGATCGAGACGGGGACATTCGCTGCCAGCATTCGAACAGCGGAGCTTCGAAGCTAAAATAACCTTTGAAGTACTCTGTATTCATTTTTCGGCGATTATATGTCTTTTGTTAATTCAACCTGGTTTTAATTCCTTTATAATTTAACATCAGAAGTGGGATAAAGATCCTATCGTATTTGTTTGCGCGCGCGATAACTAATTAGTGAGAGTGAATTATGGCTGAACCAGGATGGGCCGTCGTAAATGGAGAGGACCGGCGTTCCGGTACGCGGCGGTCGACCAGCCGGCGGCGTTCTGTGGATCGACAACACCGGGCTCGCCGACCCCGAAACCGAAGTCCAGGAGCTGATCTTGGAAAGCGGCGAAGGGCCTGTTCGGAGCGGTGGGTCGCTGGACGTTCTCAGGCAGGTGGTGCTGGGTCCCGTCGATCGGATCCCTCGGGACACCTGGAGGTATCGAGGCGCTCTTGCGGCGAAGTTCAAGGACGGATGGGGAGGTCGTCGGAAAGTGTGGCAACAGTGTCACAATTAGGCGATGCCATTGTTGAAGGTATGGCCAAGTTTGCACACCAGCTCCAGGTAAAAGATAATAAAATTTTCTGTGGAAACGGCGGGAATTCGAGATCCTGCAGTATTAGCGAGCCACTTTAAAAAGTTAGATGAAAAGAATGAGGTAGGCGTATTTAAAAGGAACAAAGGGAAAAGTAATTTAAGAACATGTTATCAATGTGGACAGAGCGGTCATTTTAAAAGAAGCTGTCCGCAGGGAACTTCACGTCAGAAAGCAATTGAATATAGGCACGTAAATGTTATAAGATCAGGACAAGATAGTAACGCAAAATTTTACAAGAATGCTTCCGTTAATGGGTTTTGCATAAAATCTTACGTAATTTCGGGAGCGAGTGTTCCCTCATTACAAAACGTACCCCCGAAAAATTCTTGTTAACTTTAAAGCCACTCGATTGCGTAATTGTTTTGTCCACTGCTTTCGGTCAACAACTAAAACCTACCTACTTTGTTCACACGTACAGAAATAAAAATCGATGGCGTCATTAGGGAAATCGAATTATACATAATCGAAGAATGTGTAATAGGTGTAGAGGTTTTGATTGGACAAAATTTTATTGAATTATATGATGTGTGTTATTCGAAAACTGGCAACACTTTACTTTTTCACGACAATAACACCTCTAATTTTGTTATCAATTCTATTAATAACATTGTGGTTAATGTGGTATCGAACAACCAGAAATACTACAGACACTTTTGGATATCTTAAACGAATTTTCCGAATGTACAGCTAAAAATTTATCTGAGATTGGTTGTTGAAGCCCAACAATATGACAAAAGTACTCAATACATTAAATCAACTCTTGAGACTGGAAATGTTACTCCTAATAATAAAGATGTATTTCAAAACTATGCATTAAAAGGGGGAATAGTGTACAAAATTACTTCGCACGGGTTACGATGGGTAGCCCCGAAACAAGCGAAAATGTGTGTTTAATGTCGATATTGAACGATGTACATAATTATAAGAAATTAATAATTCGTATTTGTTTACATTTGTGTGCTTGTGGTGTTTACGGATGTGCTCCGTAACAGGTCGCTACTTAAATAAAATTGCGTAATCATATGTACGTCCAACCACCTGCTATATGAAAGGACTCGCTGTTCGCCTTGCACCCCCTAGTATCATGTTTCTGATTTACAACCCAGACTGCAGGGGCGTTATGGAATTTCTGGTAAGTCGCCAGTTCTTGTGAAATTTGTGCATGTGACCGATCTGAATCCTGGAAAAATAAATTAGCCCAGGGCACCGAAAATATGTGCCTACATACCTAAATACAATTGTCTTAAATGAATAATTGAATGCCAATTATTTCATTTCTTATTATAATGGCGTCAATTTAATTGAAATTGGTTCATGAAGCGTTACGCCACTGTAGCTCGCAATTAATGTAATTACAATAACTGTACCCATAGTAAAGCAATTGCGATTAGAACAATTTGTGGAATGCTACCACTAAATTAACAAGTAGCAGCAAAATTTATATGTAGAAATGACCATTTTGCTTTTGCATAAACTTATGAGTTGGTCGCAAGTCAATATTGGTTTCCGAAGATGCGTAGATTTATTAAGAAGTATGTGAAAAACTGCTTAAATTGTTTATATTTTAAATCACCTTCAGGTAAACCGCAGGGAGAATTGCACCCTATTAAAAAAATTCCAAAACCATTTCACACTATTCACATCGATCATTTAGGGCCTTTTATCAGAAGCACGACAGGTAATACACATGTTCTTGTTATAATTGACGCCTTTACAAAATTTATCCTAATCTATGCAGTAAAAAACACTAACTCTAAATCTACAATAAGGGTTCTCAATGATATGATTAAAGTGTTCGGAGTCCCCAATAGGCTGATAAGTGATAGAGGAACTTCATTTACGAGTAATGAATTTAAAGATTTCTGCTTGAAAATTGGCATTAAACATCATTTAAATGCAGTGGCTATGCCTCGTGGAAACGGTCAGGTTGAGCGCTATAACAGACTCGTTAGCTACCATAGGAGCAAATAAAGCTGAAAAGAAATGGGACGAGAACATTAATAATATTCAGATAGGGTTAAATGGTACACTTAATCAGGCGATTGGCGTGACGCCAAGCGAAGCTTTAATGGGGTATAGAGTTATTTCACAGGCACAACTTGTGACTAACACAGAGGAGGTGGTCGACGTGACAGAAATCCGAGCACGAATGGAAGGACACATGAATCGCTATCAGGATGAACAAAAGCGGAGGTTTGACCAGAAAAGGAGTCAGTCTCGTCCGTACCTCATAGGGGAACTGGTACTGCTGCGAATTACGAGTACTCCTGCTACGGGGACAAGCCATAAGCTACAACCGAGATGGCGAGGTCCTTTCCGGATTTCAAAGGTGTTGGGAAACGACCGATATGAAGTATCAGACATCCCAGGCAGTAGTCGCTCTCAGTTGAGGTATCACAGCGTGGCTGGTGTGGATAACATCAGGCCATGGATCCGATTCGAGTAGGAGAGTCGTGTGATAATGGAGAGTGATGGTAAGGGTCAGGGGTATTTTGTGATTATCTTGCTATGGGCTTCGGCGGTAACACTTTGTGGTCAAGTACAGGTAACACATAGTTCTGTTTTGGCGGGAACACATTGTGGTCGAATGGTAGTGGTATTCACATAATATGCCTGGGGTCACTGAGGTATGCGGGCGCAAGGCTACTGGTGACGTGACCAAATTTTTAATTATTATATGTAGATATTTTACTTTTTCAACTTTTTATTAATTAATAATAAACTGGGCCCAGTGTATTGTATTCTTATTAGGGTATAGGTTGGATTGCTGTTACCTAAGGAGTGCAACCTGACGTGTTCATTTTTATTCTATTTTATTTGCCAAAGTGCTCTGTCTCAGACATTCTGTACAAGTTTCAGACTTCCGTGCCGTGTTACCCGAGTGAGGACACTCAGTTCAGTCAGGAAAGGCCGTGTTAAGAATTGGTTGCTGAGCACGTTTCTGACCCCGTGAGTTGGTCCCAAAATTCCTTCCCGGCGCTAATGGGGTGCAGTGGCAGTCACCCGGAATGGCGCCAAGGCGAGAACAATTGGGCACTGTTACGGGATCTACACGTGCAGGGAAGCGGCCCTTTGGACACGGCATGAGCGAGACGGGGACATTCGCTGCCAGTTTTCGAACAGCGGAGCTTCGAAGCTAAAATAACCTTTGAAGTACTCTGTATTCATTTTTCGGCGATTATATGTCTTTTGTTAATTCAACCTGGTTTTAATTCCTTTATAATTTAACAGTTGTTGTCCACTGTTGATTTGAAGAGTGCCCTTCCTTTTGGAGTAATGATTCTGGAACCCCAGTGGTGATGCTTTGAGTTCAAGTCTCCTCCTACTATGAATCTGGGTCCCAATGTATTAAAGAACGTTGTGAATTGCTCGCTCGATATTTTATGCCTTGGAGGACAGTATATTGCAGTCAATGTTAGTGGGCCGTTCCAGTCCTCTATAATAATACTTGTGGCTTGAATATGTTCCTCTTGGTATTTGTCTGATTCATAATGTTTTATTGATGTCTTTATTATGACGGCTGATACTCCATGTGCTGTTCCATCCGGGTAGGGAGTGTCATAGATTTGGTATGCTGGTATATTGATGTAGCTTTTGTTGGTGAAGTGAGTTTCTGATATTAGTAGAACATCGATTTTGTGTTCTTTGTTGAATATTTTAAGCTCTTGTGCATGTTGACATAGCCCATTGGCGTTCCATATAGCTAGTTTGTATATTTTAGCCATTAATGAAGTTTGTTGACGATAGCAGTGAGTAGGTTTAACATAGTACGAAAATCCTCTGTGAGTTTTATCTGCATTTCTGCTTGTTTTATTAGGAGCTGTTCTAATCGTTCTAGTGATTGCTGCTGGTTGTTTGTCGGCTGCTGCCAAGTGTGGTTGTCCAGTTTGGTTGATTATTTTCTGATATGATTTGTGAGTACGAGATTCCTGGTACGACTCTTGCCGTCTGATGCAAGGTTGGATGTTGTGTTTGATTTACGATCGTATGAGTTGTTCCCGGAGTTCGTATCTGTCGTAATGGACGATATCTGACTTTGTATGCTTCCCTGTATTTTGGGCAACCTTTATAATTTGCTGTATGTTCTCCCTTACATAAAGCACATGCCGCTTTTGTATCTTTTCTTTTGGTGCATGTCGAGGTTGGGTGGCCTTTGCCACATTTTACACATTGGAAAGGTCTTCTGGCAGCGAGCACATTGAACTATCTCCTTCTTTTTATGCGGAGGTTCAAATGTAACTTTACATTTAGTATGGAATCAATTGTGTAAATTTCTTTGTTGTTTGAATTTGGATCTAGGTCTATGTAGAACATTGAGAGAGGTTCTTTCGTTGTTCTATTTTTAATATTGTATATGTTACGGACTTTGTGGCCTTTTCTTTTAATTGATAGGTATTAAAGCAGATTTTATTAGTTTCTAAACATCTTACAATGTTTCTATACTCTTCCGCATTTTTAGCTGAAACTTTTAAGGTATCTTTGCCTATTATTTTACAGTTGTAATTTTCTTTAGCTGCATTGTCCATCATATCTATAATTGGTTTGATAACTTCAACGCTCGGAATGGTCACTGGCGGTGGTTTTGCCTCTGGTGTTTCATCTATCACAGCGTCTTCTTGGACTCCTTCTTGCAGTTCTTCGTATGCTAGTGCTTGATATTTGTTTTGTGTAGATGTTATTTGTTGACTGCGTTTTGCTTGTTGCTGGCTGTTATTAGGATCGACAGCCCTTTTGTTTTTCCTTTTCTTTGCTAGAGTCCAGTCTTGATTCGAAACGTGGCTGTTTAGCGGAGGGAATTGGGTTTGGTATTGTTGCTGTGATTGAGATAATTGAGGTGGGTCAATGAACATTTGTTGTGGGAGATTGCGGTACGTTGGTGTTTGAGTTGCCACCATATATTGTTGCGAATGAAATACTGGGGCATTATTATCTACTATTTGCATTTGTTGATGTTGATAATAGTTTGGGGTCGGTTGGAAGTAACTAGGTGTAAACATACCATTTGAGTTATACATTCTTCGTATAAGATTGCTGCGTCCGCGCGCTCTTATCAGCAGCAAGCGTAAATGCTATCTGACGTCTGGGTCCGGGCTATCTAGGTGTCACACGCTGCACTCGGAAGATCACTGCTGGCACGTCTTACCATTTCAACTGTGCAATAAAGACTACTCCTTCGGTTCTTAGTGCGACTTTCACTCTGATGATGCAAGTTGCAAGGTCTTACGAAACGTTAGTGAATATGGATGCACAAACAGCAAAACGGCCAAATCTGCCTAAGTATCCTCTTTCTCAAGATACTCAAACAACACGAGCCACCAAAGAGCATGACCGTCGCGCGAGTTTTTGCTCGACTTCACAAGGTGCAAGGCACATTAAGCCAGTAAATGCTGGATGTTCATATACAAATACTACGCGGTCTAAGCCGAAATTCTATGTTAAGAAGAATAACTTCCATAATAACCATGTGCGGGCTGATGAAAACCTACCTACGTTACTTGAAATCGTTTTCAACATCAATTTTCATTAAACATTTGGGTTGCAATTGTGGGTGACAGGCTAATTGGACTGGTATTTCTACCAGGAAGACTTACCGGTGAGGTGTATCAAATTTTTTTGGAAGAATCACTACCTGAGCATCTAGAGGATGTACCATTGGCAACAAGAAATGTAATGCGGTTTATGCACGATGGTGTAACAGAACATTTTAGTGTGGTTACTAGTGAGTTTTTAAACTCTGGATTGATCGAGGTGGACCTCACTTATGGCCTGCTTGAACATAATTGCCTGGAAGGTGAATGAGGTTCTTGTCTCTAGCGTTCTGAGCACAAGGGTGAGACTGCACCCTTGTTTTAAGACAATGGAGTCATGCCACTCAGAGAGATGAGGATATTTGGCAGCTACCCTGAAGCGCAACCTCACCCTTCATTAGTTTAGGCTTGGAAGGGTAGCACCGATATGAATGAATCAAACATTAAATGTCGATTGTTTTATTACCAAAATAAAGTCCTATTTATACAAACATAATTGCTTAGTTACTACGATTTTAAAGTGGAAAGTATATTTACTGTGATGATATAACATTTCAGAACATATGTCAGCGTTAAGCCAGTTTATTTCCGCTTATATCTGCAAGTATGTTACACTGAACTCTGATTCTAGATATTGCATTTACGCAAAGTGCTTACTTGCAGTTGCGGCATCTACACTTCGTGCATATGAAATCAGAATTGTAATTTAAACCTATGAACTGGATTTCGTAAATTTTGGAACTGAAATTTAGGTCTGTTTAATCCGAGATTAAACACTGCTCGATCCCCATACTTACATCCCTTGGATTATTTTCTATGGGGCCATTTGAAGACGTGAGTATACACTACTCCAGTGGAAAACGAAGAAGATTTGAGAAATTGGATAATTGATGGGTGTAATGCAATAAGAAACAATCCTGGTGTATTGAAAGAGTTCGACAGTCAATGAGGAGAAGATTGGGCGCATGCATCCTAGCTGACGGTAGTCATTTTCAGCAGTTTTTGTAGATTAAGGATCTTTACATGTTGTGACGTTTCGCCCCTTACTAAGGGTGTTAAAGATTTATACCTCGGGTTAAGCTCAATCGGAGAAATATGTTCCCAAAAAATATAATGTTGTTAGCTAGTTACAAACATAATCATTAATTCAAAATAAATCTGAATTGTACATTATTTAAAATTAACATATTCTTCTGGAATGGTGTTTCTGGTTTCTTGGGTAAAACTGTAACCCAATGCACCGGCGAGTACTGCAGGCCCCTTTGGTTAGTCGGCCGGCAAGCATGACGATTCTTTGGAGGACGGGCTAAGTAGGTATTTTGGCCCGTAGGTCGGATGTTCCTCCGCGCTTGCTCTTCTCCTCAGCCGTTGTTTACAGTTATTTGCGCTGCAATTATCCGTTGAATTTAACAACTTTCAGGGTTACCTGGGGTTGTCGTTGGTGCCTAAATATTTGTGCGAGGGTTGCTGGCGCCTTACGGTGGCTAGGTGTAGATCTGAAGCGATCGCGGTGTCAAATCCTGCAGATGGAATTTGTTCGCTTTTGGTCGGGAAGCTTTGATTTGACAGCCCGCCGGCGATGAATTCCTGGAAGGCGAGCTCGATCTTCGGACACCAGGAAGATGATTTTAAACGTCTAAAACGGACCCTCCAGGTGAGTTTATGAGGGGCGGCGGCCTCGCTCGCCGCTCGCAGACGGAGTATGTGCTGCGATTCCTACAGGTTTAATTATTAGTAAGCTGAGGATATGTGATGTATTTAACCTCTCGGTGCGCCGGGATTTGCGCTTAATAATTAGGCGGTCGGAAATGTGGGAAATGACTTTTAAGCGGTTAGCCCTGCAAGACAGTACAGCCAATCAAGCCAGGGTTAAAGCCTCAAGGATTAGATTTCCCAAGAAAGTACACCAATCAAGGTAAAATCGGATTCTAGCGGCTTTGATCTCACGGGTGTGATAGGAAAAGTTTCAACTTCTTAGGCTGACAGTACAACACGGCATTTCCCTTCAAGCCTGGACTGGTAAGGGTTGGAGGCCTACTCCGTTAGACAGTACAGCGAGTCAAACTGGAGTATCCAGGTAGGTAAGGAGGAGGAGTTGAAGACTGGACAGGACAGGTAATCTCAAGTGCGAATAAACTCAAGTGACTAGAACTGGCTGTGCAATATTCTTTTATACCTTTTCTGCCGCGTTATCGGGGTACTTGTTCTAGCTTCCACTGGAGAGAAGAACGACGCCGTCGTTCATACATTACGGCTATGCGCACAGCGGATAAGATATGTTATCGCCAGTTCGCGCGTCGAATTGATGCAACGCTTGATTAGGCGATGTATCAAATTTAAATACATTTTATGTATAATTAAACTTTGATGCAGGAGCTAGCGTTACAATGTAATATAACACTAAAAAAATGAAATTAAAATACAACTTTTATCTTTGAAACAAAACGTCTTTCTGAAAATCGTCCAATGACCAAAAAATCTTAAAATAACCCAAGGAATAACTCCTGAATTTTTGCCGCATGTTAAGTAAATGCCCTGTAGATACGACGAGATTGAAGATGTCGACCGTATACTAAAAAAGATCTGGAGTGGACACAACTCATGTTGGATTATGATGATATACTCAAACATGAAGAAGTTGAAAAGTTGCAGAAAATTACACTTCCCAATTCGGTGACATTCTTAGCAGCTTTACCAGAAATTTTCACATGAACTACTACAAGTACTGGGAATACCGTAAAGTGTCTCGCAGTAGTTTAAGCCTAGATTCTGAAAATGAAGTCCTCTACATCTACCACAACATACAGTGAATTTATTTTAATGGTTAACACAGCAGTTTCGTTTCTATGTCAGCATTTTATTATACAGGTCGCTTCCATAGTTACAAATGAGATCAATAGATTAAGAGCGTTTATTTTACGAGTTAACATACGGATTTAAATTAGGTACTTGCTACTAAGAAACTTTAATTTTGTTACCGGAATATAAGCATGCAACTAAAAAGTAGATACCTAGGTACAACTCACAAGTTGTATCTTTTCTTCAGTTGTATACATTAGACAACTTTTAGTTGTCTTTTTGACAAGTAATAATTTGTATGTTAACTCCTAAAATAAACGCTCTAATCTATTGGTCTCATTTGTCACCATTGAAGTGACCTCTGTATTATTAAATGCTGGCACAGAAACGAAGCCCTTATATTAACCATTAAAATAAATTCCCTGTATGTATGTAATACGGGATGTAAAAAGTGTGATTAGGGTTTGAAATTAATATATAGTTAGAATTAAAACTGCGATTAAAAACATGTAACGATATAATTAATGTAATTGCTGTATATACAGGGTGTTAATCCTAAGTCACTAAACCCGAAAATGGCAGTTTGAATTCATTAAAAGGAACAACTTTTCTTAATTCCAATTTTTTATTTGGCGCCCCGCTTCTTAATTATTGCAGTTCTTTTGTTTTTCGAAAAATTGTCATAACTCCTTTATTTTAAGGATTATTGAAAAAACAAAAATTTTCTAAATTAGCTTTCGGCTCTCTAAATCATTTACATTTACAATTATATTTAAGTTTTTAAAATAACAAAATGGCGATCGCTCAAAATTTTCAAAACTAGGTTTTTTGATAACCACTCTATCGATTTTGGAAAGTAAAACATTTATAAAATCCTTAAACTATCTACTACAACATTTGTCCTAAACATTTTTTTTAATCTATCCAAAAAAGTATTTATTCATTTACTTATTTACAGATAAGTATAGCAAACTAAAAAAAACCATTTAAAACGAAGTACCTTCCTGCGATTGAACAATGAAACAAGAGAAGATTAGATTTGTCAAGTACACAAAGCCGAACAAGATACTTAAAGCACGTGTAGGTTTTCTGTTGTATGTTAAAAATGCAAATAATTTAAAGTTAATCATTTGGGTGCTTATTTTGAATAATTTGTACGTAAAAATGCATTATAATCAAAACGTTGAACTTCTTGTCATGCTTTTGGTTTTTGGGAAGGCAAGGCGCAATGCACAGTGTGTTGATACTGTTAGATGGTGCACAGAATAAATAAATATTTCTATATTAATTTAAAATTTGAACGTTACAAGGTGTGGTTAATAAATAATAATAACAATTTCTTTAATTGCTGCTACTAGTTCTAGATATTTATTAAGTGTAGTGGGATACTGTAGATTGTTATTAATAGGTACAGCGACATCTACAATAATGTCATCCTTATTTAATTTCTCATATGCTACTGTATCTGGTCTATTAGCTTTTATATGAATATCTGTTCTTATTTTTCGATCTCAATATAATTTATACCTTTCATTTCTTATTATGTCGATAGGTTGATATTTGTAGTATGGAACTACAGATGATATAAGATTGTATTTTTTTCCTAGTTGTTGGTCTTGTGTCTCGTCAATGCGGCATAGAACTATGGTGCTACCAAGTATTGATGGGCCTCATAAAGAAATCTCCAGCTCTATAGACACACAATAAAAACCATATAATTCTGTAGACCAGCCCACCTACTTGGTAGCTAATGCTTTCGACCGTGTGTAATTGGAGGATGCAAATCACATACTATAGAAGAAGGAGCCTAAGAACAAATAGTAAAAGTACTAAAAATACTACAAAAATAAATATAAGTTAAAGGATAATTAACAGAAGCTCAACCTACAAATAACCTCCAGCAGTGGAAAGCCTGAGCCCGATTCTGTTTAACTTAGAAATTAATTCCATAATAAGCATCGCGGAACAGACATGCAATGGATGAACTGAAAATAATATGCTAGGCAGGTGATATGGCCGGTATAGCAGAAAAAGAAGATAAAAAATGTCTTGCTTCGTCAAAACCATCAATACGGTATAAACTGGTAGTAGAGAAGAACCTATGGCAGAAGTATTAGTTTCAGATATTTGTATGTTCAAATATCTAGTTGTAGAAATATATATAAAAAAACCATACATTAAACAAAAAAAAATTGCTGCCATCTCGTGCTGCCTGGAAAACAAATATATAATAAGTCTGAGGAGTGAAGCCAAAATTTACAAATCATGCGTAAAATCGTTTACATTAAACGAAGCAAATGACTGGCCAGAATAACATAGATGAAGATATGAAAACAAATGGCGAGCAAGATACTACTCGACGGTATACCAAATACACAGAGCATTTGACGAATCACATCCACAATTTGCTTTTTTTTGTAAATGTCCACAGAAAATCGTTTTCTAAAATTGCGAGTTCCAACTTTATTGTGAAGGTTGAAATTTAATGTCAGTGAGATAGTCCAAGTTTTTTTATTTTAACCTTCTAAGCTAACGGTGGACTTTTAAAATTAATGTCGAGAATATTACTTAGTTATGCTATTCTCCGCCATTTTTTTTTTTTGAAAAAGATTGCGCGAAACAACCGAAATCACACAAGATAAATCATCACGCTCCAACTGCCATCTATATTATGTTAAACATGGTCCACAAGGATACAGAAATGTTCTTGCTGTATTGGCATTCGTTTTCAATACCAAAGCTTGCACTACGATATTTCCAAGAAATTATGCAATTGGTGCGCTGGCCGGGTTTACTATCGGACCCATTACAATTCGGGAGCACAATATTTGTAAATATCACCATAAGCCCGCGAGTCTGCAGCGTTCGCCGCTCCAACATCCTGAGCATTCGAGTCACATTGAAGCAGATATATCTGACGCGATAGCGTTTTCGCCCGTAATTCCCATACAAGTTTGAAGCTTTGTTTTGGTGAGCCCATAGCAGCTACGAGCTGCTTGGTATATATGAAACGAGCGCTTATGTTTATTTTATTTTATTGTGGTACTCAGCCAACAGCCGTTAGGCCAATTATAGGCGTTGCTGTACATTTTATGAAGACTTCCAACCCCACTAACGACTGCCATGATGTTATTATGACATCCGGGACCAACTATTTCCGTGACAGCCGTATCACGAGACGCCGAGAGAAGCAGCCATGGAACTCCCATCCAAGTTCTGAACAGAAACAGCGTTGCTTAACTCTGCTGATCGAACGTGGACGCTTGTTCAAGCTACACCACATAGCTCAAGTTTTGCTGACATACTTCTCGAATATTGTTTTACATGTTTTAAGCTGTATCGAATAGCGGTTTCCTGATCTCATTAGTTAAACCTTGTTTGGTTATATTATAACGGTAAGATAGATGATTAAATATATTTTCAATTATAAAATATTTACTTTTTTTCTAATGACAGTCTTGGAGGTTCGAGCTGCTGAGCCCCTAAGGAGCAACCGCTACTGATTTGAACTCGTAACAGAGCTTTAATAAACACAAATATTCGATATCATTTTAATACTTTAGATCAGTGATTTAAAAACTGTGGTACGCGTACAACAAGTGGTACTCGGAATCCGTCAGGGTGGTAAGCAATTGTATTCAAAACAATCTATTAGGAAACGATTAGAAAGTAGTTGCTGCCACAATGGTCAAGGAGGTAAGCCACTAACTGGATTGAGTTAAGAGATAGGTCAATAACAGTAAAGGTTTTATTAGAAATTGAAAAGTGTGTTGCTGTGCCACTTTTCAGTAGGTTGACATTGGGGTCATCTAACATCAGTGGTATGTGATCCCCATAATGTGTTGTGGTTGTTTTTCTAGGATAAGAAATGGACGTGGCAGTTGTCGAACTAGATTTTCGATTTTATTTCGGTTGAGTTCCTGACTGTTCGGTAAGTATATTGTAATATTCTTGGTGGAAACGACTGATACAGCAACAGCTTCAAGGTTGGTATTTAGTATAATATCTAGACTGTTATATGAGGTCTACTGGCTATGTTAGGGTTTATTCGATTTTTGGAATAGGCACGATACTTTTTGAAGACCCCACTATACGTTTGTTTAAAGTTCGTCTCTTGGAGGCACATTATATGAGGAGAGTATTCAGATGTAGATACCATTTACATTCCACTGAATAAAAGAGAACATTGAGTGAGCCGAACTAGCGTCAGAGTGAGTGGACTTGCATGCTGGTTTTTTAATGCGAGTAAATCTGTTTTAATACTGGTATGTTGCAAGTGAAGATATAAATTGCAATGAAAAACTTCCTTTCTTTGGGTGCCATAATCTTGCTATAAGGTTAAGTGGAGAAGCAAATGGTTCTTTGTTAGAGCCAATCTGAAGTTCTTTGTTTGTTATTACTATTATCATTTTGAAGTAATATGTACTTTATTATATGAAATAGAGTACTATTGCTATTGGTGGCTGTTAAATTCGCCCGTTTGGCGGTGAGTTATATATATTACGAACTAATTAGTCAAGTAGTGTACGGTGATGCTAAAAAGTTCAATAATTCCGCAAAGAAATTAACTCCGGATGAACGTACACTTTTATATTAATTCATACCAACAAGTCGAACCCGATAAAAAATTCACTAACCTCGGAACGCACTGTTAAACGTTCAACTCCAATAGCAGCTATTCCTTGTTTGTGAGCGGAGCTACTATTGCGTTCAAAGCTTCATCGTCGATGACAGCACATACAAAACTTGATTGAAGCGAAGCTAGCCCGGGAAATCGTTATCGGCTGCTTGTCCGTTGTTTTCCACGTCCAAAATCCAGGAAACAGACCACCAAATCGAAGGTATGATTTATAATTACCCAAAGCTAATGTAGATTGCTAATTCCCTCGTACTTGTTTAAGGTTAATTACTGGTAAGACCATCCAGAAAATTTGCAGGAAATAAAAATGCCATTCGCAATGGAAAGCACTCGTAATGATTGCCACAATTAAACTAATTTTACAACTGAATATTTACATATCAGTATTATTATTATAACCTCAGTTCAGGTGTAATTCAAAAACAATTCAAACGTGAACAATTAACCTAAAAGTGGCAGAATCCTCTCCTCAGCCCGAGTATTTGCTTATATAGGCTACCAGAAGAAAAGAGAACGGAACCTCAGATTGGTTAGTTCGACATGGAACAAAATTAACAATTGTTCTTAAGCCACTGTGCGACCCCCCACTTAAATTGTAAATTTATCCTAATAACTATTATTTATAATTAACGAACTACGATTAATTTATAAGGAAAAACTGACTATGAATAGCTTTGAAAAATTACGCACATTTTGAGTCCAAACAGTAAAGGAAACGTGTTAAAATTTTAGCTGGTATTTATTTAATCTGGAAACTTGCAGTAAAATAAACTTTACTATCATTTTCTATACCCTTTTTTCTTGCTATTTGTACACCTACATCGTAATATAATTTCTCATGGAAATCGTTCGCCACAATTTGTTAATTAATCAAATTTGATTTTTACATTTTTCTATTACTAAACCTGTTTGTAGGGTCAAATCAACAGTCAAATTGGGTTCCCTGCCCTCTACACCTATTGTTCATCAAGTTTTACGGCCTTACATAATATTTCGCATTGCAGAATTATAAAATTCGTTTCTCTAGATATCGAATTTCCATTTTTGCCAAAATCGTACACAAAATCGCCAAAGAACCCAGAGCTCTCTGGAAAAAAACGATCGGCTTACAACCCAACTTGCTGTACATTTTTAAAACATACTGATGCATTTTGGGCAGAATCTGCATGATCGCAAAAAATTGCAAAATAGGGTGTAATTTGTACTGTTACGGGTGTATATTTGATTATGATATTAATATTATTATTAGACTTTTATTTAAATAAGTGACTCTATTATCTCAAAAAGTTGGGTTTTCTACATCCTAGCACATATGATTGAATGTATAATTATAGGCAATACATTTGCTATTAAGATAATTTTCGTGGTTTTTTATTATTTTTAAAAGTAGTCGCTTTAGTCACAGCTTGTTTATACAATGGGACCGCTATAAAATTAGACATTTCAACTGATAGGAGCAACTTTACAAACATGAAGCTCCAACCTTAGAATTTATCACAACAAGTTAGCTTTGTATTAATAATTACATCAATGATTACATTATAGTACTTTGCCTAAGTAATTCAACAAACGTAAGTAAATAGACGCCACAACAAAGCACTCATGATGCGCTTCTTCCGGAAATGTGCAAAAACCGACGCCACTTTTCACCAAATTCTATTCTAGGAAACCCTCTGACCTTATTTGGCTTCCCTGATGCAACATAGGACACCAGGCGTCCCCACAGCAAGGTCCACGACGGACAGGGGTTCCCCTTTCTCTCAGTTGATCTGCTGCAACAAGCCAGATACCTCTTCGAACGCCGCCTGCAGCTTGCACCGCTCCCAAAACTGCTTACAACTCCCTCTTTGCCCCAGTCCTACAGTTCCGCACTACTCAGCACGAATTTCGCTGCCTACTTCCCGCTTCCAGGGCTATGCTAACCTCGCAGCAGCTCCAAAAACTGCTACTAGAAAACCAGCTCGACGTACTATTCAATACTTCCTAAAACTCCTATAGGGGTGCAACGAATCAAAGCAACCCTTCTACCCTTCTACTCAAAAGACACTGCACTAATTATAAAACACTGAATTGGGAAAAATGCGTATTTATTTGTTTTTAAACGAATTATTTGTAGGAAAGCCAAAATAACACCCCTCACCGCTTGGCTTCGCTTCCCCTTTCTTCTTTTGTTTTCATTCATCTCACATTGTTATTCATTATGTTTAAGCCTGCTCTAATTACATTTTATGTTTCAGACTAATACTATTTTTAATGCCGGTTTTACAAATAATTAACTCAAAGTCAATGCTATTCATACAATTTGCAAAAATTAAACTGGCACATTTATAGAATATTTTGTAAAATAATATATGAAATGCTTGAAATGTTATTAATGGCTATCATAATTTTAGAGGCTCCATTGCAGCACAATTATTATTTTTTTGCGGAAATATGGCAAAACTCCTACTAAAATTAATCAACGGTAATATCCTATACTAAGTACAATACGTGTTAAGTTATAGAATAAAACACTCAAATTGTTTTAGATTTCATCCTCTAACCTCATTTTTCACTCCTCGATTAACTCGCTGTGAAATCTTTGTACTGCGAATTTTAGCTTGTTGGGTTGTTGGTATGCTTATTTTGGTTGTGTTACTATAAAAATCAAAATGAGCTAGACCAGTCAGAAAATAGTAAAATTGACAATCGTAAGCCTCCGATCATATCGACAACGATCATAAATAGAAATATTGTAAAAACTGACCATAATTCAATAGTTTCAAGTGTGACTTTGCATTGCGCTTTGCTAGCGTTTATCCATAGGAATATGTATGCTTGATCATCCACGTCATCCCATCAATGTCTTTGGTATATGTTGCAACTCTACTTAAGCTATTTTGAATTGCTTGGATTTTCCAGAAAGTCTTCAAAACATTCATAGTTTAATACACATCGACGATTGTTGTTTTCAAATAAGTTTTCTATGGATTTAAGTAGTCGTTGAACATTTGTGATGTGTTGTTATTAGTAGATGCTTCGTATTATGCAGTTTCCTTTTCTTTGTTTTTTGTTTTCGATTTTTGAAAAATTCCTTGTGGTTGTTATAATTTTGTATTGTCTTTAGGGATTGATGAAGGCAAAATCCTGAATTATATATTTGGGAATTTGCATAGGAGACCTTTGTAAGCAAAAACCAGACGATATCTAATCGGATCTAAGAGATATTGAGAAATTTGTGAAAACAAATTTTCACCCTTTTCGCTCACCTAGAAGTCGAATTTCGAAAAGCTCTTTCTAGTAGGTTCTTACGTAATAGAATTTTATGTTTCGAGGTCCAGGAATTTCGGCTGGACGTTGAGGAGTCACTCGGGACATTTATCCATATATATAATAGACTTGTCCGGGACGCTGGTCCGTCCGGGACGCTGTTTCAGCAGCCAAACCGTAAGAGATAGAGAAAAAAGTTATGAAAGTTATATGTTTGGAATGGTCATGTCAGGTCAGGAACCAAATTTCAGTCACGTGACACTTCCGGTTTTCGATAAATCACGTGATTTCTGTCCGTCCGGGACGCTGGTCCGTCCGGGACGCTGTTTCAGCAGCCAAACCGTAAGAGATAGAGAAAAAAGTTATGAAAGTTATATGTTTGGAATGGTCATGTCAGGTCCGGAACCGAATTTCAGTCACGTGACACTTCCGGTTTTCGAGAAAATAAAATATCTTAAAAAATATTATTGTTTTTATTTAATACGCGTTCTATTTGAAAAACCGTCTTTTTTGTTTTATTAAATGAGACATTTGTCTCACTGGTTGCTAGTTTTTATATATTAAGATTACAGATTGCTGCTTCGTCTTTCCTGTAGGATTGCTTATATTTTACGTTCTGCTAAATTTTCTTAAAGGTTCGTTAATATTCCTCACCCAAATCTATGTTCTTTATCTTCTGAGCTGGTCTTCTGCTGACGTAGCCACTGATGTAGTCTACAGCCAGCCATTTAATAGTAAATAATGCAACATGACACATTTGATATAACAAAAGCCTACGGTTTTTAGCGTGGGCGAAAGAAATTAGACGATGTTGTGTCTACAAAATGACGAACGTGTTGACGTCAAGTTAAAAGCATATACAATTGTGAAATTTTTAAGTTTTTCAACAGCAAATCGAATAACTTTATGGCAAAAGTTACAACTGTAAATAAATCATGAGCTCATTATCATCACACCTAAAGATACCCAAATATGGAGAGTACACAGATTGGCTAGGCCAGCATATGACGAGGTGTAATATGTCATTACGATAATCCTCCTGTGCACGAGAATGCTGTTTCCATGAATACTTATTGGCTAGAATTTACTTCAAGCTATTAATGTTACAAAAATTCAAGAAATATGTGCTAAACTGAAATGACAATTGTGAGTATATGGTTAAAACCCAGCTAGAATCAACAATAGAAGACTTCTTTCTGACAGGAACCATGGACGAACAATTTTTGTACATTCTTACATGATAATAAGTGAATCGATATTCAAACTTTTAGAGAGAACTGGAAATGCAGAAGCAGTTTCAGATGCAATTTTTTAGAATAGCGTACTATAAAACTATATACAATATGTAAATAAACGAGCAGACAATTTTGAACAACTGTAACAACGAACCTCTATAAAAACCATCTGGTGCATGAGTTTTCATTATTTGCTCTTCATCGGTGGCAATTTTCCTGTTTCAAGATGAGACAACAAGAAACCCATAAATTTTGACAATACATCTATGTATAAAGTGATTAATACGTAAAAGCTGACGGCTTTAAATAAAAATAGCTTCGCCAATGTTTTACATAAAACGAGTCATACCAACATATTCACTGTTTTAATTAGTTACTTATATGACTTTACCAACAGATCAAAGTATTATTAGTTGAAATACATAGAAGAACAATAAAGCAATTAGTATAAATATGGGAGTCTCTATTCTTATAGAAGGAATATTTTAGTAAGTACTTATAATAATTTTTGAGGCTTTCACGGCCATTATCATTAAGTAACAAACGACTTCCGGGATTGGACCGTGTCATGATTGAGATCGAAGAACTCAACGTTTCGCCCACTTTCGTAAGGGGCTTCATCAGGAGGAGAAAAGCAAAAGAGCACGGTAACTCAACGTGTTAACCACGCCAAATGCGAAACTCTTTGCAGGGAAGGGACAGACGAGCACAATAACTCAACGTGTGAACCACGTCAGAGGCGAAACTCGACTCGTCATGACACGGTCCAATCCCGGAAGTCGTTTGTTACTGAAGTACTTATAATATACCGTTCACGAATTTGTAAATCATACACGTATATATTTCAAATGCCATTAGTTGTCAAATAGTTGTTTATGTGATTATTACTTCCTTTTACTATAAAGGAAGTATTGGATTCACCCCAAAAATTCGAAATTGAGTTTTCAACGGATCTTCACGTTTTAGAGTCCCCTGATCCCAAAAAACATATTTTTTTTCATTGGTCTGTCTGTGTGTGTGTCTGTCTGTGTGTCTGTGAACAGAATATCTCAAAAACGAAAAGAGGTATGGCGTTGAAACTTCATATATAAGTTTTGTGTACTATGTAGATGAGACAGCAAGCTTTTGAAGAAAATCGCATAACCAGAAGTAGGTGTTTACTCTTTGTGATTTTTCAGTTGTTTTCGATTTTTTCAAAAACGGCTCTAACGATTTTTTTTAAACTTTACATTTTTCTTACATTTTTAATGTGTATTGATGTGAGATAGGTGATTTTCCAGTTGAATACTTCTAAAGTGGGTTTCTTTTGTTTTTTTTTAATTTTTTTTATTAACTCCTATTTTAAATAAAACACCCGGTATATTATTACATTTTTGAATTCACCTTAAAATTCTAGAGAAAATTTGTCTCTTCAACTAACACTCGATTTTGTACCGTTTTTGTAGAATTTGTAATTTTTGAAAATTTTTAACAAATGGTTAAAAATTAAAAATGAAATTTTTGACTAATTATAAGATCACTGTAAAAGGAAGTTGTGTGAGTGTATCACACCAGATTTTTTATTACAGTACAATACCTCAAATGTTTTAAGTAACCACAAAAATAATAACGCAAAGGATTGAGATGTACAGTTCTTGAAGTCAATATAATGCAACAGCAGAGTTTTAATCAACGCAATGTCGGTTTATTCGTGCCGTCCTCTGTCTTGTATAATCAACAGGTACACCATCATGCTGATATTGAATGTGTTGCTGAATATGGATGCAGTGTCTTTCAGTATTCACTAGGAAACTTACATATCATTCCCACGAAACAAAGTTGTGCAAACGAAGTAGTTGTATTGAAATACATCGATTATCTCTTTGTTGTCGATATTATCTGGCCTACCATAAATGGTATTCTCTCAATTCAGTAGTGCCATTGAAATAAATTTCTGAACAAAATTAGAATAGCTACGTGCATCAATAATTTCCTTTTATAACGTACTTGAAGCTTTAAGTAACCCGCTGTCTAGATATTTTAAAAGATATTAAAGAGGAATAAAAAACAAAAATTTAAGTAAGTTAACTCTAGTCAGTATTAGAACTGCAAACTACAATAACAAAATTCACTCGGCTGCAAAAACATTGAATGCAGCACATACACGAAGTTATCGATAAAGGCTGCATATAAACAGTACATAAACATAACACAAACACAGAAACGATTAAGCAAAGCCTATATTTAGAAGTTTATCGAAAACCGTTGATAAGGGAAGGAATTTAATCACATTAACAGTAACAGCCTAAAAGATATGTACCAATTATAGGGTTTTCTTGTGACTTACCACATCAGTAGGTACGTAATTCTTGTCCTGAATACTACAAAAGAGGCAGATATTGAAGGCATTTCGAATCAAGATCAATATTTTCCTTATGATTGATATAATTACAGTGCTTTTCTATTGATTTATCGGTTTATTTTGCACATTTGTATTCGAATAATTAATTACCATACATACATTCTGACAAACATATTGTCCTTAAAATGGTTAGACATAATTAGTGTTTGTTTTCTTTAGTAAAGTAATATGTTAATGTTTTATCAGAATTGCAAGGGATTGAGAACGAAGTTGAATGATTTTTATACCAATGCAATTGATGGAAACTATGACATAATTGGTATTACTGAGCCTGGTCCAGATGAATTAATTTGTAATGGAGAAATAATTGATCCAGATATTGCAATGGTTTACTGCCCACAGAAATTCTGGGTGCCTAACTAACACGAAAAATGCATAATTTCAAAATGAGCACAGAATTAAATATTTTATTTATTGCAAGAAAGTCAGTAATTTTACACAAATAAATGCACATAATACGATTAACAGTTATTACAATTTGATTGAGAAGGGTTAGCATTAGATAAGTCAGAATCAAGAGGGTTACGTTCAGCGATTTATTAATAATCAGTGTTCATAATGGCAATCGCAGCTTAATTTATGTAGCTGACAGATTTGGGTTGGGTGAAATCAATACAATGATGCGAATTTTAATATAATACAGAAATTGTTTGTGAAGTACAATAATTATATGAGCGTTATGATTAAAAGTTTGTATTACCCGCAAACGGTAAGACAACTGAAGGGTAAAGGAACAGTACAAAGCAGTACGAGGAAGTAAAGATTGCAAAGAGCCATTACGCTACCTCTCACAGGATACAGACACCGTGTAAGTTCTAAAATAAACATGTGAAACAGTTAACAGTACATTTAAAAATGAAGTGATTAAAAATCACTTATTTAAAGTGTAAAAGTGACGATTCCCAAGAAAAGACAGTTAATTTTATTTAAGAAAAGACAGTATATCAAAACTATAGTTCACAAGTTAAAACATGATTTCAAAACTCATTTTCATAAAAACAAATGTAAATCGTAATCGCTAGGATAGGAGACTGTCAATTGTTTAATATCAAAAACAAGCTTGTAACTTTTATGTTGGGTGCAAGAAGTGCTCCCAGTTTTTGGAGTAAAATTGTTAATAAAAAAGTTATTTGTTGAACCCAAAAAGTGTTGTTCATATTCACCAGCCTGCAGAGCATCTTTGAGAGTAATTTTCGTTGTGATAAAACATCCCAGTGAACATAGATCAGCCCAGCAAGATTTTTCCAAGTGCGATCAACTTCGGAGCCCCTTTTCAACTACTTGGAGGTATCGGCCAGCAAGAATTTGATGTGCAACGTGTATAACAGACTTCCCTGAATGCCTGGCTGCAGAAATTTGTAGCAAGAAGCCATCACCAAGTCCGTAATTGATGTGGCGTCTCTTCATTGTGCGAGCCAGCATCAGAGCACCACTTCCAAATGTAAAAATTCACAGGAAGTAGTTGGAGTAAGCCCACTAGGTTCGGGTTTCATCAAGATTAGACTGTCTATGAGGTGTAGCACCAGGGCCCAGTTCGCAGAAGCTTGCCAGAGATTTTTAATCGACGTGGCGTCCTTCCATTTTGCGATTTGGACCAAAGATTTCGACCGTTTATGCCGGATATAAAACAAAAGCAGATCAGAGCGTCGTTTTACTTCACTAAAACAATACCAGGTTAGCCGGAAATTAGGTCACATAACTTGCATCATATTTACCTGATCTGATTTTGCCATTGTGGTTTTTTAATTCAAATTACTTAAAGTTTTTATACGTACAGATCATCTTTGTGTTTGCAGTCAATTTGAGGTTAAAGCTGTCAAATACGAATTCAAGCGTTTGTTATACTAGCGAATTTGTCATACACAAAAGTATTTGAGATACAAGTTGTTGAACCTACCCCTCTGATAAGAGTTTTATTCATGCTAGACCGGAGCTTTAATTCAAATAATTGCAAATAAATAAGATAGTAAGAGTAATAAACCATTTATTTAGCAAGTAATTACATAATTTTACTGAGCCCTGAGGTTGACATAGAATTCTTGATTAAAACTATTCGATTTATAGATTGTGGCGATTTGCCCTATTTATTATTTATATGTTTACTAAAGCCTTATATTAGTTATGGGCATCATTACAATATATATAATGCGGTGCGTGCGGACAGGTCCAATGAGTATACAAACAAATTTATAGGAAGTGGTGTATTGGTATATATGTAAAAAGTGATTACAAAATTATCAGCTTGTTTTTTGAGGAAGTTGCAATACATTTAAAAATTAAAAAGTATTTCGTACTCTCAATTGTCATATACCACCGGGTGCATCTACCGAGCAGTACTTCAGCTTATTTAATTATATAGATAACAATATTCAACTATATCGCCTACATAAAAATATTGTCCACATAGGCGACTTTAACTTTCCTGTTGCAGCGACTATTGTACTAGTACTCAAGTGACTATTTTGAACAAATTAAAATATGTATTGCAGATGTCTACACAATTTATAGTTTAACATGTGTACGTAAGTGTTGAGTGGTTGGGTCTTTTTAATTTGGAAAATGGGTTTGGTTCACTGAACAGTTGAAACGGGTCAATTTGTGCCACCTATATTTACGTATTTCTTACCTTTCATTAAACACCAATTAGTGAGTCTCAGCAGTATGAATTAATTATGTACTAGTGACGTTGAACCACCGTATGAGGAAAAATCGCTGTGTACGCAGTCACGGACTATAGAGTGTAACGCGCCGAGATTACGTGAAAGAATGCGCTGATAGTACTTGTTAGTTCGGGGAATAATCGACAGCATAGTTGAATCCACGCAGAGGCCTTCAAGAAAGATTCGCGCCAAGGCCCTCAAGGTGAAAGGGTCGCGCTAGTAAGCGCTAAAGGGTGCGAACATATCGTAGCACTTGGTGCGCTATCCAGTTAAAGTTAGAGCGAATCGACCTTTAGAAAGGGTTGTAGAGTGCTGTACGTGCAAGACGCAGAAGCAGAGCACCGTTGACTCGGCCCAGGTGCAAGCTGTCCCATTGAATCAGCGCCGAACCCAGACTGCAGCAAACCAGTCTGATATCGCAGGAAGCTGCAATTGCTGTAGAAACCAGGTTAGTTACGCTTGTAATCTCACAGCGAGCCAGGACGCTGTTTGCAATTAGCGCAAATAATTGCGTAACGGCCGGCAAGGTGTTGCGGCTCTAGAAAGGGAAATCCCCGGCGAAGTAACACGTCATATGCTGATTTGGCAGATTGCAAGCTTATTCATGGAAGTGTGATTAAGAAACGACAACTGCGGGTGCGGCTTATTAGTTTGAACGATTGCACATTTCGCGTTGGTGAACTTTGCGCTTTCAGTATGAACTCAATATTAAGCTTTTAATTAAAGTATTTTCTTAGGCGTCGTGCGCCATTGTTTCGTGTATCTGTTTACATGTATTTGTGTCTTGTTTATTCTCTTACTTCTTCTTCTTCCGGTGCCTATCCGTTCCGGATGTTGGCGATCATTGCGGCTATCCTTATTTTATCTGCAGCAGCTGAATAATCCTGTTGTTGTTGATGCAAACCACGTTCTAAGATTCTTCAGCCAGGATATTCTTCTTCTTCCTACTCCTCTCTTGCCGGATATCTTGCCTTGTAGGACGAGCTGTAGTAGTCTATATCTCTCACTGTGTCTCATAATATGTCCCAGATATTCAAGTTTCCTTATCTTGATTGTTTCCATTAATTCAAGGTTTTTATTCATTTTATCTAAAACGCTATTGTTGGTAACATGTTCTACCCATGAAATCCTCAGTATTCGCCGATATACCCACATCTCGAAGGATTGTATCTTTTTGCTAGATGCCTCCGTTAGCGTCCACGACTACATTCCGTAAAGTAGCACAGAGAACACATAACATCTTACCAAACGCAACTTCATTTCTATATTAAGATGATGTTCCTTTAATATTGGACCTATTTTGTTAAACGCTGCTCTAGCTTTCTCAATACGGCATTTGATTTCTACTGAGTGATCCCACTGTTCGTTGATTGTACTACCCAGGTATGTGTATTTTTGTACTTACAGATTATATGTATTCATTTTAAGCTGTTGGGTCTTTTATTACCATTGGTGTCTACATTTGTAAGTACAGCGTTTTAGGTGTCCACGGGCTGGTCTTAACATTAGCTTGCCGATAGCCACTCTGGCGATGTAAAACGAATCTCATAGCTCACCGACTGATTAAGCTAGCGAACCCTGGGCATTTTAAGGTAATCATTCAGTGAGAAAGGCCGCATTTCACAGTCCTCCGAACACTATTCGTAGTCAAAGTTAGGTAGACTATTTTTGGGGTGGCATCACTCATGTCCATTGCCCACACGCAATGGACCTTCGTGACACCTACTACCCCAAAAATAATAGGCACAACTTTGAGTACTTATAGTATTATAAGTGATTATTTTAATTTTAATGTACGTGATATAAGGCTCATATCAGCATATAGCAGAATATATAGCGCTCGGCAACGATTAGGGGTTGTAAGATGTTCAAATCGTTTTCCTTTCCTACTCTGAGTATTAAAGTTATACAGAGAACTCATAATCTCCAAATATAAACTATTCCATTTATATAAACGGAACACCCTGTATATCCCATATTTTTAAAAAAGTACTTTTAATGAGCTTTCTTCTGATTTCCTATCCGTAAATCATTTATAAGGAAATCACTGCGTTTGAATTGTTCTAATGTTGCACTCAACATCATGCTTACGACACAGTTTGAAGTAAAAAGTATGTTGATAACAAACTTTGTAAATACAAATGCATATTAAAATAACAAGAAATATGGTTATATTTAGAACAAAATTTAATTATTAATATACTGTACACATATATAAAGAAAGTATGCATTCACAACTCCAATTATTTGTCTTCTTCTGTGTATTGCATTACTTTTAAATATTGCCAGCTTGATATTGACTGCAAAACAGAAAAAGTCCTGGACATGTTCTGTTGTTCCACTCATTGCCAGTCTCTGCAGTAGTAATGGTAATAGATAGAGTTCAGTTTTTAGGATCATTGGATAGATCGTAAAATTTGATACAAAATGGCTCTCAGTTTCAGATATCAACACTTGAACGTATTCTATTTTTGCAATCATGGATTCAAATACAGAAAAACACTAACGTATTTTTAATACTTTTTCAAGGGTTAAAATATTAAACGTTCTCTCTTATATCCATCCTTTTACTGCTATTTAATGATGATATACGCTTTTCATGTATTTCTCTTCTAAGTTTCCTTCTGATCCTCGCGGGATATCGGAACGCAGTATGAAATTTTTTTAATAACCTTTAGCGAATTTGATGACACTCTGGTAAATCAGAATTTAAACATGTTTTCATGCTGCCGTAATATGTTAAAATAGGCATTTTTAATGTCTAAATTGTCAGGAATCAGTTTAACCACACACCTAAAAAAGTTTTCCACACAAGTGATTTTAGTTTAAATTCCTTTAGTCTTAAGAATCTAGAAAAATTACCCACTACCCTTCCAGGAGATAACACTGATTTTAAACATTTGGGGCAGTTACTTTTCGTAAAATATAGTCAGCTGAATTATATAAAGCTCTCTTTGATGTTACTTAAAATATTTTGACTCCACTCAAAGATTCCTACTTTGTATGTTACATCTGTTACACCTTTTAATTTAGGAGTAGGGTCCCACTCATTCGATTTTCACAAAAAAAACACCGACAGAAAAGAGGAAAGATCAAGAAAATTGTGCCAAGTTGAAAGAAGACGCGCAGAAGAGCAAAAGATTAAAGGGGACTGGCGTAAGTCAGTTAACGGTGGACAGATGATGTAACAGGTGTGGAGAAAAAAGCATGAGCATGAGGTATATACTATACATAAAGGTGTTTTAGGAATTAAGCAAGAGTTTTCAATCGCCTAATAGCAATTACTCTCTATGTCCAAAAACGACGTCAAACGACAAGAGTATAACCATTATCTGTTTTGTAATAATTTCAACATTTACACAATTCAAATGGCATCTACTGGACACGCAAACACGGCTTGCTACATACAAACTAATGCAGCAAACACTGCAAGAATTTCTTAGCCGCTTCTAATTTTAACTCGCCGCATGCACAATGTGGTCAGCGTACCCGCGTAGAGCTTGGGTCAACGCCCGCTGGCTACTGATTTAAATTTCCAGCACACCCGATGTTAGAAGGATTCCGATGGGTCGATTAACATTATAGACAAATTTAAACGATGCACAGAAAACAAGGCCGTATTTGTTCACATTCAACTATGCTAAGTTACAATGTTTATGCCCAATTAACAATAAAAACGCATGCAACTACAAACCGGCTCTACATATACGTGAACATTCCAGGCAAGGCAGATCTGATGCCCGTTTTAAGTGTGAGATTGTGAGGTTCTGTCTTTACTTACTCGGGAATAGTTTTGCTTTAAAAGTCGAATTGATTGAAGACGTAGTGGGAGATTTAAACAATTAAAGCGCCAAAATGATGTAATAAAAATTGCTGCATAGAATATATAGCTAATCAAAATAGAGATCCCTAGCCCTCGAATAATCCAATTCTAATAGCATTAGGATCGGAAAAAACCAACAGTCGATCAAGGAAGACCAATAATAAAGATTATAGAGAAGGGGTCTCTAATAAGACAAGTTGAAGGAAGTGAACGCAGACCCAGCCTCTATCCTATAGTAACGTAACCTAGAAACCACCACTTTAACGTCGAAAAATGCTATCCGTTTAAGAGTGGTTGAAAGGCCAATGAAGAGATCCATGCTCAGACTATTAGTATAACAGATAAAGTCACAAATGAAGATATGCGAAGAAGAACTAGAGGAATCGAAGTTATAAAGCGCCTATTGTTTTTGAAATGGAAATGGGCAAATCATATCGCCAGACAATATTCTATAAAATGGGCCAATAAACTAACATATTGGAGGAGAGGAACAACAAAACAAAGTTCAGGAAGGCCATAAAGGAGATGGATTGAAGACGTGAAAATAGCTGGAAAAGAGTGGTTTCGTATTGCCCACGATAAGCAAAGATGGAAATCTATTACGGGAGAGATGTACATCCATCTGTGGTTCGTAGTATAGTAAAGTTGATCTAGTATAAATTTTCATAACAAATTAGAATATATAAATTCCTCTGCATGCTACTGTATAAAACGAAAGATATTTAATCATTAATATAGTAATAAAGTGGTGCCTATATGAGGTTTTGGTTCAATTCTTTAGCATAACAATATCGACCAGGATAACCCGCACTAGGCACACATGGTATTGTAATGTTTATGACTTTGTCTGGAGCTGAAGTTGTCTATAGAGCTATTTTGTGTTTGAAATTAGTTTAACTAGCTATGCAAGCATATGATTTTTTTAGTTGATTAGAGAAAGGTTCACAGACTTGAGAAAAATTTATAATCTTCGCTGCTTACTACATTTTTATAGAAATTACGTACAATTACATTTATTATTACGAGTAAATCAGTACAGACCACCTGCAAACGATACTAATTTGGTAGTATAGACAAATAACGGTAACATTTTCTAACACTAACTTCTACAAAGTGAGCTGAGGGTCAAGCGAGAATTTTGCTTTTGACGCCCGTGGACGCCTTGCCAATTTCATGAAAATCAATGTTGTAGTCTCGCCACTCCGATAGATAGCGGCCTATTATGTTGATAGAGAGGCGATATTAACACTGTTTATGTGTACTACAACAAATAACAGCATCATTCCTGTATCGACCAAAATCTTTTTAAAGCCATGGGGAAACCACCTAAGGTTACATAATACACATTGTCTCTGCTGAATATTTTGAATAAAAATTACTCCAAAAAGTGTTCAGCTTTCGAAATGAACGAAAATATAAATGTTAATTTTGTAAATTGACGATACATTATTTAGCATGACGGTGTTGGCACGACCCTGTGAGATAATTGTATCAGTAAATACAGGCTATTTCTTCGAAGTCATAAAGATCTAAAGATCAGCGAAAAGTAAATGCATTTTTTCAATCTTGAGAAGGTACTTCAACTTTGTAAAGCCAATGACAACGGTTAGAGCTGAGACAACTGTTTTGAAAAACATTTAAAATGTCGTTAACTCAGTAACATTCAAAATGCGACTTTACTTCATTTTTAATGAGAAGTGGAAAATGATAAATATCTGAAAGTTGAAATAGAAAAGGGGTTAGACAGCAAACTACTATGCGATGAAAATGAGAATAAATAAAGACTATATGAAAAGCGAAGGGATGGCTATAGAATAAATCAGAAGCTCCAACATAGAGGAAGAATGGATGTCAAGAAGTATCACAAACTTTTAGATTTAGAGAATAACTTGTAGAAAAAACAGTATGTATTGGATAGAGGTAAGATTCAATAGAGGTAAGAAGTGTTGTAAAACAAAGATTGAGAATACAGATGTAAAGACAACAGCATAATGTATAACGGAAATCAAAATACAAGTTAAGAAGGAAAAGCGTTATGGAAAAAATGCAACCGAAAATGAAAAAATTCTAAAAGTAAATAAAAAGCAAGACACAAAATGAAAAAGAAAAATTATAAGTTTGAAATGATGAAGATGATAGAGAATCTTATAAAAAACGAGAACATTAAAATAAGCAAAAGAAAACCAAAAATTTAAAGAAGTATAAAATGAAACTGCAGCCATTCTCTTCCAAAATTTCCTCTACGATTTGTACTTTGTGTTGTTTATTACGTATCATTGCTTATTTTGTTTATTTTAATTAAGTGCGTGTCTCAGCCATTTGATGTTATTTTATTTAACTGTATTAGTTACAGACAGTTGCTTACACATATTTGCCTATTCTATATGCATCGTACTTGTCTACGTAAAACTATCCTTTTTTACTTCCCTCGTCTAAAAGACGCAGCAAGTATTGTAATCACGACAAAATCACCTTCCCATATTTCTTCAGATCTTTACGTTTCAGGGTCCCTAGATAAGGAAAAAAAAGGTTTTCTCAATTCCGTCTGTCTGTCTGTCTGTCTGTCTGCCTGCTGGCGGTATAACTCAAAAACTATTTGGTGGAGGAAGACGATATTTTGTGTGCGGATTATATGTCTACCTGAAATAGAACCGAGAGAATTTCGTACAAATATATTGTTATAATATTGGTACAGGGGTTTAAAAATCAGATTAATAAGATTAAAAGAAGGCAGTATTAAAAATTACAAGGATGTATTTAGATGTGAAATAGATATCAAAATTATTAAGATGTATTTAGAAATGAAAGGAAATATAATTTATAATTTAATTAAATGAAACTAATTGAGAAACAGTAGGATTTTAACTTAATTTAATATTTAAAATAAAATTTGAAGTTAATGACAAATACCTTTTCGAAATATACTATTTAACACAGTAGGTATTAGTCATATAAAAAAGCTTTAATAGTGTGTTGGACTGGAAAACATACGCTAGATCGCTAAGGAGATAGTTTATTGAATAGAAAAAAATGTTGATAACGAAAATGATGTAATACAATTTGTAACGTTTGAAATTAAGAATTAAACCCCTTTATAAAGTTTTTAAATACATGTTTGGTAAAATAAAATAGTTTAAAATTGAAAATAAATTGGCGTGGTGAAGAAGAATAAAAACTAAAATGTTAAAAGAAAAAGATTAGCAGACTAGTTGGTTGTGAGTTGAGGCATTCGCTGTGGCTTTCAGTAGAGCAGTTTTGTAGCGTGATGAGTAGCAGAGCTGGATGTATTGGGTTTGGTAGAGGAGAGTGTTAAGTCCAATAAAAGGTAACAGAAACATCTATTTAAAATAAAAACTGAAAGAAAATAAAGAGTGAAGTGAGTTAATTTTAATTAAGGAAGTACTTACCAGTTGAGATTGTCGAATGACAATTGTAACGATGAAGTATTTGTAATTGATTTTTCAAAACTAGTTTGAAGTGTCAGTTGACAGATGTATTGAGTTGTCATATAAAATAGGAACCTCAAATTTCAGAATATAAGCAATCTAGATTATAAAGAATCCGACCTTATTTTCAGTCAAGTGTTTTTACTGAAGCTAGCAGTAAATAATTTTGATTATACATAATAAAAATACGGCAATTAAATTAATTAAAATTCAATCTAATATAAAAATTAGATTGAGAATAGACTAAAGTAAAGGTGTAAGTCAATTTTTACATAAGTTGGGCACACAAAGTGGAGCTAATCACCTTGACAATATATTTAAGGTGAACACCTTAAAATAATAAAATTTTGTTTATTTTTGCGGTAACTGAGAAATAATAATAATAATAATAAAGGGTCTTTATTTCCCAACATACGTTAATATGTACATAATTAAAGAGAATAAACGCAATACGTGTAGTTGGAAAAGCGCCGAAGATCAGATAACACTTCCACAAGGAACATGCTCCTGTTTTCCATCTTAAGCGCTAGACTTTTACATATTTACAAATAAATAGTGTACGACATAAAAAGAAAAAAAATTGCTGTTTTCACAATAACAAGTTGGATAGACTCAGTAGTTAGTAGTACTACGAGTAGTTTAGATTGGCATCCCTAGGTCAGTAAGACATTTTAAAGGTTTATAAGATATTTCTTGTAATTGTATTTAAACGAAGATACAGAGCTGGACAGTAATTAATTACTTTCTAATTAAATTACTAATTAAATTCTTTTTTGTTTATTTGCCTTGGAATTGAATTACTTTTCAAAATGCGGTAATTGTAATTGGGAATTGCCATCTTTGTTAGAAAGTACTTGAAAATTACTTTTTAAAAGTAATTAATTACTGCATTCAATTACTCAATTACTTTCGTGTAATTAAATTACTCTAAAGTATTTAAATTACTTGTGGTAATTGAATTTACTCGAGGTAATTGAATTACTTTGTGGTATTTCAATTACTGAATTACTGACCTCGATAGGGTGCTAAATCTCCAGAACGCATAAATAAGGTCTTATTAAGTTACATATTAAGCAAATCGCAGGGTATTCCCCGTGCAATATAAGCCTAATTTATTATTTCCTCTGACGAGTTGAGTAACAGCAACTTCTGCATTTTGTATAACGCGTCCACGAGCATTAGTGCGTGTATCTGTAGCTTGTAACAGTGACACTAATATTTATTGTGAGAGACGCTAAGTGTAAGACGCTATAAAAATATTTGTGGTAAGTACATTACAGATTACAATACCTACGGTAAAATAATAATTTTAAATAGCTTGATTAGACAATATTGGTTCATAATGATTATTTATTCATTTCAATTTGCTTGTTTTAAACGATCCGTGCAAGTGTAACAAACCTTAAGTCCAGAAAATTACGTTTCTGAGTGAGGAATTGAATTAAACGGACAAAATCCGATAACAACATTTAAACAGGGGAAAACACATATATAAAATATACCTAATTGCAAAATCCCATGTCTGGTTGACTCAAAAATGCATTATGGCGTATGGTAATTTTAAAACGCCGCCGCATAAGTTTACCGCATTATTGCATTGAACATTTTGTAAATTATCCATTCTTTGTCGCTTTCTTGCCTTGTAATGCTCATATGCTGCTTTGTATACTGGCACTAGTGCATAATTTTTATGGACTGCTGCAGCATATTAGCTTCGATTATTATTAAAAACCCCCTTGCTAATTACGAGACGTTCAAATATTGGCTTCTTAATGACTTTACACAAAATTCCATTTAGTTTTTTAAAAGAACAGTGTATAGTGACCCAATTTACGTAATTTCAGATATTTTATTGCCCTAAACTTAAAATCAGTAGGTATTATTAAAGATGTTAATAACATTTTGAAATTTGAAGTAAAAATATGAAAGCAACCTGAGCAATTTAATTGTCGAGCGTTCACAGTAATTTTCTTATTCGGTGTGTTCAAAAAGAAATTACTTAAGGGTTGGCCATAGAATATAAAAGTATTGGCAACATCAAGCTTTAGAATTCATGAACATAATCTCTGTTGTTGCTGTCATAAGTTTATATTATACGCTGATATCGCAATTGAAAATTCTAAAAATTGCCATATTCAACCCTTATGTAATTTCTTTTTGAACACATAGTATAAAGGTCAGTTGAATGTAAAAAGGACTTCATTGTTACGTGCTTGAGCAAATGTCTTTTGTTTTTGTATCTAAAGTACGAAGTCTTATTTCAATCAGCCGTTTTCAACTAGGTTTATCAGTCATCTGTCAACTTTCAACGGTCCCTGATCAACACCGAATTGATATTTTGTTTTAAAATTTCAGAAGTTACCTAATACATTTTTAATAACTATTTGTATTACTGGGGACGAAAATGTATCATTCCTTCCGGCAGATGTAGTTTAGTTCTTCAGAGATTGCGAGAACAGTACCTAATCAATTTATTGTAATCATGCAAGGGATGAAATTACGTTTTAGTCCAGAGTTATACATACAACACTTTTACATTTTATGATGAGACTATCTCTGGTAATCAGCTGCATTCAAAAATATTTAAATATGAAAACCAGGAGGCTAGTTGATTTATTATTAACAATAATCACATTGTCTCCCGTCTCTAATGGCAACGGCAGTCAATGTATTATGTTCCCTCCCGCTGTCATTGGAAACCAACGTATATTTTTCCTATACCCCTAACAAGCGACAGAAAATGTCACTTTCGTATAAAGGGGTAAAAAACGTATTTTCGAACAGACCCAACAAAAAATGCTCAAGTTGCTCCAATTGGATCGTTCTTCTACAAAATCTAAATAGAAATTTAATAATACATTGTTCTACAAGTTAAGAAAAGTGAAAGTTTTTCAACGTTTTATTTACGAGCGAGTGATGCAAAGGGAGTGGATTAATTTATCACGAACATGGAAAAATCACTTTTATAACATATTCAGCGTGCTATTTTTTCTAATATCATTACAAAATCTAGCCAAAATTAAATTCGACATTTCTTCATATTCGAAATTTTTTTTTATTGACAGTGAAGAACGTCGAAATCGTCAAATAAAATACGAGAAATCGGCAGTGAAGTAATCCATTGTTTTACAACTTTGTAGGTGGCTTGGCGATAGGTAAACGTCAACCGACGTCAACGTAACCTATAAAAGTTGGTTAAAATGTAACTTCGCAATTTCTCAATTTAAAAAAACAATGTAGCCCTGGGCACTGGAAGTTCCGTCTCAATCCTTGTGTGGTTTATTTGCTTTGGCCCTTCGGGCCGCGGCAACTAAATACACAATCGTGATAAAAAGCTCAACTTTAGTGATAACTTATGTGGAAAGTAATATAATAGTTATTTACTATACAAGTGGGATAACAGCATCATTAATATACGGGTGTGTAAGTTACAAACGAGTGCGTAGCACGAGTTATGTAAGCACACAAGTAGGTATATTAATGATGCATTATCACACATGTATTGTACAAAATTGTATCTACGACTGCCTAAAATTGAGTAAAGTGCATTAAGAGAAATGTCAGATATGTCATTTTCAAAAATATTTTAGTAGGCAAATGTCATTATGTCATTCATTTGACACTATTTCAGTTAGGTAATGAAGTCATTACACAACTCAGTTGCGTAATAAAAGCATTACATAACTGAGTGGTGTAATGAGCTTCATTACCTAACTGAAATAGTGTCAAATGAGTGACGTAATGAGTTACTTATCCCACTGGAGTAGATAAAAAAATATATAGATTTGAACTTCCAAGACCTTATACCTTCTTACTGAAGGGACTTTGTACTAAAGTATATTAGGTTGAATCGGTTTATTATAACCTAAGGAATCTATGCCAAATCGGTGTCCCATTTTTTTTTTTGGGACACCCTGTATAATTGTTATCCTTGAATTTATTTATTTACTTACATCTTACATCAAAACAAGCTAAAAACTTTTGCTTTTGGTGAATGGTGCATGTAGCTAGAAGATTTAATTATCAAAAAACCTTCAAGAGTGATAAAGTATTAGGTTACTATAGTTAACAAAACATAAAAATTAAGCATTTTTAGATAACGATTACGAATCGACACGACACTAATGATAGTTGCAACTTGCAACAAAATTCTACTAAATACAACTATATGACAATAATTTCTATTGAAAGTAATTGAAAAAGTAATTGATGTTGTACAATTATAATTACTAAGTAATTCGTAATTGAATTACTATTTTCTGTGAGTAATTGAATCTCTGGTAATTAAATTACTACATTGAGCGGTAATTGGTAATTAGTAATTAATTACTTTTTAAAAGTAATTTGCCCAGCTCTGCGCAGATAATGATTTTTTTTTTATTTGAGAGGGTATCGAGTTGTAAATTTTCGTGATTTGGTATGAGAACGATCGCTTAAACGATTCGGTTCGATGGGGAGGCGGAGTAAGTGTACCTTTGTAACGTATATTTATATTATGTACGTCTGTTCGAAATGAGATTTTGTTATTTAGACATTTGGAGCTTTATGGGTAATAATTTGTAGCATTCCAGTGTAATTAGCTACAAGGTTTATTATTTAATATATTCAAAATGTTGCATTTACACATACAATAATTTCCCTTAACAAGTATGCAACCCATCTTGCTTCAAAGGTTGCATACACACATAACTCCTCTTTAAGGTTTGACATTCTGATTTAGGGATTTTTGAAAATGTTATAAAAAAAGCCTTTTCCTGAATTTTTGGATATGGAGGATTCTTGCCTGTACCATCGTCGAGGTATGGCATCTTGACTCGAGGCTTTGTGAAATTTAAATATTTCTGCCGTCATCCTGCAACATACAGTTGTTATATTATGTGCATAAATTAGGAAATAATCGGCATAATAAAGTGATATTGAAGTGACCGTTATTTCTGACATTTTCCGAAGCACATGGTGCGACGTTTCTTAAGAAAGGCAGCTCACTTAGCTGGTAGGTGCAATTCTAATTATTTAATCCAGCGTCTTACCTGTGAATGCTTGTCTAGCTTTTTTTTATACCACTCTGCTCGACGGATTGAGGTTCCGACACCACCCCTTCGTCTAATCGGACCTGGTGCGCTCTCAGCTATTCCCCCAAAGAGCCTTGTTTACCTGGATGTCTTCCACCAGTTCAGCATCGCAGAGTAATCCTCTATCTTATTTGGCATACCGCACTGCTCAAACTGGTTGAGGTACCATTGCCGTCCATCTACCTTCTTGGACCTGGTGCACCATCTGCAACTCCCTCAAGGAGCCTCTGCCCCCTTGGCTGGCCTTTATTAGCTTCCTACCCCAAGTTGACCCAGTAAGTACGGTGCAGTTATTGCTCGACACTGCAGTGCACAGATGTGGCTTTCTGCGCAGCGGAAGCTCCTAAAACTTCAACTATAAACCCCTGTCCTTATCTAACTGGTTTTTTTTGACTTACCTCATTGTCAATACACCTTAAATCTTGCTAAATAACTCTAAACTGTCACTACCGATTTGCATGTAAACATTACTGCTTATCAGTATGAATTTTGAACATTTGTTATACTAAATTTTAATTATAACAGCTAATTAGATATATAGTTTTTAACAACCTATATTTTATAACCAGGGAGAGCTCTCCGATTATACTTAAGATCGGATTTAAAACATTTCATTCAATTGTTTAATTCTAATTATGTACCTATGATTTAATATATAATTTAAAAGGTACAGAATATACATTTCCGATTTTCCATTTGTAAATATAAATATATACCTATGTTATGTTAGTTAAATGCAATTATTAAATTGCTGGCGCCCACTTTGTATTTTATTGAACCTTACCCATATGTATGAAGTGAAAATACGAACCCACATTTTATTTAAATTGTTGCCGAGAAGTGAGCTAGCCGGAGAATGTGAACCTTCTGCAGGTTTGTATACTTTTAGAGGGCACACATACATTGGCACCCAACGGTCAAGGCCTTCTTTCGGTTCGGTTGACTAGAAATTACATACAACTTGGCTCAGTAAACGTTATAAGTTTTCAAAATTTTTGATATTTTCACTTTTCATAAGGGTTAACGGTTCTTAAGTAATAATTTTTGGTGTGTTCTTACAAATTGCCTCCATGATGATGAAAGTGAATTGTTTGGTTTCTGATGAGTTAGATTGGGAGTTAACCACTCGTAACTTGGACCCTGCAAATCGTAGTGTCGATGAAAAACGTAAGTTATTAAGAACACAATTAAATTTAGAGAAGCGTGACTCAACTCTAAGTTCTTCTTACCAACTTGTCACATTTAACGTTCCTCAGGAGTTAGATTTTTGCGAACATAGGTTGGCATATCTTCGAACTTTGGCCCAGACTTTTGAAAATAAACCCTTGTCTACTGAATTTGACAGATTAACTACTAAACTAGAGCACATAGACCGTCGATTAGATTATATCTCTATGTTATTAGATGATGATACTAAGCTTAAGTGGACTCACCTAAAAGACCAATTGTTAGAATTGTCAGTATCTCTTTCGGAAGTAGCTGATGGTGAAGAGATACACCATAATGATGTAATATCAATAATTCAACAATCAGAACAACCAATTCCTAGCAGTAGTATAGATCTTCCTCGAATTAATATGACTTCTGAAGCTCCATTGGATCCCATCTTTCAAGCTTCTCATAGTTCCCCACATCATAGCAGTAGAAAGGTCGAATTTGATATTTCAGAGCCTGTCGAGCGTTTTGCAAATCGATTAAAAGAATTAAATCTATCCCAAATTCCTACTTGTAGCCATCGGACGGAAGTCTCATCAAGTTCTGTAAGAGTTTCCAAATGGAATCTGAAATTTTCAGGTAACAATGCTAATCAGGGTGTTAATTCATTCATAGAAAGAGTTGAAGAATTGAGAGTAGCAAGAAACTTAACATACGAACAATTATTTTTAGAGGCAATAGATTTGTTTGATGATCAGGCATTAATTTGGTTTCGGTCTATTCGAAATAGAATTAGCAGTTGGAAAGAGATAGTAGATTTATTGAAAAAACATTACTTACCTAGCGACTATGATGATGCGCTTTGGGAGGAAATTCGTTCTCGTATACAAGGTGTTGATGAACGTCCTCATATCTTCATAGCCGTTATGATTAACCTTTTCAATAGATTAAGCTCTGTCCCACCAGAAGAAGTACAATTAAGATATATTCGGAAAAACCTACAACCATATTATAGCAATCATTTAGCGTTAATTCAAGTTCTTACTATAAACTCCTTAACTGAATATTGTCGAGAGTTAGAAGAAACGAAGAATAGAAATAAGAAGTTTCGACCTAATTTCTCATCTACTAGTTCTCCTTTAGAACCAGACTTGGCTTATAAACCTACTAGTCAATTAAAACGTCAGGTTCACTCGTCTACCACTTCTGATAAAGCACCTAAGAAATCTTTTCCTTTTAACAAAAATAGTTTTAAATCCATGAACTTTGCAAGGACCTCCTCTAATGTAACTTGTTGGAATTGTCAACAAAAAGGACACACTTACCATCGATGTGAAAAGGAGCGTACATTTTTCTGTTACGTTTGTGGAACTCCAAATGTCAATTTTAGTAATTGTCCCAAATGTACTCGTAACGTTCAAAAAAACCCGCAAGGACAAGCCTCGTCTGCAGCCCACGACGCTTAAGTCCCGAGATTTTGCAGGCTGAAACTTTAAAGTGGAAAGAGTGGTTGAAGGCTGTTGCACACTTTTATAAATACCCTCAAGTTCAGTCCATGTTTTCTCACTGCCACAGGGATAATCGACCCTTTATCAAAGTACAAATTAAGAATATTCCATTGTTAGCTCTTCTGGATTCTGGTGCTAACCAGACAATAATAGGCAAGCAGGGATTATTTTTGTTAAATAAATTTAATTTGCCATTGACTAGTACATCTAATTCTGATATGAAACTTCAAACAGCTGATGGGAACTATCAATCCATCCTAGGGTTAGTAGATTTACCTGTAACGATCGATAATGTAACTAGAGTTATTAACTGTTTAGTTTCGAACACTATCTCAGCTCCACTTACCCTTGGTGTTGATAGCTGTTATTTGTTTAACATTATCACAGATTTCAAATCAGACCAATTCCATGTTTCTAGCTTAAATAATTCATTTAAATATATTCTTGCAAAAGAGGACCTGTCTGGTGAACAAATTCGAAATTTGGAAGTCGTCATTAATAAATTTCATAGTATAAGTGGTCCTAAACTTGGTCGCACCCATATGGTCGTCCATAATATAGATACTGGAGATGCAAAACCGATTAAGCAGAGATACTATCCTATGTCACCTGTAATGCTGGATGCTGTAAATAAAGAGGTTGATACAATGTTAGAGTTGGGGGTGATTCAAAAATCTTTCTCACCTTGGAATTCTCCGATTGTAATGGTAAAAAAGAAAGATGGATCCTTAAGATTTTGTTTTGACGGTCGTCAATTAAATAAACTTACCAAAAGGGATGCTTACCCTTTACCATATGTTAATGGTATTCTTGATAGGCTACAGGACGCAAGGTTTTTAAGTTCCATCGACCTTCAAAAGGCATTTTGGCAGGTACCACTTTCCAAGAACAGTTGTGAGAAGACCGCTTTTACAGTTCCAAGTAGAGGACTATTTGAATTTACTGTTCTTCCCTTCGGCCTTAACAATAGTCCCCAAACGTTACAGAGATTAATGGATAACATTTTTGGTCCTGAGTTAGATAGCGTATTTGTATACATGGACGATATTATCATCGCTTCAAAAACTTTTTCTGAACACTTGGACACCCTAAACAAAGTTTATAATCATTTAAAGGATGCAGGGCTAACTATAAACCTCGATAAGTGTGAATTTTGTAGACCTTCTCTAACTTATTTAGGTTTCTTGGTTGACAGGGATGGTTTACGTACCGATCCTTCTAAAGTCGAAGCTATCGTTTCTTTTCCTACTCCTAAAACTTCCACGGAGGTTAAAAGATTTTTAGGAATGGCCAGCTGGTACAGAAGGTTTGTTCCAAATTTTTCAACAATCGTATCCCCGATATTAGAACTCATTAAGGGCCATCAAAAAAAGAAAGTCATTAAGTGGAATGATCGTGCAGAATTTGCGTTCCAAGAACTGAAAGGTTTATTAGTTTCAGCACCTATCTTAACTAGCCCAGATTTCACTAAACCGTTCATTATTCAGTGTGATGCTAGTGATGTTGGTTTAGGAGCAATTTTAGTGCAAGGGGAAGGTTCAAATGAAAAAGTCATTGCTTACGCCAGTCGGTCCTTAACTAGCGCTGAACAGAATTACTCTATAACCGAGAAAGAATGCTTAGCCTGCTTGTTTGGGATAGAGAAGTATCGTCCTTACATTGAACTAACACATTTTAAAATTATCACTGATCATCATGCTCTTTTGTGGTTACACAAACTTCAATCGCCAACAGGTAGATTAGCTCGTTGGACGGCTAGAATGTCGCAATACAGTTTTGACATTGAACATCGGAAAGGGAAATATAATGTTGTCCCGGATGCATTATCTAGAGCTCCTATCCCTGTTGTTAATATTAATACTATAACGTTTGGAGAGACAGAATTTTGTCCTTGGTATAGGAACATGATCATTAAAATCACACGTGACCCCATTAAATATCCTTCTTGGCGAATCGAGGATGGAATTCTCCACAAATATGTTCACAATAAACACAACATTACATCTAACCTTGTTGAATGGAAAATAGTAGTTCCTAAAACAAAACGACTAGATCTTCTTCACCAATTTCACAAGGAACCCACCTCAAGCCATCTTGGTTCATTCAAAACACTCCATAAACTTTCAGAGATTTACTATTGGCCCAAAATGAAAGCTGACGTCGCTAAATATGTACTGAAGTGTGATGTTTGTCAAGCCAGTAAATCTTCTTCACAACTTCGACCTGGTTTCATGGGAAATCAAAAAAAAATCAAATATCCTTTTCAACTAGTATCAATAGATTTGATTGGTCCTTTACCTAGATCCACAAAAGGTTACACTTCTATCTTGGTTGTGACCGATTGGTTCACCAAATTCGTGCAAGTTCAACCTCTTAGGAAGGCAACTGCCTCTTCTATCGTTAGGTTTCTCGAAAACGATGTCTTCCTAATGTTTGGTGTACCACAAATCATCATGTGTGATAACGGACCCCAATTTATTGGTGGAGCTTTTCTAAAACTAGTGGAAAAATATAAGGTTCAGAAGGTGTGGTATAATGCGTCTTACCATGCTCAAGTGAATCCTGTGGAGCGTACGAATAGGATTATCACCACTGCTATTCGCTCATACGTGCAAGAAAATCATAGACTTTGGGACGCTCAGATTTTTAAAATAGCCCATGCAATTAGGAATGCTGTCCATGAAGTTACGGGTTATACCCCCTCTTTCCTTAATTTCGGTAGGACTGTTCCCGCTCATGGTGATTATTATGGTCGCCTAGCGAATCTGAAAAAGGCAGATATATCTTTAGACACCCGAGAACAATTGGTGAAGGATGTCAATGAACTTTCTCCCCTTTACAATGAAGTCATTGCAAAATTGAACAAAGCTTATGAGCGTAATAAACATTACTATAATTTAAGGAAAAGGGCCTTACATTTTAAGAAAGGTGAAATAGTGTGGAAACGCAATCCAGTTTTGTCAGATGCCTCCAAAGGTTTTGCTCGGAAGTTAGCTCCTAAATATGTTAAAGCCAAAATTGCCGAAGTAACAGGTACTGTAACATATCGTTTAGTTGATTTAAATGGTAAAAACTTAGGGGTGTGGCATATAAAAGATTTAAAACCCGGTACTGATAACGAATTTAATTTTCCCGACGACGACTCTTAATCAGTTTCTTGTATATAGATATTTTTGGTGAAGGTATTAATTTCATTATTCGCTGTAGGTGTGGTACTTTTGATGGATTTGATTAGTTACCTATTCTACTTTTCCGTCTAATTGTCAGAGTTGTGGCATAGCACTTCTCTGCTGTACCCTATGTGGTGCAGTAATTTTTTTTTGGGTAAATACTCTGTCCAATGTGATGGAATGATCCAGTAACGTGAATATGATACGTTATTAGAAGTTTAGATAGCTTCAAGACGTGTGCAGGTCAGGCAAGATCATTATGAGCTTTTTAATATAGACTATGCGTCTAAAGCTAGTTCCTTGCATTTCCCTTGAATTTGCAGAAATGGTTTATTTCTGGCACAGGAACTTTGTGATGGAATTTCATCTTACGAGATTCTTTTGGGCAATTATGATTAGGTAAAGTAACTTAAGTGCTTCCTTACAGCATAGCATTATATATCCTTTAATCATTTTCTTTGTTTATTTTGAAAGGGTTAGTTAATAAGTATTTGTGTACTTACGATTATTTAGTCCACCGGCGCAGCTTTTCCACCTCGCAGCGACGGACTGAGTAACTTGTGTTGTCCCAGTAGATTAGATATAAGTAGTTTAGCATAGTATTCTAGGTCTCTAAGTTAGCTTACTTATAGTTCTTTTAGTTGAAGGATAACATCTTTTGGTTGGGTTTTATGAAATGGAATATTCTGGTATCTGAGACGTTGTCTTTTTCTGTTCTTTTTTCTTGTGAAGGGATAGTGTAGCATTCCAGTGTAATTAGCTACAAGGTTTATTATTTAATATATTCAAAATGTTGCATTTACACATACAATAATTTCCCTTAACAAGTATGCAACCCATCTTGCTTCAAAGGTTGCATACACACATAACTCCTCTTTAAGGTTTGACATTCTGATTTAGGGATTTTTGAAAATGTTATAAAAAAAGCCTTTTCCTGAATTTTTGGATATGGAGGATTCTTGCCTGTACCATCGTCGAGGTATGGCATCTTGACTCGAGGCTTTGTGAAATTTAAATATTTCTGCCGTCATCCTGCAACATACAGTTGTTATATTATGTGCATAAATTAGGAAATAATCGGCATAATAAAGTGATATTGAAGTGACCGTTATTTCTGACATTTTCCGAAGCACATGGTGCGACGTTTCTTAAGAAAGGCAGCTCACTTAGCTGGTAGGTGCAATTCTAATTATTTAATCCAGCGTCTTACCTGTGAATGCTTGTCTAGCTTTTTTTTATACCACTCTGCTCGACGGATTGAGGTTCCGACACCACCCCTTCGTCTAATCGGACCTGGTGCGCTCTCAGCTATTCCCCCAAAGAGCCTTGTTTACCTGGATGTCTTCCACCAGTTCAGCATCGCAGAGTAATCCTCTATCTTATTTGGCATACCGCACTGCTCAAACTGGTTGAGGTACCATTGCCGTCCATCTACCTTCTTGGACCTGGTGCACCATCTGCAACTCCCTCAAGGAGCCTCTGCCCCCTTGGCTGGCCTTTATTAGCTTCCTACCCCAAGTTGACCCAGTAAGTACGGTGCAGTTATTGCTCGACACTGCAGTGCACAGATGTGGCTTTCTGCGCAGCGGAAGCTCCTAAAACTTCAACTATAAACCCCTGTCCTTATCTAACTGGTTTTTTTTGACTTACCTCATTGTCAATACACCTTAAATCTTGCTAAATAACTCTAAACTGTCACTACCGATTTGCATGTAAACATTACTGCTTATCAGTATGAATTTTGAACATTTGTTATACTAAATTTTAATTATAACAGCTAATTAGATATATAGTTTTTAACAACCTATATTTTATAACCAGGGAGAGCTCTCCGATTATACTTAAGATCGGATTTAAAACATTTCATTCAATTGTTTAATTCTAATTATGTACCTATGATTTAATATATAATTTAAAAGGTACAGAATATACATTTCCGATTTTCCATTTGTAAATATAAATATATACCTATGTTATGTTAGTTAAATGCAATTATTAAATTGCTGGCGCCCACTTTGTATTTTATTGAACCTTACCCATATGTATGAAGTGAAAATACGAACCCACATTTTATTTAAATTGTTGCCGAGAAGTGAGCTAGCCGGAGAATGTGAACCTTCTGCAGGTTTGTATACTTTTAGAGGGCACAAATTTTATGAAATAAGCAAGCTGAATGTAGCAAACGCCGCTTAGACATATTTAGCCACTTAATCTCAGGCAGTTTATGTGAGACATGATGTCTACGTCTTATCCCAAAAATTAATCGTAGACAAGAGTTTTGAACTACCTGAATTCTGGCGCATCTTCGGCATCTATGCACGGGCCATATACAGTATCAGCAAAGTTAAATTTGGACAGCACTAAAGACTCGCAGAGCATAATTTTAACTTTTCGATTGAGAAAATGTCTGTTGTTATATATCATTTTTAGATTTGTGTATGCCAGTCGGATGCAATTACTAATGTGAGGCTTAAATTTTAAAGAAGTATCAAAAATTAGTCCTAAATTCTTGGCTTTTTCAACAGGAGCTATATTATGACCGTCTACATTTATCTGTAGTCTATTTGCAAGTTCAGATCTGACATTAAGTTGTCCAAATAACAAAACTGAGGTTTTAGAAGCGTTAATGTTTAAAGAATGTAATTTACATTTCTCGATTAAAGTATTGATATCTCGGTTAATTTTGTTAACTGCATCTGCATAGTTATGTGGGTAGAAAGAGTAGTACAGCTGTGTATCGTCGGCATAGCAGTGCATATTACAATGTACAATAAAGCTCCATAAGTGGGAGGTATAAAGAGTATATAACAAGGGACTTATTATTGATCCCTGCGGAACCCCCGATAACACACCGACAGGGACAGACATTTTATCATCAATTTTTACTCTTTGGGTCCTTCTTGCTAGATAACACTGAAAAAAGCCAATAGCTTTTCTACCTAGACCAATAGCTTGTAATATTGTTAAGAGTATTTCATGATTTATTGTATCGAATGCTTTTGTAAAATTACTAATTAAATTCTTTTTTGTTTATTTGCCTTGGAATTGAATTACTTTTCAAAATGCGGTAATTGTAATTGGGAATTGCCATCTTTGTTAGAAAGTACTTGAAAATTACTTTTTAAAAGTAATTAATTACTGCATTCAATTACTCAATTACTTTCGTGTAATTAAATTACTCTAAAGTATTTAAATTACTTGTGGTAATTGAATTTACTCGAGGTAATTGAATTACTTTGTGGTATTTCAATTACTGAATTACTGACCTCGATAGGGTGCTAAATCTCCAGAACGCATAAATAAGGTCTTATTAAGTTACATATTAAGCAAATCGCAGGGTATTCCCCGTGCAATATAAGCCTAATTTATTATTTCCTCTGACGAGTTGAGTAACAGCAACTTCTGCATTTTGTATAACGCGTCCACGAGCATTAGTGCGTGTATCTGTAGCTTGTAACAGTGACACTAATATTTATTGTGAGAGACGCTAAGTGTAAGACGCTATAAAAATATTTGTGGTAAGTACATTACAGATTACAATACCTACGGTAAAATAATAATTTTAAATAGCTTGATTAGACAATATTGGTTCATAATGATTATTTATTCATTTCAATTTGCTTGTTTTAAACGATCCGTGCAAGTGTAACAAACCTTAAGTCCAGAAAATTACGTTTCTGAGTGAGGAATTGAATTAAACGGACAAAATCCGATAACAACATTTAAACAGGGGAAAACACATATATAAAATATACCTAATTGCAAAATCCCATGTCTGGTTGACTCAAAAATGCATTATGGCGTATGGTAATTTTAAAACGCCGCCGCATAAGTTTACCGCATTATTGCATTGAACATTTTGTAAATTATCCATTCTTTGTCGCTTTCTTGCCTTGTAATGCTCATATGCTGCTTTGTATACTGGCACTAGTGCATAATTTTTATGGACTGCTGCAGCATATTAGCTTCGATTATTATTAAAAACCCCCTTGCTAATTACGAGACGTTCAAATATTGGCTTCTTAATGACTTTACACAAAATTCCATTTAGTTTTTTAAAAGAACAGTGTATAGTGACCCAATTTACGTAATTTCAGATATTTTATTGCCCTAAACTTAAAATCAGTAGGTATTATTAAAGATGTTAATAACATTTTGAAATTTGAAGTAAAAATATGAAAGCAACCTGAGCAATTTAATTGTCGAGCGTTCACAGTAATTTTCTTATTCGGTGTGTTCAAAAAGAAATTACTTAAGGGTTGGCCATAGAATATAAAAGTATTGGCAACATCAAGCTTTAGAATTCATGAACATAATCTCTGTTGTTGCTGTCATAAGTTTATATTATACGCTGATATCGCAATTGAAAATTCTAAAAATTGCCATATTCAACCCTTATGTAATTTCTTTTTGAACACATAGTATAAAGGTCAGTTGAATGTAAAAAGGACTTCATTGTTACGTGCTTGAGCAAATGTCTTTTGTTTTTGTATCTAAAGTACGAAGTCTTATTTCAATCAGCCGTTTTCAACTAGGTTTATCAGTCATCTGTCAACTTTCAACGGTCCCTGATCAACACCGAATTGATATTTTGTTTTAAAATTTCAGAAGTTACCTAATACATTTTTAATAACTATTTGTATTACTGGGGACGAAAATGTATCATTCCTTCCGGCAGATGTAGTTTAGTTCTTCAGAGATTGCGAGAACAGTACCTAATCAATTTATTGTAATCATGCAAGGGATGAAATTACGTTTTAGTCCAGAGTTATACATACAACACTTTTACATTTTATGATGAGACTATCTCTGGTAATCAGCTGCATTCAAAAATATTTAAATATGAAAACCAGGAGGCTAGTTGATTTATTATTAACAATAATCACATTGTCTCCCGTCTCTAATGGCAACGGCAGTCAATGCATTATGTTCCCTCCCGCTGTCATTGGAAACCAACGTATATTTTTCCTATACCCCTAACAAGCGACAGAAAATGTCACTTTCGTATAAAGGGGTAAAAAAAGTATTTTCGAACAGACCCAACAAAAAATGCTCAAGTTGCTCCAATTGGATCGTTCTTCTACAAAATCTAAATAGAAATTTAATAATACATTGTTCTACAAGTTAAGAAAAGTGAAAGTTTTTCAACGTTTTATTTACGAGCGAGTGATGCAAAGGGAGTGGATTAATTTATCACGAACATGGAAAAATCACTTTTATAACATATTCAGCGTGCTATTTTTTCTAATATCATTACAAAATCTAGCCAAAATTAAATTCGACATTTCTTCATATTCGAAATTTTTTTTTATTGACAGTGAAGAACGTCGAAATCGTCAAATAAAATACGAGAAATCGGCAGTGAAGTAATCCATTGTTTTACAACTTTGTAGGTGGCTTGGCGATAGGTAAACGTCAACCGACGTCAACGTAACCTATAAAAGTTGGTTAAAATGTAACTTCGCAATTTCTCAATTTAAAAAAACAATGTAGCCCTGGGCACTGGAAGTTCCGTCTCAATCCTTGTGTGGTTTATTTGCTTTGGCCCTTCGGGCCGCGGCAACTAAATACACAATCGTGATAAAAAGCTCAACTTTAATGATAACTTATGTGGAAAGTAATATAATAGTTATTTACTATACAAGTGGGATAACAGCATCATTAATATACGGGTGTGTAAGTTACAAACGAGTGCGTAGCACGAGTTATGTAAGCACACAAGTAGGTATATTAATGATGCATTATCACACATGTATTGTACAAAATTGTATCTACGACTGCCTAAAATTGAGTAAAGTGCATTAAGAGAAATGTCAGATATGTCATTTTCAAAAATATTTTAGTAGGCAAATGTCATTATGTCATTCATTTGACACTATTTCAGTTAGGTAATGAAGTCATTACACAACTCAGTTGCGTAATAAAAGCATTACATAACTGAGTGGTGTAATGAGCTTCATTACCTAACTGAAATAGTGTCAAATGAGTGACGTAATGAGTTACTTATCCCACTGGAGTAGATAAAAAAATATATAGATTTGAACTTCCAAGACCTTATACCTTCTTACTGAAGGGACTTTGTACTAAAGTATATTAGGTTGAATCGGTTTATTATAACCTAAGGAATCTATGCCAAATCGGTGTCCCATTTTTTTTTTGGGACACCCTGTATAATTGTTATCCTTGAATTTATTTATTTACTTACATCTTACATCAAAACAAGCTAAAAACTTTTGCTTTTGGTGAATGGTGCATGTAGCTAGAAGATTTAATTATCAAAAAACCTTCAAGAGTGATAAAGTATTAGGTTACTATAGTTAACAAAACATAAAAATTAAGCATTTTTAGATAACGATTACGAATCGACACGACACTAATGATAGTTGCAACTTGCAACAAAATTCTACTAAATACAACTATATGACAATAATTTCTATTGAAAGTAATTGAAAAAGTAATTGATGTTGTACAATTATAATTACTAAGTAATTCGTAATTGAATTACTATTTTCTGTGAGTAATTGAATCTCTGGTAATTAAATTACTACATTGAGCGGTAATTGGTAATTAGTAATTAATTACTTTTTAAAAGTAATTTGCCCAGCTCTGCGCAGATAATGATTTTTTTTTATTTGAGAGGGTATCGAGTTGTAAATTTTCGTGATTTGGTATGAGAACGATCGCTTAAACGATTCGGTTCGATGGGGAGGCGGAGTAAGTGTACCTTTGTAACGTATATTTATATTATGTACGTCTGTTCGAAATGAGATTTTGTTATTTAGACATTTGGAGCTTTATGGGTAATAATTTTATGAAATAAGCAAGCTGAATGTAGCAAACGCCGCTTAGACATATTTAGCCACTTAATCTCAGACAGTTTATGTGAGACATGATGTCTACGTCTTATCCCAAAAATTAATCGTAGACAAGAGTTTTGAACTACCTGAATTCTGGCGCATCTTCGGCATCTATGCACGGGCCATATACAGTATCAGCAAAGTTAAATTTGGACAGCACTAAAGACTCGCAGAGCATAATTTTAACTTTTCGATTGAGAAAATGTCTGTTGTTATATATCATTTTTAGATTTGTGTATGCCAGTCGGATGCAATTACTAATGTGAGGCTTAAATTTTAAAGAAGTATCAAAAATTAGTCCTAAATTCTTGGCTTTTTCAACAGGAGCTATATTATGACCGTCTACATTTATCTGTAGTCTATTTGCAAGTTCAGATCTGACATTAAGTTGTCCAAATAACAAAACTGAGGTTTTAGAAGCGTTAATGTTTAAAGAATGTAATTTACATTTCTCGATTAAAGTATTGATATCTCGGTTAATTTTGTTAACTGCATCTGCATAGTTATGTGGGTAGAAAGAGTAGTACAGCTGTGTATCGTCGGCATAGCAGTGCATATTACAATGTACAATAAAGCTCCATAAGTGGGAGGTATAAAGAGTATACAACAAGGGACTTATTATTGATCCCTGCGGAACCCCCGATAACACACCGACAGGGACAGACATTTTATCATCAATTTTTACTCTTTGGGTCCTTCTTGCTAGATAACACTGAAAAAAGCCAATAGCTTTTCTACCTAGACCAATAGCTTGTAATATTGTTAAGAGTATTTCATGATTTATTGTATCGAATGCTTTTGTAAAATCGATAAGAAATAGATAAAAATGACTATTCAACTCACTTGTCATCTATCAAAAACTGACCAATAAAAATACAAGATTTGGCGTTTTTGAACCAATAAAAATGAACTATAGTCAAAATTATACCCATTCGGAGTCACGTGACTTTTGTCTGTCTCTGTTCATCTTTAGTAAAATAGATGAAATGGAAGAAATTTGAAAAAAGGCATGTCGATTCATAAAATTAATTTTAAAAATTTGACGTTTCTAATCTGTCAGATTATATTTTTCGTGTAAGTTATTGAGATAAGGGTAATAAAACCTAAAATTGTTGAGCCGAAAACTGGAAATTAAAAGAAACCATCGGACATGCGGTATAACGAGCAGTCACAACAATTAATTTGAATATTATGCGTTTTTTTTTATGAAGAGTACAATATTAATAATAGTAAATCAACAGTTTCACCCTCCAACGCTGTTCGCCGTGCTTCTCTTGCGTTAAATATCTCGGAGAGCACAATTTACCGAAAATATGAGCCAGAAAGTGAAGAATGCAAAAACGGAAGTCGACGAAGCAGTCAAGACACTGTATATAAAATGTATGTAGCTAAAGAATTTGTAACCATAAAAAATCTAAAAAATGCTTGGTTGAAGAATCTGGAGATTTTTCACATTCAGTTTCTTCCCTAAATAGATTGTGCAAGGAAATAGGCTTCAAATGGCAATGTTCTATAACAGAATATGCATGTACAGAAATTGACTTAAAATTTGCTGTACGCAGCAGGTTTTTAATGTAGCAGCTGACATATCTTTATTATATTTACATTTTACGACATGTTATGTTTTCTTTAACCTGTAAATTCAGTTTGATTTCATATAAGAGAATAAACCCGTAGCAACCTTGTTTTAGAAATTGGCATATGTCAGGATAACCTACAAAACGGAATGTCATTTATTTCCCTAAAATTGCATTTTTAAGAATCGACATACGTAAAATTACTAGATTATCACGTGACTCCGAATGGGTATAAATTTGACTATATATGAACAATTTTCACTAGTGAAAATAATCGACAATTTTCACTAGTGGTATAGTGAATATTTTTTGACAATTTTCACTAGTGAAAATAATCGACAATTTTCACTAGTGGTGTAGTGAATATTTTTTGACAATTTTCACTAGTGAAAATAATCGACAATTTTCACTAGTGGTATAGTGAATATTTTTTGACAATTTTCACTAGTGAAAATAATCGACAATTTTCACTAGTGGTGTAGTGAATATTGTAAACAAATTTGATTTTTATTAGAAAAAGTCAGTATTAGTGTTCTGTTATTATAGAAATTGCGTAGTTTCGTGCTAGATTTACTGAAAACTAATTTGAAAAAGTAGTTTGGTTCATTGAATAGTCCATCGAATGCCATTCTTAGTCAAAGTTAGGTAGAATATTTTTGCGGTGGTATCACTACTCATGTCCATTGCGCTTAGGATTAGGACTCGTGCTAGCGCACTCGTCCTAATCGAGCCTAAGCGCAATGGACATTCGTAATACCACAGCAAAAATATTCGACATAACTTTGACTACTCATGGTATTATAAGTGATAATTTGCACATATGTCAGGCTTTACACTTGACAACAGATGTAGGGTAATTGTTGTAAAAAACAAAAATGGGCAAGAATACGCTGTTGAATGTAAGGCACTTGCTGCTCAGCGATGCAAGGCAGAGCTCCGTGGCACGATGCGATCAACGACTGCGCGTACAGCGGTCTGCTTCATTTCGGTTTAAATGTATTGCGTAGGCGCTGAAATCACACTGAGTTCAATTCCCGTCTGCAATACTTTTTTTATTTGCAAATTGATATAGTTTGCATTACCAAATATTTTCTTTTATTGTTTCAGTAATATTAGGAACGTTAAGATACGTTTACCCCTAGTTGCCTGAGCACCTTAAAAAATAAAATTTTGTTTATTTTTGCGTTCACTGAGAAATAGATAAACGTAATAACTTGCACCTAGGACAGGCTTTACACTTGACAAAAATGAGACCCAACAGATACAGGGTAGTGTTTAAAAACAAAAATGGGCAAGAATAAGCTCTTGCATGTGATGCAGTTGCTACGCGACAATATCAAGCGAAGCTCCATGGCAAGATGTGATCGAAGGGTGCGCGGCCCGCTACCTGCAAAATTTCGTTTAAATGCGTTCTGTAGGCGCTGAGTTCGAATACCGTCTGCAATAGTTTTTTTTATTGCAAATTGATTTAATTTGCATTACCGAGTGTTTTCTTTTATTGTTTCAGTAGTTTAAGCTAGAACTATTGTCGCGTATGGTCTCTTTCATATGTTTTGGTTTCAATAATTCTTGTTTGTCTCTTTAGTCGAGTCTCATATGCATCTAGTTCGGTATCTCGATATGGTACACTTTTACCTTTCCAAAACGCAAGTCTATCTTTCATTTATATTGTTATGCTAAGGTCCCTCTCTTTATATTTAGTTGTTAAGTTTTCTATGAACGAAATTAAATAGTATTTAAGCTTTTTGAGAACTCTTTCAGGATGGTCCGCCAATCTAGTTACTTGATAGTTGCTATTTTATTTTTTATATGAACTGAAATTAATTAATGACACTTGCTGTCAACTACAATTTCAAATCGTGTTCAATGACACTTTCTATTCAACATGACAAAATAAAATCCTTTACAATGTTATGTGACCCAATAATGTTTATGATAAGTATTCAATTATGTTTTAATAAACCTTTCTAATTGTCTCTTATTTCAGATTACCTCAATTCAACTTATTATGCACCCACCTGGATTACTTGCTTTGTAGACCAACTCAAAATTACCTTGGTATGATTCTGTCCTGCTATCTGAACTCCTTCACACCTCAGCCACAATGCACTGGTCACTAACAAACCGCTCCAACCTGCAACACCCCAAGGTGCTGGCAGATACCTGTTCCTCTTCTATCCCCTGTACAACTGTCACTCCTACAACTTCCCTCTGTCCAACTTCTCCATGGTAAGCATACTTCCACATATGATTGTAAAGTAACCTTGTATTTCCTTAGATCCTCCTACAACCACACACGTTGTCAGCATCCAGCAGAAATCGCAACCTCGAACAGCTCCCTCGTCAAAGCAAGTCAACTGGTCCCTGTCAATTGGTCCTTGTCCAAATGGTCCTTACTTCCCAAGCGAAGTCCACGAAAACTCCACCAACTTGCAATCCTCTACTTAATGTAAATATTTATTACTTGTAATACAAAATCCATTCAATTATATCCAATTCCTATTCTTCTTGCTTCTTGTAATTGTTATTATGTAGTTATACCATATTCAAAATTCTCTTGCATTATTCTCATTTTATACTCGTAATATTTTAATTAATTCCACCTTGTAGATTTATATTATCAACCCTTTTATATAACCAGCACACAAATTAAATAAATACGGCCAAATTTCTAATTTATTTTTACCAAAACGATCCAAATTACACGTTGTTTTTCAATCTGTTATTTTTCAATAATCAAACAAATTTTTATTTCTATGCTAAACTACCATTATTTCTGCCTGCTACACATTATATTAATCTGAATGTTATCCACTAACTTACTAACTTACCCAATAACCAGAAGAGGAAACGGTGTATTTGTAATTGGCAATACGTAGTTTAGTATTTTCATACACCCACTGTGTTTTCTCAATATAACCAATCTTTTTCAAATTTTGCATACTGGTACCGGGTGGCCATAAATATCTGCGATCCCGGTACCCATGGAATTAGCTATTCATAAATGTTGGTTAAAAAAATATATTTCAATTATAATAATAAATTATAGGAATTTGTAATCATTTTAACACGTAATAATGTCAGTTGTGATGACATGAATTACATTTGATATATAAATTAGGTAGTTAAATTTATAACATGCCTAGAATATATAAAAGTAAAAACAAGCGAGTGAAATATGATGATGGGGCTCTGCAGATGGCTTTCGCCATCACGTAAACATACCTTAAGAAATGTAGCCGAGAGGTATAATATTCCGAAATCCACTTTAGGAAAATATAAAGGGGTTGAAAATATTTCAAATATCCATGTAGGTGCTGCCAGAAAAACAAAATTGCCAAAAGAAGACGAAGATGCTTTAGCAAAATACCTTTATAAAAGTGGTAAATATATTGCTACGGCTTAACCAAGGCTGAAATGTTGCGATTTATAAAAGAGTTCTGTGAGGCTACTCAACTAACTTGGAATGAATTAGGGCATGGTCGCGAGTGGTACGAAGGATTTATGAAAAGGCACCCTCAGATTTCTGTTCGCAAAGGTGAAAGCATGAGTTCACAGCGTTTGAGGGGAGCAGATCCATTCGTAATAAAAGAGTGGTATCAACTATTACAGAGTTTATATGAAAAGGAGAACATTTCTGTTACAGATAGACACCTTGTATTTAATTGCGATGAGACAGGGTTTTGCCATGACCCGAAAGATGTAACACTTATTGCACCCAAAGGACAAAAGAGAGTTTCGAAAAACATTGCAGGCTCCGGCAAGAAGAACACCACTGTCCTAGCGTGTGGAAATCCTAGTGGTGAAAAGCTGCCACCCTTTATAACTTTAGAGGCAAATATGTTTGGCAGAACTGGATATGTAATGAAGATTATCCAGGTACTTTGTACACAGCACAAAAAAAGGGATGATGGAAGGTGACCTGTTTTTTAATGGTTTACAGATGCTTTCCTACCTTTTGTAAAATCGATTGAAGAAAGGGGTGGTAAAAAAGCGATCCTAATATATGACGGTGCAAGTATTCATACCAGTTATAGGTTATCTAAATCTGCAATAGATAATAGAGTCATCTTGATAAAGTTACCTCCCAATGTATTTCATTACGTGCAACCTCTTGATCAATGTGATTTTAATCCAATTAAGACAATGTGGAACAGGTTAATGATTGATTTTAATAGAGAATTTCCTGGAAAATTAGTGCCCAATGAGTTCTCTAAAAAAAATAAAATAATATGGGAACAAACTTTTAAATCGGAATATTTAATTCTGGATTTAGAGCTACCGGACTTTTTCCAGTAAATTTTAACAAGTTCCCTGAGGAAGGTTTGATCCTGTGAAATTTAAGAGATATGAAATCAGAGATCAAGAAGTCAATACTAACAACCCAGAACCAGATAAAAACCAATCATAAGGACAAAATTAACTGAAAACCTGTCCAAAATAGCTCTGAATCTAAAAAGAGAAAAAGGGTAACTGATAATGTAGGAACTGTATTAACATCTACACTGCCCTGAAAATACTTAAAGATATGGAAGATAAAGAAAATGAAAAACCCAAGAATAACGGTAAAAAGCAGCTAAAGGAAGAGACTGAAAAAATAAAAGGACGACCGAAAAGAAGAAAGTAGTAGTAAAACGTAAAATCCGAAAGCTATTACTTCGTCTGAATCTTCAGGAGCTGAAATGGTTTTAGAAAGCGAGTTTGAAGGAGAAGAGTTCAGAGAAGATGAAAATGAAGATGTAGAAGAAAATGTTATAAATGGTTGTGCAACTGGAACTGTAAACAACATCCACCATGGTAGTGTTCTTCTAGTAGAATTCATATACAATCGCAACACAAAGAAGAAATCTGTTAAAACATTTTTGCTCAAATTTTAGATTCAAATTTGAATGATCAGTACCGAATCAGTTGTTTACGAAACTACAAAGAAAAACGAAATACATATGTATTCCCCCAAATACTCGATGTAAACATAATTGAATATATTCAAATAAAATCTTTACTACCCGAACCAAAAATGTATAGAGGACGCCATATTTTTTCTAACGTACGTTAGATTAGGTATAAACTGTACGTTTTAATTTCCTTCAAATATACAAATGAATATACCTACTTAAGGTTTTTTTCTGTTCTATATTTACCTTTATTACCTATGTCTAAAACAATTATTCTTTAAGAATAATAATAAGGTTTTTTATAACAAATAATATTCAATTTAGTGATGAATTTGGTGCCTTTGTTTATTTAAACATGAATAACTTTTTTAAATTAACTGTGACAAATGAAACAAAAAGCTGTTAATTGTGTACGTTTAGGGCATGTCCCTTATTACCCGCAATGAATGAATAATGAATTAAGAAGCAAATGGCAGAGTAAGTCTACTATTACCCCCTGGGGGAAATAGTGGACAACAACAACAAAAAATGTATTTTTATCTACCGATTGACCAGTAAAGTATATTCAATTAAAGTTGTACTTTTGGAGTCATACATCGAGGTAAGTTCCCTGAATTAATTTGAATTTTTTAATGTTAATGGTTTCAAAGAAAAACAAAAGCGTGTCCGCTATTAGCCCTTAAGTTCACAATTACCCTCCGCTCCCCTACTTGTATAAAACATGAGTTGTATAAGCTAGGTACTAAATGAGTGTTGTTTATGTCATTAATAAACACCTGCATTTCCTGTTATTTTAATGTCATAAAAAGTTGATTCCATCCAATATTCTCCTTATTTGACTCTGCCAATGGTTGTTGGAATTAAACATGAGAAAAGTGTTGATACAAAAACCCTTTCTCGAGGCAGTATTCGGTAAAAAAACATTTTTTCCAGCAAATAAACTTTATTAATTGTATATATGACACAAAAGTATTAAAAACTATACAAAACGACTGTCGTGACATACTTTATTGTCTACTAAACAAGGTCAACATTTAAAATTGAAATTTAAAATTTTAAATGTATTTCGTATTATTTCAACCCAATTATATACGCCTGAATTAAAATTCTGGCAATTTCGACAAAATCACATCCATCGTTTGGTCCGAATAAAATCTCTTCCAAGGCTCCACCCGTATTTAAGTATATAACAATTCAATTATCAATATCTAAGACAATAAATAATAAAATTCAATTTTTCCAGTCATCCGCTGTTAGCTTACGTACGTATAAATAATCACATCATATGTTACATCAAAAAGCTTACATATCCTGTCAGCTCTTTTCAAGATGCTTACATTTTTTCTTGGTACAAAACCAACATTTTTATAATCAACTTAATACACTTGCTAAAAGCTGACAACAATAACGTATGTAACCAAAGTTTTGGCACAGTCTTTTACATTAGTAAATTCATAATGCATTATCGATATCTAGTCACCACCGAAAATAAAAATGCAGATTATGTCAGCTAGGTAGTATTCATGTCATTTCGTTTATTAATTTACCAGGTCTTATAAGACAAGAAGACGTAATAGATATTTATACATTAAGGAAGATATGAATATGTCCAGTGATGCATACAATATTTATTTATTAGCATATTAGTAATATTAGTATGGAATTTCAAAATATCATAAGGGTCATATTTAAAATACCAATCTGTAAGTAACATCAAGGATTGTCTAAATGTATGGTTGCTAAGATGCTGTTAGTAGTTGCATGGTTACCATGAGATTGAGTGAGAAATATTTTAAAATCCCTAGGCATTATGAGCAGCTTTTCATATTTTATATCTATGATGAAAATGAACTATATCATGTTGCTAGTAAATAAAATTATTTAGAAATTAATTGGCCATTTTTCGAAACAAAACATTTCCCGTAGAACCATTTTTCGTACAATTAGCGATTGTGACGAAGAAATTCCAGGTATGAATTCATCGAAGCGTCAATATAAGGACCAGTTATGAATACCAACCTATCTCAAGCAATGCGATATGAATGTTTCAGTCATCCAAAGACTAACGTGTTAAGTTCGAGTTAAAATGCGTCCTATAGAAGAACATGGGCCCCTATCAATACTTTAGTTTTGTTTTTATAATTTTTAGTGATTTCTAAAACTGGTAATATATAATATAAAATATAATAAATAAAGTTAAACAATAAACTTTTTACTTGCTTTAGAACTTTGTGCCAAAATTTTTGTTACATACATTAAGTAACAAATAAACGTTAAATATTACATGTTAATATATAAAGTGACTAAAGTAACGCAAATGTTATTATGCAGCCTTCAGCGATTACTTATGATTATGAGTATTACGTTTGAATGTAGTCGTATGAGTTCTAATATTCGACGCCATTTTAATTTATTTCTTTAAAATCAGGCTGATGTATTTTAATAACAACCCAGCGTAACAACTAATTTTGGAATTTCACTTACTATAAAAAGACTTTAAAAGTCACTTGCAATTTCAGATTTAGAAAAACCATTCCTTCATATTAGTGATGGATATAGTAAACGACTACCTTCGATGATAATATTATTAGAGCAACGAGTGTAGTTTTAATTTCATTTTTGTGTAATTATTACTTCTTAACCTACAATTATCAATTTAATTTTTAATAAAGTTTTTAATATTCATTCTAGTAGATTTCATCATTTAGAAGTAGGCACCTTCATATATTTACAAAGGCTACCAAACAAACATGTGCCATACAACTAAAACAATACATTTCAAATTTATTTTTCATACAATATGTATGTATGTATTATCATCGTTAACCTCGTTTTACCTTTCGGTGTAGACGCTGGTGCTTTATGTGCTTGCATCTAACGGTACAATGCTCAACTTGTCCCGGATTCGGGTTACAAAGTTGAAGCGCGCCTTTTGTGCTTGCACAGCAACCATTGTGTGAAGTGTGTGTCATGTTGATGTGTTGACCTTGTTACTCTATCTCTTAGGTCTGTGGTTCTGAGTAGAGCACAGTTAATTTGATGCCCAACTGTGAATGGTCTCACCGAGCCCGATTCCAATCGTCAAGGCTAAGGAGAAATTCCGGCCCCCGCAGGATTCGAACCGAGGACTTGCTTACTAGCAAGCCTAGCGCTACCCAACTGCGCTACCCGGCTTCTTTTCATACATCAACAGCCATATAAATCACTTAATACCAATTTCACTGAACGCAAAAGTAACTGATCGTTAGAATTAAAAGGTTTTTGGTATTCAAACTAACTAAAAGGCAAAAGAAAATCAAAGAATTTCGTAAAACTTCCCACCAAATTGTCCTACGAATGGGTGTAGTCGCTTTTTCAGCGAACTGAAAATTACTAAAAATTATTATAATGATATTGATAGTTTAACTTCTATCAATTCTACCTTATGTAATGATAAGGTACCTGCTAAAAGAATAAGATCAATCACAGATATAGACAAAATGATAATCATCCACCACTATGGACGTAGAGGACAATCACAGACCAATCGAAGAAGTTCACTGTGTTGTGGATAAAATAAATAAACGTAATGCACGATTTTCGGTCACACAAGGTGTTGCAGAAACTAATGAAACATCTGCCACAAGATATACAGTTGCAGTAAGCAGTTAGGACCATTGAAGTATCAAGGAGATTTTGTCTATGGTAGTGACAGTGTTCACCACATTTAGAAATTCCGATTGATATTTGATTGTTTTTTCAACACTTGACTCTAGCTCTTGGAGTAAATAAAAGATAATTTTCCAAATAAAATGGATTTGTTTACGAGATTTTTCGAAAAGTTTAGATCAGTTTTCGTCTGTAGACAAACAAAAATTCACCGTAATAATTTTAACTGGGTACCACACAGCGTTAAAATTCCATAAAACTTGCAAGCATGTACCGCATAGTTAGGAGAAGTTAGGGTTAACTGGACCGCATTTTTTATTTATTTAATTTTATTTTTAATACTTGAATTTATCTGAGTGTATTTTTCTAGAAGTGAATCTTATCATGTAAGGAATCGGCAGAAATTTTACTGTTACAAATCTTTTACCAAATTACATGAAATAAAAAAAGGATGTAAAGAAAGTTTTGGTCCAGATAGCCCCACTGGTAGGGTTAACTGGACCATTTTACAAAATGTACTACACATTTATCAGATATCCTGGGTACCAAATTTTAAATTTCTTTCGACATTGCCCACGTGATTATAAAATGCTTTAACATTAGTCTTGTTGAAATTCGTGGCTCGATTTAATGATCTCTGCTCTGGGGTACGTAAAAATAGGTTATGACGTTTTCTGAACTGGATCAGCTAGTCCTCTCCTGCCATTTTAATGTGTTCCCAATTGGACCTGATCACATTATTTGCAACTGCAAACTCATATGCTAAACGTCTTGTTGACATTTTGCTTAAGCCATAATGGATATTCGATAACGTTTTTATATATTTCACAAGCAAAAGCTCTTCTTCGATGGTAAAAACTTGCAAATTTTTATTTTAGGACGAAAGTTAATTTTGTTTGGGTCATCTGCATGTCTATCAGTGAAATCACTATGAACTATTAATTTTACTACATTTTGTAATTCCTCTTTTGAATAGGAACGACTCTCAGTGGTGCATTTGCAATTTCTCGGCGTTTTCTACAAAGAAAAATTAAAATGGACCGGTTCACTTAACCCCAACCATTAAAGGTTCAGTTAACTTAAAACACTTGGCAGTTCTACATGCATGTTCTCCGGGAACCCCCTACATTCTTGCACTTTCGCTTTGTACTAGCTTTTTGGCAATGAAATACTAATATCAACAGATAGAAACTTCAACTTACACTTCCACAAATTACCCTTACAATAAAAAAAAATATGTAGCAAAATATAATTACCTACTCTTATCTGTCAAATTTCGTTTTTATTTTGTGGAACTAACACGATCTTTGCTACGTCAACCACACTAGCCCTAATCATAGGGACTCCAAATGAAATATTGGTGGGAAATTTAAACAAGCAAAATTAGTTTAAATCCAATGGTCCAGTCAACCCCAAGGTTCAGTTACCCCCAATTCCCCTACACATCACCGCAATCTTGCCAGTAAACAATCCATTTTATCTACTGCAATTTGGATTGGGGAATTAAAAATAAGGAAGACAAACCAATTCATAAAATAAAGGAAATTCTTCTTTCCTTTATAGACATACCAACATATTTACTATGCAAGGTGTAATGAGTTCTATAAGCCTCTTTAAATACACCTCGATGTACATGGTAATCTATCAAAGAAAGACCACTTTTTCATAGGAGTGATAATAAAACCACCAAAGATATCTATATGGTGGCCATAGAGCTTACAACGATGTAACTTGGTATTGAGATCTGGACTTTTAGCTCACTGAAAGAGATCATTTGCACCAGTACTTATCTCTTAGTGAGCTTGATTCTACACTTAAACCAACGATTTGATTCAGGAAAAGCAATAGCTTTATAAATAAATGAGCTATATTGGATAATATAACTATAATTATTATCTATGGAAAACAGCCTGCCATTCGTCTTGAAATTCATCATCAAAATTTTACAATGGATCAAAACCAAGTGTTCCATGCTAGAGTAAATGCACCGTAAAGTGTGTTGGACAGTACCTTACATGCTCATTTATGTGTACCTACTGAAAGTGAAAGTACAACTCAACAAACCTACAAAAGGACTAATGAATAAATCAGACAAACAAAGATAGCCGAGCTGTGCAAACTTATCAACTACATTGAATTAATGGTTTTGTTGTGTAATAGTGTAACCTATTTTAGTTTCACTTAGACATAGTTACAAAAGAAAAAACTAAAGACATCCATTCGGAAATTTCACCAAGTATCGGTTATAAGCACCACAACAAATATTTATTGTCTTTAATGCCTTTGTACATGTTAATCCCAAATTAAACAGTAACTTGTTTACTTAGCTTACGTTAATTATCATTTTCATATTGAACTGAGAGCCCTTCCCAAAATCTACTACACTCGTGCTGATCTTGTTGCTAATATTGACGACATGGTATTGTTATGTGAACACAATTATGAAATAGTCAGGTAAACTGATTACATTTAAATTCTGCAAATTTATCCTTGCGTAAGTCCATTGTAAGTAGTTGAAAGCGTTTCCTACCGGTACAATGTATATACAATTAAAAAGTATCAAAACACTACATTTCAATACGCGATTTACGAAATTTTACTGCGTCAAAGATGGTTTAAGGCCTCTAAATAAATTTTATTCGGTTTACACTTTGATCATGGATGCAGTTCCTACACGGAAAACAAATATGCGTCACCTTATTTACAGTCTAGTTGCTTCCGAACTAGTGGAAACAGCCACGTTCCTTTGGCCTTCACTTCTTGATGTCCTTCTGGTGCTATAATAGCCTATATTTGGGTCTGTGGGACTAATGACGCTTTGGCGCGGACTCTGGAAGAAACGAGCTTCCACAGTTTCGAGCCCCGGAGACACCGGATCAAGGCATTCGCAAGAGAGACTAGAATCGGACAACAGCTCACTAGAATACTTAGGGACCGACAGCAAGCTTTCCGTCGATTTAGTTGGTTGAATGTATCTCCTCTGCGTACCGCAAGTGCTATAAATGGACGCCGGCTGACTAGAACAACTTGGTGGCCCACCATGAGCGTCTCTGCAAATCCGAAAATATTGAGTGGGGTTGATCTGGGAAGATTTACTGTTGTGCACCCTCGAGTGGGGTTTTCCAGGCGCGCATTTTGTCGTATCCAAATATCCGTACCCAAAACCATAACCACCGATAGCTTTGGTCGCCAAGTTGTCCCACGATTTCGGTTTAGAAGGGTTGTATTGGATGTAGATAGGTTCAGGCGCATGGGTCGTTGATGGACACCGATGCTGATACTCATACTTGGTGGAACCGGACTTAACACTTTGCTGTCTCGAAGCATTCATATCGCCAGACCCATCCCAATATAGAGTATCGGTACTCAGTGAAGTCGTATAACTAGCAGAACTTTCCCCAGTAGTCGTGGGCGCCACCGCACTGAGTTCGCTGGAGGTACAGGAATGAAGACTACACTGACTCACGAGGCCAGCACCGAACTGCAAGTACCTCCTGGGAGCAGACTGAGTCTGCTGAGCAGTGGAAATGTGAGTTTGAGAAGCTTGGGAATGTGGACGAGGCCTCTGCTGAGGCTCAGTCTGAGTCTCCCCAGTCTTTGATTCTCTTTTCCGGTGTTCTTTGTGGTTTCTGGAACGTCTTCTCGCGTTCGGCACGCAGTGGGGGTCGCAACAAGGGCTCGCCAAGTCGTAGGCCTCCAGACTCGTGTTATCGCCGTTGTTGTTTGCCTGCATGCAAGGATTGCACAAGTGCCCAGCATAGCCGTGGCAAGACTCCACGCTCTTCTTACTCTTGCCGCCCCCGTTAGTTTGGTTGCCCTTGTTTTGCTTCTGTGGCGGGTCACAGGGGGTCTTCACGATGAAGTGATGCTGGTCCCCTTTGTACCTTGGAGGCTCAAATGTCAGCAGGTACTCGCCGCTGCTGGTGGTGGATGGCTGCAGGACGTACTGGTACCTGTGGTCGAGGTACTGATATGCCAACATGACCGTGGGAGGATGCTGCTGCTGTTGTTTCTGCTGGATTTTGGCGACGTCTTCCGTGGATACCGTGGGCCTGCAGTACGTGTAGGTGGTTTGGGTGGGGGTGCCAGGGTCGCCGGTCTCCGCTGGTTGCGACGCCTTCTTGCGAGCCGGCAAACTGTGCGTCTTCCATTTGCCCTCCAATAGTTGTCGCTCCCGAAGGCACAATTTTTCTAACTCGTTCATTTTGCTTTGCAGAATTCGTTGCAACTGAATGTACCGCATGTGGAGTTCCACCTGCAAACAAATGCAAACGTGAGTAGAAGTAACAGAAGCAATTCATTTCCAACTACATTCAGAAAAGAATAATATTAAAAATTAACCCATTTAACACATTTTATCACAAACATAAGCCAGTAAGCTAAAATTTCACGAGTGAATACTTGAACAGTATTTGCAAGAGCAGAATTTTGTCTGGTCCAAATTTCATCTCAAATTTCATGTGACTATTTTGTGAATTACAACTTGTTACGGGCTAAAAGCCACATTGCGTAATTTTCGAATGTCCCGAGTCGTGATTTTCGCTTTGTGCTTGCTTTAGCTGGTTGGCGCTAAGATGCTTTGCCATGAACGATGTCTTTTATTAGCCCGAATTCGGCCTTTGGAGTAAGTCAGATGGTCGTTTTTACCTGCTCCTCTGTTTTGGCGTCCGTTATAACGTTCACGAAATTTTCAGCTCTTTTCCCTAGCCATATTACGCGGCTCCTTCGCCGTGGTTTGGAATTTAAAACCTCACTTCTTGACACCACATGCACTTAGCGCTTTGGCGCCCCAGAACTATTGATCCTAGATTCAGAAGACCGGCTTGTTTCCCATTTGATTGCTATGGAAGGTACCCGCTCGGCCACGGTTTGGTACCTTCGACCAGGTGCACAATTCCGGAACTATTATGACAAGTAGTATCGCTCTCTACAGGGGTTCCTCAACCCCCTCGAGTTTTATTTGCCTGTGTGAAATTTATTTGCTGTCATTCGTCAGTATTATTGAATCTTTGTGCCAAGTGCCATAGCTCTCGACAGGAGTTCCTAAACCCCTTCGAGGCTGATTTACCTATGGATAAATTAATTGTCGTTATCTTTAACTATTACCGAATCTTTGAGCTAAGCAGCGTTGACAGGGATTAGTCAAGCCCCCTGGAGTCTTATTATCTTGTTGTAATGCTATTTACCGTCGCTCATTAACCTTATTTTGACCATTTCGTTCCGTGCCTTTCTAATTTACCTGTGATTAACATTTGAATGTTATTAAGCTGATTTTATATCATATTGCTGGTTATTACATGGACTATTCAAGACCAAAAAACTGGGGCAGTTAGTGTGGTCTGTTGTGAACGTGACTACCTTAATATGTACACTTGCTAGGTATTTCTAACTTAACCGTCAACCTGTTTAAACGTTGCTACGAATCAAAATTATTATAATAAATGTAATTGTTTAAAGCCTCGTTTTAGTTAATCAAACTATTATGCTAAAATCTGTATCAAGGGTTGTCCCACTTTTTTGGTCTTGCATAGTACCTACCTATATTATTTTAGGATAATACTGTTCACCATTACATTATCGTATTATGGTATGTGATTTAGTTACTGTAAACCTATTTATCATCTGGCCGTTAGTTGTGTTCAGTTCAGACTATTATAATTTTGTTTGAGTTCTCTTTTCTATCTAGGCATATTTATTGTATTAAAGACTCATTGGCGCCCGTTGATAATTTAATTAATGATTTTGAAACAAATCCATGCCGTCCAGCTACAGTGAAGCCGGACGGCCCTCGAATGTGCCCATGTAGTCAAGAAGTTTGAAAATAATTTGATATCGAACTCTCTAACATAAATGAAAACTCTATTAACACGAATTTTTATTCAGTTGTTATTAACAACACGGAAAGTGCAGTTATTGGAGGAGATGTTTTACCTATTGTTCGTTTTAACTGCGGTTACAGATTTGTGTTGAGCCTTAACTTGAGGTTGTGTTGCTGGTTGATGCAATATTTTCATAAATTTACCTCAGACTCAAGTTCCTGTGGTGTCCTGGATCAAATTGAATATAGGACTTGGTGGATTGGGCACCTAAATGACCTGTTAATTTGATCATTTCCTGTTCTACATTATTTTTAGCAAAAGTAGTCACGCCAGTCAATCGATGCGAGTAGCTTGTTATTTCAATTTATAAAACAATACATTTACCTATATTGACGTTTGGTGCATTTGAACATTTAATAGCATAGTACAAATCTACAATTACACTTACAGAAATGGAAGTATATAAAATATGGAAAATAAATAAGCTTATCAAGACAAGGATTGGTGAAGAATTAGAATAAAAGCCAGTACTAGAAAAGATATCAAAACAACAGTTTGTGAGGCCATTTTGATTTTCCTGTGATTCCTATAGCTACATAACCATTTCGTATAGTTTTGATACAAAATTGGCGAGTCCGCCTGTATATCGAGCTCGTTTCGGCAATATATTATCTTTTAATACGGCAGCTTTCCGCATCACACAAAGATCCTGACCCGCGCGTGGCTTTTGGGTTTATTTGTCAGTCTAGCTTTCGCGCGAATCTCTACACAGACGCATTTGCAGCTGTTCTCGTCCCGTTGCGTTTAAGAACACTTGGTTTCTACTTATTTAAAAACACAAGCTGTAAGAGCAAGCGAGATACCTTTTCCTAAAAATCAAAACCTTCAGTCGATCTTTATCGCACGGACGGGCCTTGTGCTCATCATGCAAGACGGTCTGTGCGCCGATTGGCTGCACCTGCACACAGGGTCAGGCGTTTTGCCGCCTAAATGTGCGCTTGGTCGGGACTTGGTCGAGTCTTCGAAGCGAGAGGTGCTTTTCCCGGCTTTTGCTGCAGTGTGTGCGCGTTGGGGCCAGAGAATGCCGAGGACCGTTAGCCTTGCATTATTCAGTAAGGCCAAGCTGGTCCTTCTGACCAAACTGGGGGATCAAAACAACAGGGTTGCACAAATTTTCGGTCTCACCGTTACTTCGTCTCGAGGGAGACGTGACCTATACTTCGCCACGTTGCCGGAATTTCCACTTGTGTTATAATCTACTCCCGCGCTTTCGTTCGAACCAACGTCGCAGCCAGCAGACCGTTGGCTACCGGCTCGCCTGACGCTTGGCGCCTCGCTACAAAGGTGCTGTGTGTGTAATTAGCATAGTAGTTAACTAATTTCGATCAAATGTGACGCAAATGTAATTAATATAACTTGACAGCTGTCATAAATAGTTCATGTTGCTTGCCTAAATTGGCCTAATTTCCATCATATGTGACGCAAATGTAATATAATTTGAGCGCTGCCATATGTAGGTCATTTTGCTTGCATGTATTGGCCTAATTTCGATCATATGCGACGCAAATGTAATATAATTTGAGCGCAGTTATACATAGTTCATGTTGCTTGCCTGTATTGGCCTAATTTCACTCGTTTATGGCGCAAATGTAATATAATCTGATCGCTGTCATATTTAGTTAATTTAGCTTATTTGTGGTGGCCTAGTTTGAGCGCTTATGCCGTTTGATTAAATTCATTAAATTAAGGTGACCCCCCGCAACTGAGACTAGTAATAAAGCGCCCACCAGCTGGGCCCCTTATTGATAATCGATCTGTGTATTGACCTATTTGTGGTCAAGTGTATCGCCACGTTGTTTTTAGTAGACCGTTATTTGAACTGACGCCTTAAAATTTACGAATCTGTGCATGCCCCTTTCAGGTTGCATTGTAAAGATTTATGTACAGCGAATCCTTAGCGTTGGAGCATCACAGGTAAGTTAGCCGACGCTTGCCGTGGCAGCGACGAGGCTCGTGAGGCCGAGTTCTCGTATCACACCCCATTTGACCTTCAATGTTCGGTAAGCGTGCCGCCCCCCTGATTGGACCTTGTAGCACCCTTTTCTTTAGCAACACCCTATATCTACCGACACGCTTGCCCTATGGTGTATCGTCTTAGGACCACGCCCATCTCCCTAAGCGTATTTGAGCCGCGGCCTTTAGCCTGTTTTGCAGCGATTTTCAAGATAAGTGTGGATGTTTCCCGGACTTGGAGTATTCGGCAGTCACTCATCCGTGAGTGTCGTAATATCAGTTTGATACCGTAACAAGTTAATATGGTACGGTGACCTCTGTCGAATGAAAAACAATAGAATACCAAAAATATTGAGTGATATGGTGATTTGGTGATAGATGGGAAAAGAGTGAGAGGGGGGCTAAGGAAACAATGGGAGGAAGGCAGTCAAGAAATAGCAGAATGAAAAATAATATTGCGATAAAGAATGACAAAGGATAGTAGGGAACACAAGCAATAGATATTAAACCCGACGCCTTCGAAATAAAGAAGGAGTTTTAAGAAGAAGAATAAATTTTTTTTCTCCGCGGACAACTGTTCCCACTTCCACAGAATATTTAGTCCCATTGGTATACTCTTAGATCAGATGTATTTGTTCCAGTTGTAATGGACTGTCAACAATAGTCCAACTGATGTTACTTTCGCACTTTGTTTTCTATCAACTTTCTGAATTATGGAACAGGGCATAAATTGTAATGCTGAATGTTTTTACACAGTCACTTACTACTTCCCTGAGCTTTCACCCACCTGTGTAATTTTAGAAAAAATGTATTGTATTCAGTAAACTCCCCTTCCTTCGTTATGATCAATATCTACTCTAAAAAAGTGTACCTCATAATTGACTAGCGTAGCTTTCAGTTCATATCTCTCACCTTCGTGAGTTGTAAAAGCAAATATCCGAAAATGGATTGATTTTAATGCCAAATTCCTTGTAGTATAAGAATAATGGTTAACTTGATACGGATCCAGTCCAAAGCTGCTCTTCAAACGTTTTCTGGAACCTGGTGTTTGTTTAACATAGCCGTATTATATTACATCCGGTTTGATTTCTTGTGAAGTGAGATGCAGTCCACGTTTTCAGGAATATCAGTACTTATTCGAAAAGCATAACGGCAAAGTAGGTCAACTGCGTGGTATCGAGTAAATCTCCTATTGGATGCATGCCTACTCCCCCTTTTTTTATTGCTGGCTCCATAAACTTTGTGAGTGGAGCCAACTTCATTTGGTAGTTTTCTAAAAGCGACGCTCAGCGGGCATTTTGAATTTATTGCACTTCCTCACTGTATGTCAACAAGTTAAGCCGCTCGAGTACGAGCTGTCGAGGTCATTTTCTGGGATCTGGTTCCCCATGTATTTTTCCAAAATTATCGAGCGCTAGGAAGTTTTTCCAGCTTTCTGAAGCGGCGGAGCAGTTATTTCCACATAGATGCGGACCGTGCAAGTTTAATTTTTCACTGCACGTGATCGTGAGGTGCCTTCCATAGGTTTTTATTCATTTTGGTTTAGTGTAACTAATTAGGCGATTCGCGTTATATGCCGTTAGGAAACCCCAAGAAATGCTCCGTTGCGCTCTGAAGACGCCAGTCTCTTTCCGCTGCAGTACATTAGTTAGCACTAAATTTTTCCAGAGAATATATCTTTTGCCACCTGTACCGCTTCCACTTGTAACGTTTGGAATTGTTTGCGAAATAACGCGAAGGAAAAGTTTTCTTAGTGATTAAGGGGCGAACAGCAAAAATCGCAATTCTTTTTTGATTCGGCATTGCAGATGTTTATCTTGATTGCCCTTGTTTTATCACGAGACCTGTCAACGCAACCGCGCATCGGGTTCATGATGAACATTAGCTTTTTGGCAAGCACCCATAGGCTGTTTTTTTCACTTAGGATAATCTTTTCGCTTATCGGTTTCTGATACTACTGGCTTCACACTTTAAAATGTTTTCAGCCCTACGTGATATTTGAAACACGCAATTTTCTATTGTGTCAAATTCGAATGATTTCTTTTCAATATTTAATTCTGCTCACTGTATTTCTAGTTGTACTTAACGTAGCTCCGGCATAATTTAGTAACATATAACTTCCTGCGTCGTTTTAATTTAGCGACCCAGTATAACATTTTTGTACCAGTTTTAAGCTAGTTACCATATATGCCCAAGCTCTGTGGCGTTAACGAGCTGGTTTAACGTTTACCTTCATTTGGTGGTATTATTAAACTGTATTACACATATTAGCTATTACAGCCTCATCATTATTCTCTACTACTGATATATTATGTTTTAGTTGACCCAAGCAATACCTGCTCGTTTTTTAAGGTATAGGTTAGTGTAAGCCAGAAGCCGAATGCTGTGAGTTCGACTGATTTTTTGTGGTTGTTGTGGTTGACGACTGGCGCCCTTTTATACGTTGTTTAATATTGTTTCATTGAATAACCTTAAAAACCATTGCCTGATCCTTACCCATGACAACTCGTATCCAACTAGCCGCTGTTCTGGTCAGGTCGAATAATTGAGACTCTACTATAGCTTTAATGCGAGTACAATATCTCATAATCATATTCCTAATCAAACCGTATTTAATCATATTGAATATCATTTGTTGAATCAAAAAAGGCATGTTTTAACAGCAGGACATTCTATTTCTTAATTTTTAAGTAGTTTTTCTCACTTTTCTATACGTAATGTTTCTTCGCACTGCTTATTTCCCCGTGTTTATAACCTCAAGTGTTCACAGATAACACTAGCAAAGATTTGAAGATATTATTGTTTACTTGTGGGTATACATTAAATATCTACTGCAGATGAGAATATGCACTATTTTGGATACAATTACTTAAAATTCTTAACCCACAGAAATTTATAATAAAACATTACTTCGTTGAATGAAATACTTCAAACTTTAAATTAACCTTAAAAGTATTTATTTAAAGGCCTAATCACAGCCTTTTAAATAACCTTCTTCTTCTTCCTCTTATTATAGGCCAGCGACCGGTTTTTTACCACAAAGTGGTTTTATGAGTCCCCCTCACTCGTAAGCCATGTATGTGGCTAGCCTTGCTCGTCGAAAGAAATCTAAAGTTTTATTCCGAGGGTGCAGCGTTAAATCACCTGAGCCTGTCGACGAGACGCATCTTTCGCTGGCATTTTAATAAAGTTCATCTTTAATCGTGGGTCAGCTCCAGCTAAAAGCTACACGTATCTGCGACTCCAAAAGTGCGTTGTGCGAAAATCGCCCAAAGGCGAGTTAAATAAAAGCGGCTAGAAGCCTGCAGTAAGCAAATAATTGCTGCGTACCAGTAAAAATGTAACGAACAAGCCTTTACGGGGCAATTAACGCATTTTCATCCTGTAGGTACGAGGCGAGACTACAAATTTGCGAAGCATTAAGTGTTCCGAGGCGTCTGTTTTGCGCAAATTCAGCAGTTCTTGAGATCCAACGAGCAATCGAGAAATTTCCCAGCATCGGGTGTGGTTATTTTCCATGCATCACGCCATCCCAGATTTGTATGACGCAAGACTTCGAAAATCAGCAGGTAATCTGATATCTACAGGAAGTTATTACAATTAACGCTATAAAACTCGCGTTGGGCTGCGTTGGAATGGCGCTTTAGGAATACGCTGCTGTGGTAAATTCGCGTTCAGTTTTAAATACGCGCGAATATGAATAGGGCTGACTTTAGCCAGGACCGTATTTAAATGCATTTGGCTGTTGCCCTTCTGAGGACAGTTATTTCAACACTGTTTTAATCATGTTTTATGTTTGTTTGATATGTGTTTAAACGTACATGTGCGTAGATCTAGCTATTTCGCAGGTATGAATTTTTTTAGTAGTTAATCCTAGTTTTCTTTGATTTTCTTTCTATTTTTAGTGTCTTGGTTGTGTGTAAATTGGCATTTCTTGTACATAGTTTGAAATCAGTTTCAGCCCGAAAACACTACACCGGAACCAGCTTCCTGTTTTAGCTAATATTAACACTTCCTAGCTGTGAACCGTGGAATTAAGGGAGTTTCATGTTCACTGAGCTAGCTAACCGGACAAACAGGGCAAATAATTATTCAAATATTAAGATGGAGAGACGTCTTATTTAAATTTAAAGTTACTACGTGAGGGCTTAACAAAATCCTAATTTCAACTATGACAACTCTGTTTCAGACACTGCTGCTTGAAAATTCGAGCTTTGGAACCACTAAAATATCGAAATAATGGGTCACCTGGAATACGACTTTTTCCATATTAAGGATAAGTTGCATGGAATGCGGTTTACATTAGCCGATGAAGCTGTCGAAGATTTTCAAAACGAGGTAAATAACATGCCTTCGGAAATTAGAAAAATATTTAGAAAATTGGTTCACTTGTATTATGGCGGAGATTATTTTAAAAAAATATAATTTTTATTCGAAAAAAAGGGATACAGCAATTTTTAAAGGAAAGAGATTTAGGTAATATGTAAGTGTAAGTACATATATTCACATACTTACTTACTTAATCCTGAACAGTGCTGCTATGTCGGGAAACTACGGAAATTGATGATAAAGGAGAATTATCTTGAAAACGTTAAATTTTTAAAAAAGTCCAAATTTGAGTCGGTGTAGTTCGCCATATCTGGTCGTGGTGTACTAAATCAATTTATTGTAAATTCTGTTAGTGTTCCATTAATAAGACACTATGCGAATGTCTTCCTAAACTGAATAAGTTTATCAAGGAATATCAGGAAGAGAATGCCCTCTCTGGCCTAACTGAGTCAACTAAAGTTCAGGGATGACTTCAGGTAAAACACATAAATTTCCTCCCAAAAGAAATTAACCCTACTAAAATATGTAAACCTTGTCCTACAGGCAATTTTTGCAATTATGTTTATGCCGATAGCTGGGAAACGCATTTAGATGAGTAGCTAATATGGAGAATTAATAAGAAACATCAAGAAATAGCTAGCAAGATGATTGCTCGTTTTTATTTATATCTGGATTTATCATCTTTAGATGCCTAATGTAATTTTTTCACAATATTTTTATTTTATACCTCATTGCATCTGTTCGAAAGATTCACAGGAAGATCGTGTTTTTCAGCTCGTTGAATAAAGTTTCGCTTATCCGGGTGAGCGATTTAATTCGAATGTGTCCCAATGAAACAGAATTCATTACACTAAGAAGATGGCTTCCTAGAGATATACAAACCTCTCATTAATATCCCCCTTTGTACTAATTCTCTTTACAACTGAGTGAAAGCTAAGGTAAGTTATAAAGCAGTTAGGTACTTAAATACAATCGTCGGAGTAAATCTAAAACATGAGCGAGGTGCGGAAACTATACCTTTCTCACGCAGTCTTCAAATAAAACAACCATTCGCATTCTAGAATCACAGTTTTTGATAAAGTTGACTAGGGTTTTATGGTCGGCCTTTTCCATATCGGTGCCGTTGATGGACAGAATGACATCGCCTTCCCTCATTCCCGCCCTGTAAGCGGGGCCGTCATAATCCACGTAATCTACGTAGGTTATCATCTCTATCTCTTGCTCCTTTTTGTAATGGATTCCGTAGCTTTGCAGCGTAAAGCCGTACGAGCCATTCTTTTTCTCCACAATGATGGTTCGTCTCCTGCGGTCTTCCTCCGGCTTGGTGATGGCCACTCTGTCCGACTGCACTCGCTCCAAGATTTGAGACTGAAATTAAAAAGACACTTTTAGATAACCTGTTCCACTTTGAAACTTAAGCAAATAGTCTTATAATAATGCAATAATAAGAAACTGTGCTTGAAGGCATCGATTCAGCTATTTACAAAGATCGTTTAGTTGAAGGCAAGTAAGTTTTTCAACCGTCTTAGCATTTTTTAGTGCAGCATCGGTTGGATATCCGCCAAAAACCAGGTTTGCGTTTGAACCGTGGTGGCTTTGTACGAATTGCACGTAATTCGCACAAATGGATTGAAATGAATCATTGCGGTGCCATACGACTCTGTATAGAAGTTATCCCATTGTAGTGAATCGATTTTGTTATTTCCAAATCTTGTATCATCTGGAAGTGGCTTGAAAATATTGTTCGAAGACGATTTAGTACCCTTGGGCATCCCTGTTTCAGAGAACATAGATAGTTACAAAGTATGACAACCGTCAATATGTAATTAATAAACAACAATCTTGAAAAACAGCTCAAAACGGAACATTATTGAAATAGTTATTAATGCGTTCTACTTTACAGCGCTGCAGCTCGGTGTTCATTTCATTTACAAAAAATGTACTGGACAAAAGTTGCAGGAAATTATATCTTCTATTATACTGATAATAACTATTTTTATCCTAGAATGCACTGGTAAGGAGATAATGCACAAAAACCGGCTTTGAGCGCCATTTTTTCAAGATGGCGGCGCGAGCGTCGCGTCGGCTCGAAACGTTGGAAAACTTGGAATTTTTCTTAGGACACCAAACTCGTAAACATATATAAAAATATATATATATATATAAACTACCCGACCTTTTATAAGGCAAGGCATTTTTGTACCATGCTACTAGACTAAATCGCGACAGCTTTGTCCGGAATTCATTATCAATGGGCACGAAAATGGCGATTATCGAATGAGCTATATTTTCAAGCTTGTTATATTTAGAGACCTTGCTATAATATAGACTGCCCAGGTAAGCGCTCAGTAAAACTACAAGACGGACATGGGTTCAAACCCGTAATCGAGATTTTTCTCAGAGTGACATAACGTAATGCTAACGGCGTAGACGGCCGAATTAAGATAACATCAACAATCAGCTTGTTAACATTTGCTTTTTAGAAAAACAACAAATAAAGCTTGGGTTCCGGAAGACGCGAAAAGTAGTATAATAATATTGGCGGCAATGTATAAAAATAAAGAAAAAGAGATTCATGCAATTAGAAAAACATAAATTTATTAAGGTCCATATTAAAATTAGGCGCAAGTATAATCAAGAATTACCTCTGAAATTATACCAATCAACGAAGAACAACAAAGGTTCTCGAAAAACAGACAATTAAAATTCTAATTAAAGAGAAGTTTGTAAAGTGAGGTGCTTATATGTTTTCTAACGGATTATGTAATTGAGCAGCAAAATAATTATATCCGTGTTTGATGACACAAATTGGAGTTTGTAAATTGTTTTTAAACGTACGAGTGAGATAGCTGCATCGCAGAAAAAACCCAAAAACAATATAACCTTGGACATTTAATGCATGTTCTGGTATAATAACTTGTTCTACAAACATTCCATCCATTTCTTTGCTGTGTGCATTTGTGTACATTTTTCAAGTTGCAATTCTATAATATTATATTGGAAATTAATCATTCATCATCCGCATTTAGCTTGGTTGTTCGTTGCAACGTCAATTTTTTGAAAAGCTGTATAGACATTTTACTACTGGAAACATTCATACGTTTTACCACAAATACCATCGTTGAACGACAATAATTTAAAAATCTGTAAAGGGCTTTACTTAGAACTTCCCTGGCAAGTAGGCGTTGTGGCACTAAACAATTTTAAAAATCAAGAAAACAATGGGTAAGAATATCTTAACATTTCTAATAATTCTGAAACAATAGAAGGAAACACTTGGTAATGCAAATTACGTCAATTTTGAAACAAAAAACGGTCGAATTCGAACGCCAGGCGGTTGCGAATGCGATTCCAACGTTTGGCGGGTGTTCAAACTATGTTTGATCATGGGTTTTAAGTTAATAGTGTGAAAATAACTGTAATCAAGTAAACACAAAAGTTCACGCAATTAGTCCACAAAAACTGCATAACTTGCGCCAGATAAGATATGTGTCAATTTTCTGTGTCGTGATAACAATTAAATGTAAGCGACACATGCAATCGAGTGACAGTTCCGTATTTACAAACAGACGCTGTAGTTTTACAAGTGTAGTGTATCGTATGTCAAAAGCACAACCGGTGCAAGTTTGCGAGGCTACTAGGCCAAGACAACAACTCAAGCGTTTAGAATTACGTTAGTTAAAACATATATGATTGTAATTGTAACAATAGGTCGTAAACACGGCATACATTTACTGTATATATAGCTCTGCGATATGTTTTAGAATTCAATATACTTTTAACCATGATTATGTATTCATTGATGGGGACGAACACAGGCTTCAAATGTTCGTAAAGAGTTGGCATAGCCTGGCCTTCTCTCCCTATCTCTTATAACAACGAAATAAACTCCATCTCCTTCAAACAACTAAACTGGTTTTACAACAAACATAAAAGGTGCTAAGTTCCAATTAATTTTGGCCACATCTTTTACAGCGGGATATTGCAACCACATTGCCCATTCCCTACATTCGCTACGGAGCTTAAATAGAACGCATTCTTCGTTGACTCTTTTTTTGCTGTACATCATTTACGCTGTATCTATTGGGTTCCATTTTCATCAGAGATAAAGCCTGAGCTATGTGCAAATTGCTACTTTTATCTAATTCTCAGTTGAATCAAAAGTAAACAAAATTTGATTTTTTAAGGAGCTCACCCTCTATATATTTGTCTGAAATTTTCTCGGATTCATGTCAGGTAGGTATATAATGTGTATGCAAAATATTCTCTTCCTCTAAAAATAGTTTTTGAGTTATAACGGCAACAGGCAGCCGAAATTGAGAAAACCTGTTTTTTTTTGTCATCTATGGACCCTGAAACGTGAAAATTTGAGGAAATCTCTGGAGGTGATTTTTTCGTGACTAAAATACTTCTTTCGTTGAGGGAAGTAAAAAGGATATCCCGGTATCCTTCATAAACTACAGAACTACACTTTAAAAATACCTGACAAACCGCTGAATCTACGAGTATATACATTACAAAACTGTGTCTGAGTTTTGTTATAATCACAGACATAAACTGTATATGTAATACTGATTCAGAAAGTAGGTCATTTCAATTAATACAACCTTTACTTTATGTCAGCTTAATTTGACATGCTTGATTATAAAAGTTCTTATTTTCAATAGAAATTTAATTGACGTAGGTATGTATTAATAGTAGTTTATACAACTAGTATATAATGTAGGGCTTCATTGTAGAGCCAGTTTATTTGACAAGCGAGTGAAACGAGCGAGTTAAATAAAAAGGGCGAGACAATAAGGCCTATTATGTACGAGTTGTAAACAATATTTTATGTTAGACTGCTTCCAAATATAGAATTGATAGTAATATTCTAGTGTTGCTTATGTTCGAAAATCATGTGACACATTTTTCCATGTTTTCTATTAAATTTCAAAACTTATGAATACTGTTAAAGATACAGAGGCGGAAATCCTGCGATAATATAACTAAGATTGCGTTGAATGCAAAGGAACCACTTTTACCATGCAAATCAAAGCATTTATATGAAGAAACATACAGTGTCTTTAAAAGATGGTGTTTAAGAAAGAAAGTTATCAAAACCACCGAAGACATTATTTTGGCTTTCTTCAATACTAAACTTGCCTGTTACAAAAGTTCCAGTTTATGGACTAAGTACTCCATGCTGCCCTCAACAAATCATTTGAAAGCAGGAATGGATATTAGTGAATTTCCTTGTGTTATTCCATTTTTTAAAAGAAAAGGTGAGGGCTACAAGCCAAAGAAATCGCTTTCATTATCAAAGGAACACGTGGACAGTTTTTTAATACGAGCAAATGATGAAGAACATCTGTTAAACAAAGTATTCTCATGTCGTATTAATGTTTTAAATGTTGACTGATAAAGTTACATACTTTTAGGTTGTTCTTGTTTTTATAATATTAGGGAATGTTTCCGGTACCGCGTTAGATACTCCACTAGTATTAACACTCAAAACTGAAGAAGCATCTGCAATCAACTTCAAAGGACAAGATTCTATTGGAATGTATGTTGCAAACAACACAAGTTGTAATATTAATAACTATTATAATAACGAGCAAAATAATTAACTCATTGTGCATATTTTTTAATGTAAATTGTGTGTAAATATTGTTAGTTTTTGAAATATTATCGAAAAAATAATAGTTAGAAATGACTGGAGTATTACCTATTACTTATTATAAACCATTAATTTTTCAATATCACATTGTGACATTGGCATATCAGTGAAATTTACTTTATCATTATACACTAGTGAAATAAAGAGCCATTTTATAAACGCTAAACTACCTAATAAAGCACGATCTTATAATGCAGTCTAGCATAAACACATTTATTCGTAATTAAATAATCTTCGTTTGCAAGTAGCAGCCTTGATTTACCTTATTTTAAATCAGATGTTTTAAATGTTTGTTGTGCTCGTCTGCGCCTCTGCATAATGTGTTACCGCACAAACAAGGTACAACGACATAATCGAGAAATAAACCTAGAATACAAGGCCCTAGCTCTGTTACGATGGCGGTAACAAGAAAGGTTTGCTCCGGCTAAAACTGCAGTGGAGATGAGCAGGTTATTTACGACCTTTGAGTTAAGGCTGTACTCCGGTACGAGAGGTAAAAGATGTTCAAATTTATGCGCCACCACATTCGGAATAAATCGAGAAAACAAAAGCAACACAGGTTACCTGAAGGAGATCAGCTGACTGTATTTGACGTGCGGCATTGTAGGTGGTCGCTTCTCCCAAACAAACTGCCCAAAATGCCTGAAGAAAAGAACGACTGGAAGACCACAAGGTGTTGGCGGGATGGGGGAACAATGCCTCGATGAAGTTTGTCACAGCCGGGATTGGCAAGATGAATTATAATCCCCGAAGGGTAAAAAGACGTCGCAACGACACTTCCAGTAAGGAATAACGAAACGTGCGAGATACAACATGACGTCGTACTAAGATCGAGTTGGCTCGTTTAAGAGTCCGGTAGATAAATCCTTTGATCACAACGGCCTTACTTGCGTTACTTGCATCCCCCAACAGCTAATGTTCATATCGCAACGAATACTAAGGGTTGACAACAAAAACGAAACAGTTCTATTCCTTCAGAAGGCACTCCGGTAAGTTCAACAGTTCCTCAGAAGGCACCAAAAATTAAAGAAAGCACAAGGGCCCCCGGTCGCAAAGCGATGCGAACCGGGGTGCTAGTCGGCACACACGTGTTTTGTCAATCAAAGCTGGAGCGGAATTTCAGGCTCAAGCCGCGATCTCAGAACGCAACTGCCGTCGACGCAAGCGCGTGACTTAACTCCTTCCTTGTCTAGCTTAAGCAAAGTACCAGAAGCTGTGCGGAAAATTCAAACAGGCTTATATCATTTCTGACCAAGCAATTTTGCACTCGGGGAACAAGATAACAAGAAATTCTGATAATCCAATAAGCTAAACTGCAACGCCTAGCATATAATAACAAAGCGCGAAGGAAGAATTGGGTTTCGATGAATATACAAGAACGGCAACGTGTTAAGATACAAGCTGGGCGGAAATAAGGTTCATGCGGAATCAAAGTTTGATAACATTAATACATTACGAATTTAGCTTACGTGAATCGGGAAAATGCTAGGATTTGGGGCTAAAATACGGAAAGTAATGGCTTCGCGAAAATTGTTCTAACAAATGCAACGATAAGCAACCCTGTTAGGTGGAGTTCTTTAGCCGAGCGGCTAAAACGCCTGACTAGGAATTGAATTCCGCCTGGGGTGCAGGTTAAAATCCCACCGACTGCAATGGTTCCATTTCCTTTGCAAATTAACGTAATTCGCATTACTAAGTACTTTCTTTTCCTGTTTCAACATTATCAGTAACATTAATATATTTTTACCTATTATGTACATAATTGTAAACATTCTTCAACCGTTACAGAATCTAGGAAAAGTTGTTTTTATTGCCTTCTTTATTAAAGATGTTAAAAATATTTCCCCCTAACTTTTTTATTTAGAATTAAATTTAAAAAATGAAAATTGTTTTGATTACAATAAAGCCATCTACGTTGTAGGCTAAAAAGCTAGTATTTAGTTTGCTTTGCGGATTCCTAAACATAATCTAAAGTTTTCTGATATAAAAACGAATTTAAAATTAATGCAAGGCCCTATTCCGTAATCTAGAGAAAATATGTGCTGTGATTTAACCAAACTCTTTGATCGAGTGCAGCTAGACCATCCCATTTAAATATTGAAAGAAAATGAGACCCTCAATCCAAGAAGTAAACGCGACCTAGGATATGAACGCTCACAATGCAACATAAATTTAAAATAAATGGGTTACTAACAGGGACAATACAATGAAATTCGGAAGATTTTATTTAATTTAGTTACCGACTCTATAATACACATTATAAATCCACAAGGCAAAGGCTATACAATTGGAAATGCGTAGTAAGTAAGTTTTAAATGATTACAAAAGGCAGTTAAGTTATAAGCAATTTAGTATTAGCTTTTGGTAATATTGCTCCTCCAATATCCATTGTTAGTTATTAGTTTTAAAAGTTTCCACGAGGACGACAACTGTAAGAAGGTGAAGCACGATGGGGCAGACCTGTGGATGCGGGCAGCCTAGAAAACATACTCCATGTGTAAAACTTAATTAAGGTCGATCAAAATATTACGTATAAGAAAATTCAGAAAGAACTAACGATTGGATCCTTCGCAATGAATACTATTTTACGAACACAGCTTGACGTCAGGAAGCTAGTTAGCCTTGGATCCCCTTTCTGTTGTCTACAGAACAAAAGCAGGCTCGTATAGACTGGTGCAATTTATGTTAAAAAATTTACTGGGGAGCATCAAAACAGATGAATCTTGGATATGCAATTGCAACCCCGAAACAAAATAGCAGTCTAGGGGTTGAGTCTCTCAAGATAAAGATTAACCACAAAAATTGCTCGTGGTAGGAACACGAACAAAAAAAAATCCTGTTTTTTTCGCTGAAGTGGTTTTGCGGATGTTATTCCATTGGGAGATCGCAGAACAGCTTTCTGAATTTTGCTTTGCCGCAGTTGTTCGAGAAATTAAAAACAGGCCGTCAAGGTAGTGCTTCGTGCGGCCTCTTAATCAACCACGACAACGCATCAGCACACAATACTGCCAGACCATTGGATTATTTAGAAGATTCGGAGATTCAGTTGCTATGCTACCTTCCCTATGGCCTTGGCCTAGCCCCGTGCGGCCTTTTCTATTCCCAACAGTTAAACAAATTATGCGAGGTAAACATTTCCAAGTGCAAATGTAGCAATATTAGAATTTCGAATCATTTTCGAAGACCTTCGGAAAAATAAATTTTTTGACTGCTTTATAAAATGGTTTCAAAGACTGAAGAAATGTATTAGTGTAAAAAAGCAGTAAAATAAATTTCTTTCCGACTGCAACACTTCCTAAATGACTAACAATTTTAATGGCAGCCCTCGTATGAGACGAATTTTAGTTCGTATTATCTATTTTATATTTTCGGCCCCTCCAGGTTTACAGTTATAAACGCTGCTTTTTAAATATTCCCACGAAAAGAAATCCATGGAGGTTGTTAAGCAGACGACCTATCTGACTGTTCGCGTATTGATATAACAAGAGCAGGTTTAAAACTTGCATTTTTGTAGCCAAACGTTTCCATCTGAAACGAATATCAATGACGGTACAGCTTTTCAGTGTGGTGACAAAATATTGACGACTATTTGAAAATGCGTGTGCTTGAGCACATATTCAAAGAATTGCTCGTTTCTTTGTTCCTGAATGTATTTTACATGGTTAGACCCCACTGTATGGTAGCTAATTATGACGAACAATAATTGTTTTTTATTGTTCTATAATTCGAATTAAATCACGTAGGGCGAAAATAGATGCGTCAGCAAGACTAATAGGGGAATCGCCAGACGTGATGATAACTGTAATTAGGTAGCCTCTGTATTTAGCTACATCAATCCATAAATAAGTGGTATTGTCTGGTTGCCATCCACTCTCTGTCTTACATTTTAAGTGAAACTAATTGCGATGTTTTTATAGAAAATAGAAACGATGTTAACTTAGTGGTCGATGAAACATTCAAACATTAACTTTTATTGTTGCCCCTAATGATGAAGATTCCAATGAGGATGACAATTATAATAATATTAAAATGCTATTGATATAATGTTTCCGCTCAAGACCTCTTGAAACATATTTTCGAATTTTCATCGCAAAAGTTGCTTCTGTTGTTATGTTCCAAATAACGGAATTTCATCAGCTGCCACATAACATCACAATGTTGTTGAAAAATATATCGATACAAAATAGTTAGCTAACTCTAATAACGGTCAACAAAAAAATGAAATGTATTAATGACAAACAAATAATCGATACACATATTTAAAACACAAGGCTAATTTTTGTTCCACTTAATTTATGAGTTCTACAAGACCGATTTGCATGATCGGTTTTATATAGAAGCTTTCACCCTGTAGATTAGCCAACACCATTTACTCCTAATCGTTTAAAGGTTTTTATATATTTAAAATCATAAATTTAAAATATTTATTTGCATTTGAAGATTTGAACTACTTTCGCGCGGGGCCTAATAGCTGCTGTCATTTAGTGTTTGGCGTTCGAAGTTTGTGGATACGTAGACTAATTATACAAACAGTACGTTATGGCAACTGCTTATTCAGAGCAGTATAATATTGTTTGTACAGAACTCTGAAACGCCATCGTGAGATACGTTTGCATATTGTGCACAAATTATAAATGGCTAGGACGATTATAAAGACTTCACTATTGGCATTAATCTTACCTTTTTCCCGTTAACACTCCGTTAGATCGGATCGTATGTTCCTCGATAGTGAATACGCTATATTAAACTTGATTGTACAGGTTTATTTATTAATTAGTACTTTAAAGTACTTACATAGAGAAGATATTAATAATATTATTGATTATGATGCGGGAAACATTGTTTGTAATTACCTTTTTCTGTATGCTAGGCATAGAGTGTTATCGAATTTGGTGCCAATTTAAATCATATGTACTGATATTTCCACAAAGCAAAAGAATAGAAAGTGAATATTAACCGGTCGCAGGAAATCTGTAATTAAATGCAAAAAAATATGTCAAAGAAATGAAAAAAAAAATTAAATCTATATACATTATAAAAAATTCTAACTTGACACATTGATAGCTAATCAGAAAATCTCAATAAAACTTTCAAAACTCATCCACTAGGACATGGTTTTCCAAATTTCCAACCTCAAACGATATAAAAGGGGTAAACATGGGGTAAAAATGGCTTTTGTTGACTGCGGCAACCTAGGACGTTGACATTCGGCATGTCAATTGCTTTTACAAATCGGGTCAAATAATTTTTAAGGTTTTTTTAAAATTCACGCCCAAAGACGTTAAATGGGCTAGACGTGTTTTCTAAAGATCGCAATTACACGGTAACTGCTGCAGGTACAATTTTAAAATTCGGAAAATCAATTCCTTTTACAAATTGGATAAAACGGCTTTCTGGTTTTTTATAAATTAACCGTCTGCCCCCCCCCCCCCCCCCCTCCCTGAAGGAGTTAAATGCGGGAACGTAATCAACCTCTAAAAGTGTGAATGTGGGTTCGGGGCGAATTATGGAACCCTTCATAGCCCCTTCAGTTGTTGAGTTGAAACATTCTTTTTTAACATGTAGGTGTGTCTTTTAATCTTTATAAACTTTTGAAAGGTTTTTTTTAATTTTACACCTAGGGGAGTAAAAATAAAAAATGGTAAAGGGTCTCAATAACGGAAAAATTGGAAAGATACAAATTTGCATGCTTAACCTAGTTATTACGTACACACCCATTAAGACGGAGTTTATCGAAATTTCAACCCCGAAAGGTAGCTCAGGTTCAGGACGCGCCATTCCACACATAGGAATATAGCCTAAGACTCGGCGCGCCAAGGTCCCCGAAATATCTCTTTCCGCAACCCAGTCATCCGGCACGACGGCGTACTGGGTGATGTAGTTAGCACTAGTGATGGGCATAACCGGACAATTTTCATAACTGAATTATTTGCATTCGAATGATATTAATAACCGAATGATTATTTGAATAATCATTCGAATAAATTTTGGCTCTCGATTCGTTTCGATTAAGTCAGCTGGTTTGCCGGTTGGCGGTTTACCGTCATCTGCATCGACATCGGTTCACCGTCATCTGCATCCACATCGGTTCACCGTCATCTACATCGACATCGTAACTTGCAGATAGCAGAGGAACCAGAACATAATATGTACGGTCGGCGCCTTAGAAATCGGGACACGTAATATGTTCTTCTAGTCTTTGGAGTATTCTTGCTCCGGTTACTTCATTAATGTGAGATGGCATTTCATAATTGACAAACAATAAACAATCTGACGTAACAATTAAAACCATAATAACTGTAAAAACCCAGTTTATACACTTAAAAAAAACATGCAAAATATATCATAATAGTGCCCGATTTCTAAGACGCCGACCGTACATTATGTTGTATGTATTGGAAATTAAGAGGTATTTATTAATAAGTGTAGAAAGAAATAAATATGCGGGACTGCTTGCTATTCGCAATAAAAACAGTTGTAAAACGTTTATCTTTATCAATCGGGCGGGTTAAAGGCGCCGCCTTTTGTTTTGAACCGTTGGAGATGTAAGCAAATAAAAAATTGTTTTTTCGACGACTGACATCGAAAGTAGATTTTTCTCACTGTCATTTGACAACAGAAAGTTGACATTTGCCGCTGAGCGTGCGTTTTCATCATTGTGCCGCTCGCCGAGCGTTTTGGGTTTCCGCGTGAACAAAATAGGTAGCCACGTCCGAATGTTTCCTTGACAACGCCCGGCATTTGTGGAAATAATCGCGTCACATGTCATACACTGCGCGAGTAATGTTAACTTGATTGTCAATTAATTTTTGCGATAAAATGCAATTTGATATTTTCCTTTAATAATATGCTCAGTCGTCGAAAAAATAGTATGTATATTTCGAGCTAAAAGTGCGCTTGCCGCTTTTGCATGATTGCTGGTTTCGACTTCGTCTCAACCAGCAATATTCATGCGCAAGCGGCAAGAATGCACTTTCAGCTCTTAACATACAATATACTATTATAGCTTGATGCGTTTGCAGTTTTTAGGCATTCAGGTTTCAGGTCCCCAGAATTTGATAATTTGATATTTTTTATGATAGGAGGTAGCGATAACCAAATGGTGTTTTCAGTAGTGATGGGCTTATTCGAATGAAAAATAACCGGTTATCCGGTTATTGAAATAACCTATGTAACTCGGTTTTCGTTTCAAGTATTCGAATGAAAAATAACCTCATGCTGATACGTACTACGCTTTGAATATAAAACCTCTATTCAAAGGTACTACGTGCCATATCTCAGCGACCTACGCAGTGCTCGAAATTCTGTAAATATAAATACGTCATAACTCATAAACAAAGCAGGTTGTACTAAAAACACCATTTGGTTATCGCGTACCTACCTCCTATCATAAAAAATATAAAATTATCAAATTCTGGGAACCTGAAACCTGAACGCCTAAAAACTGCAAACGCATCAAGCTATAAAATAATGTTTTATTTGCTTACATCGCCAAAGGTTCAAAACAAGAGGCGGCGCCTTTAACCCGCCCGATCGATAAAGATAAACGTTTTACCACTGTTTTTATAGTATTTCTTTCTTTCTACACTTTTTAATAAATACCTCTTAATTTCCAATACATAACACATAATGTACGGTCGGCGCCTTAGGGACACTACACACTATTATAATATATTTTGCATGTATTTTTTAAGTGTATAAACTGGGTTTTTGCAGTTATTATGGTTTTAATTGTTACGTCAGATTGTTTATTGTTTGTCAATTATGAAATGCCATCTCACATTAATGAAGTAACCGGAGCAAGAATACTCCAAAGACTAGAAGAACATATTACGTGTCCCGATTTCTAAGGCGCCGACCGTACATATTATGTTTTGGTTATAGATTGGAAGAATGTACGAGTAATCGGGCTAATCAACCTTAGAAATCAAATAAAAATCATTTATACCTACAATTATTATAATAATTAACGATTAACTGAGTTCCTCTGCTATCTGCAAGTTACGATGTCGATGCAGCTGACGGTGAACCGATGTCGATGCAGATGACGGTGAACCGCCAACCGGCAAACCGGCTGACTTAATCGAAACGAATCGAGGGTCAAAATTTATTCGAATAATTATTCAAATAATCATTCGGTTATTAATATCATTCGAATGCAAATACTTCGGTTATGAAAATTGTCCGGTTATGCCCATCACTAGTTTTCAGTACAACCTGATTTGTTTATGAATTATGACGTATTTATATTTACAGAATTTTGAGCACTGCGTAGGTCGCTGAGATATGGCACGTAGTACCTTTGAATAGAGGTTTTATATTCAAAGCGTAGTACGTATCAGCATGAGGTTATTTTTCATTCGAATACTTTGAACGAAAATCGAGTTACATAGGTTATTTCAATAACCGGATAACCGGTTATTTTTCATTCGAATAAGCCCATCACTAGTTAGCACTACCCCTTCGACAACTGCCTTACCTTCTTTACTTCCACGAACTGCTCAGCCAAGCAGGCGCTCCAAAGGCCATAGAAGAAAATCGGTTTTTTTCGTTTGACCGGCCGCCTAAGAAGTTGAAATTGGGACAATAAGCTCATTTTACAAATCGGGTTAGGTCATTTTAAGGGGTTTTCAGGGTTCACTCCCCAAAGACGTTAAAAGGGGTAGATGTGTTATTCTAATCTATCTCCATATTGTGTCAACTACTGCAAGTAACAAATTGAAATTCCGTAAGTCAGTGTCTTTTACAAATCGGGTCAAAAATATGTCTGGGTTTCTCGGAATTCACGTCTCAAATCAGGTAAATCTGTTTTTCTAAAGATCGCCAATACGCGGTAACTATTGCAGGTAAGTAAAAATTCCGGATCAGTTCCTTTTAAAAATTAGTTCAACCATTTTCAGGATTTTTCAAAATTTACTCCCCAAGTCATATAAATGAGGTAGATGTGTTTTTCTACTGGTCACCACAAAGCGGTAACTACTGCAGGTAAAAAGTTGAAATTCGGCAAATCATTTGCTTCGACACATTGGGTCAAACAGTTTTCAGGGTCTTTCAGAATTCACCCCCTCCCCCCCCTTGGACATCATCTTTTTCATCATTTCGCGGTATCCATTGCATAGTTTCTTTAGGTAACCTGCTGTCAGCGATTGATTGAACGTGACCATACCATATCAATTGATGACATTCTACGTCTTTCAAGATCGTATTTTTTACACCCATCTGTTGTTGGATCTCATAATTTCTTACTGTATTCCTGCAGGCATTCATATCTGTTGCCTCTATTCGTTGACAGTTTTTTATATAATTTGTCTTTTATCATCGTTTCGTATATATTGCAAAGCTTCTCGTCATTTGTTTATTCCACAAATCGCATTTAGAAATTTGTGACTCCGCTAAGCATGCCACAATCATGTACTTGCATCTCTTGAACGCGCGGATCAAAGATACATCAAATTGGCCCAGCGGTACGCGAATACGTGTGAGGCAGAGCTTCGCTCACTCTTTATGAACTTCCGGTCCGGATAATGACACCCAAAAAGGTATATAACGAAGGTACCCAGGCTACTAAAGGCACTTGGAACTTGAGTCCTGAGCCAACCAAACCCACCTCGAAATACCTAGAAGTACTCCTTGTAACCCTTCTCCTTAGTCGATCACGTGACACACTGATTAAGTAGCTGGAGCTACGACATAAGGAATCAGCTAACATAGAATTCATTTCAAGAGTGTTGGGTGAATAATAGTCTGGGGGGTTAGGGGAAATCTCATTTTTATGTTGCTTACAACGTGAAGTTGGCGTTGGCAGTCTATGTTTATATAGTCGTTAAAATGAATGACGTTTTTGAATAAAAATTAGAGAAATAAATATACTCATACAAAATAATTAAAACATTTTCATTATTTAGAATACTCCTACTTATTTTCAAAAAAATTAGAGCATATTATCTGCATATATTATTACTTTGGGTACATATACTCAACAAAATGTATGCATATATATGCGCATATTTTCGTATATTTGAGTGCATATAATTATCAGCTTTAGTCATGACTCTAGAAGACAAGATATTTGGGGAACACTGCCTTCGGGCCTCGCACCAGGTCAAATTTGCCGCTACTAATAATCAAGGGCCTAACTCGCCTATTATGACATCATCTTCCTAGCCCTCGGCAACCCCTTATACTATTCTTGGACGCCGTCAGCACGTTGCGAACGGCTTCCTCCAGACTAAACTTCACTCACGCACGAGCGGTGCTGAAGTCCGTCTAGAGCAAAGTTCAATCTTGCCCAACATAATTTACACATATCGAGAGTCCTGGGGCGGCCACAATGTGGCCATATTGGTTTGACATCTCATGAAAATAAACTAAATTAACCTTGACCAGCAACGGCCATTTCGAGGGGGTTCCGAACGCAGCGTGAGGCCATTTTAGGCGTCGTCCGCAACCGGCTACCACAGGCTACCCGAGATACCAATTAAAGTAAGTTTCGGCTCTGGATAACCTTCAGCGTCCCCGTCGAAATCATCTTATTTTCATTTATTGTAAATACATTATGTAAGTAGGTTTAATTTCGAGAACAATTTGACATATAAATTACAAAGTAATAAATACTTATTTTTATCTGTACTTCGTCTATATACTTGAATTATATGTTGGACCTTGGCTTTCTGACTATCCAAAGGGCTAAATTAAGTCTGACCGAAAGGTAATTAAGCAAATCCAGTACAGAGTGGGCAATAATATGACGAAACGTTACAATATTTATCGGTTGTCCCTGTTTTATCAAATACTTTCCTAGATACTTATATTTGTCATATCCCTCTATTTAATCTGTAACCTATCATTTTAAATTACCTACATGTGAGCAAATACATAAGTATTTTTATATTTGTAGTTTTATTGCAATACCCGATTCTTCGTATGTTTCTTTCAACTTCCGTGCCATATATTCTAGGTTCTTTATCTCCGGCTAATACCACCTGATCGTCCGCGAGTTGAAATGTATAATATAATTTTATCTCCATTCCTGAGCATTTTCTTTTGCATTGTTCGAACTTTTTTTATATATCTTGAATAGGACGTAGAAGGTATAGGAGCCCTGTTGCAATCCCTTAGTCACGGGGAACAGTTTGAGAGATGTTTTCCTATTTTTACTATAGATGTTGCAATTTTATGTAGATTTTGAAGAGGTATTGTTTACTTGAAACTCAATTTGCAAGGTGCTATCTCTGTCCCAAAATCCGTCTATTCCCACCAGAAGTGACATGACAACCTCCCTGTTTGCCCTACTTAAGTTTCCCTATCTGAGCGAAATGTAAATAGGCCGCAAATGAGTGAAAGAGAACGATTCCTGGTCAGTCTCAGCCTCTTCTCTATTCTTTTCCAGACTTGAGTCGAGCTCAAATCGAGAGCAACTTTGGACCATGGGGGGCTCAATACCCCACAAGCCGCCAGCTTCGATTAATCTGCTAAACGAGTCGTTGCAAGCGCAGAACCCGGGGGCACAAGTCTCCTGCGTAACTAGCACTCGTGACGATCACGTGGGCTCTTCATCCTGCAGAACGAGCTCGCGTAAGACAAGTTCTGATCCTAGCTTCTTCTTGGGAAGTAGAACTGCCTGAGAATTTCGGCCTGAGCTGAACTTTCCCATGGCAAACCTTCACTTTCAAGTATTAGAGGATGTATAAATCATGTTGACAGACGTGAAAGTGCTCCATTAATAACTAACGCCCCAATCTTTAAGATGCAGAGCGCCTGGAAAATCTTGTTGACAGGCTTAAAATTTTCCCGGTGATACCATAACTTTCAAGTCGCAGAGTTCCTGAAAAATCATGTTGACAGGCTTGGACGCACCTCAATGTTTAAATCGCAGAGCGCCTGGGAATGTTATTTTGACAGGCGTAAATAATTTTCCCTGATACTTAAATGTTTCTTAATCCCCTGTTCACATTCGATAGCAGCTCCAGATTACCATTTCAAGCAAATTTAGCTCCGCCCGCCACCAGAAGCCGCTGCCCCAAATAATAATGTGGCCCCAGCTGCTAGCATCAAGTCCCCCGCAGACGCCGCTGTAAAACAAACAACGTCCAGCGCCCCAAACGTAAGCATAACCAGGCCCCACACAAACATCAAATAAATTCTTCTATAATTGTGGCAGTCTTGTTTGCTTTCCTTTTTATGAATTAACGCAACTTTCCATTCGTTCAAGATTTTCTGTCAGTTAATACATTGGTTTAATATGTCTGTCAGCATTGTGAATAGTTCTACAATTTAGCAGTTCCACCTAATTTCCTTCGGGAAAACAAAATTTTCTATTTTTTTAAATATTATTGTGGCTTTAACAGCAATGTTTTCATCTACTGATATTCTTTTTCCTTGAATAAATAATAGTCGATGGTGTAGCGTCAGCATTATCTAAATCTTATTTCGAACAAAAGCTCTTGGCAGTGTTTCATCCATTGTTGTTGTGAAATTATGGGCATGTGCACTTTTTTCCTTTCAGATGTTTGTAACGTTCTTTATAAACTTTCATGCTTTTGATAATTTTCTGCAACAATGTAAGTATTTATTTCTTTACACTTTTTATCCCATCTTTTGTTCAGCTCGACATCTTATCTTCTTATTAGTCTCTTTATTTCTTTATACTTTCCCCTTTCTTCTTTTTATTAAGTATTTGATTTCTTCCGTCCACTAAACTCTATTAATGATTTCTGTATAGTTCATATTTCGTTAACTGCTTGGTGAATACTATTATTTTTATTTTCATATTTTGATGATGACTTGTTAGCCAATTTATCTAAAATTTGGTCTAGTTTTTGCTGGTACAAGTATTTGGTACTTTCTTGTAACAAACTATATGTATAGGCTATATCTAGGATGTTCTACAAGTTCACCATCTTCATGTTCTTTAGTTTTAAAATATTTGTTTGTATCTCGTCACAGTCGTATAAATATTTTGGCGAGCGTTATACTTTCCCTGACTACTGCAATTTCCGCAATCGTTTAATTTTTCGAAGAATCGATTTTTCGTTTCGTCATTTGAAGGTGCATAAACACCGAGTACTGTCATACTTCTTCGTAACTGTTGTATAATATTTTCATTTATTGGTCTCAATCTGATAACATTACAACTGCTCTTTTTGAAGGTTATTCCTTTTCTATTCCACTAAACAACATTTTAGTCCTGTTTCCAATCTTTTTAATTTGTTAAAACAACCACTGCCATTTTTATCTTTCCAATTTTCCAGATTGTTTCTTCCGTTTTTCCGCGACTACAGTAAACACACCGAGTTCTATAATCGACTTTCCTTTTCCGCGTCGTTTGATTTTTCTATTTGAGTCGTCTAAAGTTTCTTCATTTCACATCAGAAAACATAGCTGATATACATTATATAATATTGTACATAGAAATAAAAGAAAAAAAATAAATAAAATGAAAGCATTATTTGTGTGAAGGATGCAGTTTTGAAAGCATGTATGTAAATATACCATTTCTACTTTCCCGTACTACAGCCAACAGAAGCATTGCTCTGGTAAAACCGCTTGTAACTGCAGAATTCAAAAATAAACATTTTTCCGAAACCGGAAATTTAAAATTTCAACTGCACTTCCCTAAGGGTACTAGGTTGGTCATAAAGCGTCACTTGGAAAAATATAAAACAGTATTTATGTTTCTGGATTTTTTAATTTTCGATTGTTTTGAAAACGGGTTAGAAGATTTTTGTGTAATTGCTTTAAAATATTGTCTTAAACAGTACTTTCATTTTGTGTAAACTTAAAGAGGTGTGTTTCCCTTTCTCTTATACACGACCAAGATATTTTCACTTATCATTTCAACAAATTACAGAAATCTAGTTAAAAATGACAGGTACCTAAGAAGGCATCTCTAATTATTCCCGAAACTCTAAATCCATCAACATTCCTGAGGTTCCAAGCAGTACCTTGTTAGCATTCCTATGATTCGTCGGCCAATTCTCTCCAAACAAACCAAACTTTATGACTACTTGAATACCATTGCCGACCGCGCTAGCTCAGGAAGACGGCGTGCGGTTCTTATAAGTTATAAGTTTTTATAACGGTAATTCAAACAAAGCCAGGTGGGCGACAACGAATTTTGACAATTACGACATATGTATCCAGGCATTCAACGAAAATTCGTAAACTCAAGTAGCACAAATTTTTGAAAGAAAAGCTCCAGGTATACACAGGTAGCAGTAACAAATATCGACACCACAATGTCAGTATCACAGTATAATTGTTCCTAATTCGATAGAATACAAATCGCTAGTACTTGTTTGTACATACTTCAAATACTGATTGGTGCGAGCTTCAAATAACTATTGGCCAATTTAAGGTTAATTAGTAGTACAAATTTCAAATAATTATTGGCCAATTTAAAGTGCACCTCAATAACATTCGGCTTGCTAAGACAAAGGCTTACACAACAGTCCTAACAAAGGTACAAACATGATACACAACAGTTTAAAATTAAATGCGGCCGCAATTAACCTAGACACCGTGGTTGGGAAACCAATTATTCAGGTAAGCAGTTCGTGAAGCAAACTGTACAATAGCAGCCGACGTCCGAATTGCTAGCAATTGGGTCAGCCTCTAACACTGGTTCACTGATCGCATCTTGTATAATTGCACATAAAAGAAAGGAATACAAAACCTGATCTTAGCTTCCTTTGAACCCCTTCTGCATGATGATTAAGATAAGCAGAGGCCCACACATCCGAAGATATGAATGCAAGTGATAACAGCTCGAATCAGGTTAAGATGGACGCGCTCGGTCGCGGGGATAGGGTTTCACGGCCAATTCCAAACCTATGAGCTTCAGGGGTCCCGGACTGTTGCCAAAGGAAAGAAAGAACCCAAAATAGGCTCGTGGATGCTTTCGTTAAGAATCAGCAAAAACAGTTTTGAAATAACTTACCCCAGATGAATTTAGGCCACGTGTAGATGATGGCAGGTGAAGTGCATATAAAATCCGCCAACTAAGCGCGAGAAACCAATTCTTCACAGAACTGCCCGGGCTACAACCATCCGCAACTTCTCCGGGGGCCATGAACCAAAACAACCATAATCTGTAGGCCCGTAAAGCCGCAGGTCACCATCACGGCGTTCGACAGGAATAAAGGAACGCGTTCAACAAAAGCCAACATTCGAGTCGCTTATCCGCGCTGATAAAAGTTAAGGAAGGCATATAATTACAACACGTTCAATCTATGCAGATCACTAGAGCTTAAGCTTTAGTTTTATGAAGAAACATAAACAAATAGTGACGAAGGTAAATAGTAACACGAACGAACAAGCACTATTATCTATATTTTGTTAAAAGATTCGTGATCCATAAGCAATTTCTTTCGTGTTTTGTTTAAAACGTAATGAATCTGAAATGTAATAATATCGAATTAGAAAAAACGCCAGGAATGAGCTTCAGAAGAATAGAAGACCACCTGAGCAATGTAATTAAAGTTGAAGCCCTCGGAACGAACGAAAAAGTTGTGATTTACAGTGGAATAAGAATTTCCGAGAAAGTATTTTGGACTGCGGAGGTATTTTCAAAACTTCGCTTTCCTACAGCCAGTTTATGGCACGTCGATATCAAACTCATATTTCAATTTTTAGTCATTCAGTTTTCTAAATGTCTAATTAACTTTTTACTGTAATTTCGGTACTCACCGCTTTCTATGTTGAACCTAAACGCGATAGTTAATTGAAATTCCAGACTACAGCAATTTAATTAAAAACTTACATTGTTTCGTAGCTGAAAACAAATAGAACCATTATTATATTAACCAACATGAGCTGTACAAACTCGTTTTAGCAGTTTCTATGCAAATTGTACTGGATGAAGAGCAAATTAAATTGCACGACAAAGGTTTTTTTTCAAGTTAAGCTTCAAAGCCATGTTGACCTGATATATATTTTGTTTAATTTTCGCAACTACTTGGATATAATTGAAAGCGCTTATAAAGTAATTTACAAAACTGTAAAGATACCAATTATTTCCCGAAAAAACTGCAATTAAACTGAAAAAAGGCTGTAAATATGATCAGCTGCTTTCCTCCAAATTGAAATAGACTGGATAAATCTCTTATCTTAATACGCTGCTACGTTCTATCCGAACTTGCGAGGATTTGTACATCACCATAACTCCTCTTTAAGCTTTCTTTCTCGATTAACGCTTGGTTCGATTGCTGATGGCGGCAGATTCGTTTTGGCCGGTAACTGCAAGAAATTGGATTTCCTTTTCAATCTTAGCCCCTTTATTCTCATAGCACCGAGAACTTTTGAGGCACAAGATCGAAAAATTGTAGTCGATTTAAATTATTTTTTATAGCTGCTGTGATAAACTTAGTAGGCGGGTAAAATCTGAGCATACCATTTACAATTATTCAAAAAACTGCCTTGTAATTACTTCAAAATTAATTAAGTTTTTAGCACTGCAGCAAACCTTTTCGACTTTAGAATACCTTTAAAACACTGTTCTTTAAAAGGAATAAAAGCTGATTTTCTAAGGTAGCTTACGCCAAGATAGTTATTCTCTGACAATTTGATCCTGATGCCCGGACCAACTTTTTCAAACTCTCTTTACAGCGCTTTACTTCTCCGGTTTTTCACTTTAATGCTCTGAACTTTTATAAGAACATCCAAAGTATAGTAACTTCACTCTTCGAAGTGTTAAATCTGGGAATCTTAAGGCTTTGCAACATGTGGTAATTGCTTAATTTTAAAAACACGGCGGTGTTGAAAAGGTATTTTATTTAGCTACAATTTCTGCAGGTATTAATAAGAAACGTACATCCTGACATAAGAGTCAGTCGATAAATTAGAAAGTCTATAAGGCAAGTAAAATTTTAGAAAATGTAATTTGTCCCTCCTCTTTACCCTTTAAAAATTTTCTCGAGCAAGGCAACGCGTGGCTTCTCGAAATATGCTGTTATTAAATAGCATTCATGGCGAATGTTCAAGTGAATTATTAATTTCGTAGTAACTAAAAACTCAAAGGGATACCATATGAATTATAATTTCTAACAAGTATACCGCCACTAGTATAACCGCCCGTGTTCATTCCTTTAGACGCAATTGCGAGATTGATTCGACTTAAAGCTGGACGACGCCCGTCAGACCGCTGACAATGCAACGAGGATATTTAGTTGTGTTTTACACCCCGCGCGTAAGCGGGGAGACAGCATCTTCTTCCAGCTTGAATTAAGATGCAGCCCGAGGTATATCGATTGTAGTACGCTGTGCCGAATTAGTTCACCATGTAATATCTAAACCGTTATATTGCCAAACTACGTTTTAAATTACGGCAAAACTCCGGATTTACATAAAAGGGTCCTTTATAAAAATTTACCAATCTACGGAGGGTATTACTGGGCCAATAAAAGCAGTTTTGTAAACTGCCCCCCTATTTCACGTGTCGTGGATTTATTCACCGACCCCATCTCGTCTCCCACGCGCACTCTAAAACCAAGTGTTTTCCTCTTCGGCTGTTGCATCAGCCCAGCTTTCGAGTTGAATCCGCGTCTCCGAGGCAAGCACTTGTTTGCTCAAGGAAACTGTCAAGCACTTTTTTGCTCAAGGTAACTGTGTATGTTGTACTAAGTGTTCGCGGAAGTGTGATTGCAAGTGTTTTGGTCATACCAAACGCTGAATTATTAGCGCTGCGTTCAACTTTTTATCTGTTCGAATTACGTCTGCTACGCTTAGTTAAAGGAAATTGTTGCCCCCCCCCCCCCAGGCCATTATTCATTTGATAAGTAAAAAATTATAAATTAGCTTGTATTCGGAGGACGTTCGCACCCCAAGGACCTTTATTTTGTTTTCTAGTATCATTGTGTATGTAACTGTAATTTCTTGCATTTTCTCATTTTCTATTAAGCATTGTGCAGCAGTTAGCACGCAAGTACCAAGGTAAGTCCCAGTGGCAAGCGCTGTCACATACATCGGCCCAGGGCATCGCTAGTTGCCTCTTTCGGATTCTTGGGGAGCAAGTAGGAAGCTAAACACTAAATCCGTGGAGCCAAGGCAATCTACTCTCTAAGTTTTTTCTAGTCCCAACACATCCATCATACAGCAAGCTCACCCTATTGTCTCGACTGACCCACTAGCCAGGGTAAGCTTGAGCAGGGCTAACACACTTACGTATTGAGGCAATTTAGTCTAGTAAAGTAATCACACATCAGATTTTACCCGCCCTTGGTGGGCTTATTATTCAATTAAAGTAAGTAATGACCTAATGCCCACTGGAGGGCCTGTTTTGTGTCGTAAATACCATTTACTCCTGTAGCACTAGGCTATCACTATTTTGAACATTTACAACTTTATGTGAAAGACTATGGCTAATGCATAGTTCTCATCAAGAATTCATGTAATAACATCAATACTAGAGGTTCTCTTAACGAAAACTTATTTATAAAATTAAGAAACTTTTTAGAATACGCTGTTGTACTCGGCATTTTTGAAGCATAAATAAACACGCAACCACGTCAATAAATTTATCTTTATGGTATTTGCATACACCTACACCATTATGTCACCAACCACAAGAATTCGACGTTTATAGAGTAAATAACTGCACCTTTGCACAGTTACAAACTTTGCAATTATATTATTTGAAATATCAGTCACTGCAGTTTGAACAAATGCAACATTCAACAACATTAATGTACTTTAATCAGATTTTTTACTGTTATGCTAATATAGACGCAAAAATGAAAATCCCAAAATAAGAAAATAACGTATGCAGGCAGACGTGACTATCGATTTTTAAAACCCTCTCTGCTTTTTGTTCACGTTCAATGCGGGTGCAATGCTCTTTCCTTGCCGTTTCAACTGCAGTTTGGCAAAGTTTGTTAATTTCGGTACTAACTGCAACTGAGTTCAGCAGATTTTATGCTTTCGCAATGTACCAAAAATGCAAACTGCATGAATCTTTAGACTGCAACATCGAACAAGCGGAACAAAGTGCTCATCGATGTCTGTAATCGAATAACCTCGATGCAATGGATTCTAGAAGTCAAAAAGTAGACACATCTGCTGTCATCATTCTTAAAACGATTTTATAATCCTTTAATCCTTAAAAAAGGATGGAATGTTTTTAGCTCCACTGTTTCGGTATACCGGGTGACAATGCGATCAGAACCAGGCTTATATCTTTTTTTATGAATCGATTAGTATAAAATTTTATACGAAGATACTAGACATGGTTTCTAATTGACCGATAAATGTAATCAAAATAGCTGACTTATGGTTTCTCCGGAAATCACACCAACTTTGATTTTTTAAGTGGATCACCCTGTATATTTTGTTTTTCGAAATCTACGGTTCAAATTATATACAATAGTCTTGCCAAATTTTCATGTTTTCAAATAAAAAATTGTTTTTTCTAATTTTATTTTTTGCCATAGAAAGTCGTGACTTGGTAAAATCTGTTTTAATTGACTCTAGCAACTCATAATAATAGCTATTTCATCAATAAGGTCAATAACCCTTAATAAAGGAATAAAGTTTGATAAACACGTTTTCTTAAAAAAGTAATTTTTTAATGGTACCTACTAAAGGTCATTGCCATTAGATAGAAAATTTTATTACCAATCTAACGGTATGCATCATGCACTACTTTATCTTTATCTAAAATTGAAAAATAATTAATTACTAAATTTTTTTAATATTTTTGTGTAATACCTAAGCAAATTTGGCAACACTGTTGTATGCAATTTGAGTCGTAGATTCCGAAAAACACAAAATTTATAGAGTGGTTTATTTAAAAAAATGAAAGTTAGTGTTATTTCCGGTGGAACCGAAGTCGGCCATTTTGAATAAAACAAAATAATGCTCACTCGTACCTATTGTTAAGTCTGTAACCATCAACAGCAACAAAATAAGCATATACATTACGAAAACTAACAGTGTATAGAATATACACATTTAAAATTGATAAGTAAAGTTCAGGAGCTATCTCCATGAAGGAGTTTGGCCTGAGATTCGACAAGCAACGACTATCGAAAATGGAAAACAAAAAGGATACAATGCTACAAGAATACCTGACGTACGTTACTCGATCGTAGTAAACATAAACAAATACTAAAATGGTCTATTATTGTCTTACTTATTTCTAGTTGTAAATAGGAGAAGTATTTACTCTCCGTTACTGATTGAAGATGGCTGCCAGTAGTCACTATACCGCACTGGTTATCATTGTTGAGATAGAATAACTCAATGTTTCGTCCACTTTCATAGGTCTTCATCGGGAGCGAAGCAAGAGAACACTGTAACATCAACGTGTAAACCATGCCAGGGGGAAACTCTTTTGAAATGGTAAAGAATAGAAGAGAACGGGAACTCAACGTGTTAACCACGTCAAAGGCGAAACTCTTTTACATTCTTCTCGTTCTGTTCTTCCATCTCAAAAATGACACAGTCGAAACCTGAAAGTCGTTCGTTGCATAACGCAAATGATTTCTCATATATAAAATGTTTGGCATGGCCTTACGTGCAACAATTTTCTCTTTCGATCGATACCGTTATAACTTTTGTGTGGTTGAGTAGTGAGCAGTATTAAGCATAATAGTGATTGCAATTCCCTATGCTCGGTCTTGAGTTCCCATCCGATATATCAGATATTTCTGACCTTGGCATTGGCACCATTAATCTGACAAAACAGTTTGCGTATAATAACTTGACTCCCATTAAATCTTTGTCTATAAAATCACTAGAAGCAAGCAAGCATTAGAAGAATTCTCTCTTAAAATGAAAACATCTGTAAAGGGCTTTAAATGGATCTTCCCTTGCAAGTGGAGGTTTTGAAACAATTGTCTTAAGAATCAAAGACAAATGAGAATTTAATTTTTGTAAGTTTTCACTCTGTATCTGTTCGGCCCACAATATGTCTATTTTCTCCAAGGGTAGTACCCTAAGCTATGTGCAAAATATTACTTTTTTTTAACTAAAAGTTCTTGAGTTAAAACAAATATAGACAGATTTTTTTTAAGGTCCTGGCCCTGTTTATATTTCACCGAAAGTAAGCATCTAATCCGCATGCAAAATATCGCCTTTCTTTAACAAATAATTTTTGAGCTATACAGACAGATAGACACACAGACAAACAGAGAAACAGACGGAAGCTGATTTTTTTCACAATTAGAAAACTTCCTCCGGTGAGGGAAGTAAGATACAGGATCAAGTTGTTATACTTATTACAAATTCCTGAACTATCATTGTTAAGTTGTTATTTTGTGAAACTTTAAATCACAACATATAATTTTTTTTCTCTTACTTTGTTAAATCCTTTTTTATGTTTATTTTTAAATTTTTTATTTGCTAATTGAAGTTGCTTTACTGGGCACGTCCTGTTTGCAACTCGAAAATTGTAAATAAATAAATAAATACCTTGTGAATAGATATACTTATAGAGTTACGTATACATGGAACGTTGCTATAGCTCCACAAGTACGTAGATTAGACAGAAATTGTTCATATTAGTACTAGAAGGTTCCTTTAAAAGTGTAGAGTGGGGTGAAAGAGGTTTAAACATTAACATTCGCCGACGATATTTTGCAAATAGCAAACACAAAACAAAAACTAGTATGATTTAAGATGTACATACGGTACAAACTGGAATAAAACAAAGTATATGCACAAAAGAAAGAGAATCGAGAAATTAAAATTGGATAGGGCCAATCAGAAAGAATTCATGCCATTTTTTGGGGTATTTATTATCATTATTATTATTATTATTATTACTATTATCATCGAATTGTTAATCTCGTAATGGGTTTTACAGTTTCGTACACCTAACGGGTCGCAATGGACCAAAGCTGTCTAGGGTGTATATCACACAACGTTTTGGGAGTGTTGATCTACTCCCGTCTTCAGGTGTCCTGAGAAGGACTGATATTGTACGTCTTTATACGTACACTCGTGCCTACCCCGGGATTTGAACCCAGGACCGCTGATCAAATCCCCGGCCATAAAGGTCCGGGATATACACAAGAGATATTTCTAAAGTTCTGTATTTCCCCGTTCTAGAAGCGTCTCGGCTACGAGGCAAAGGAGATGCAAGGAAATGCCTATAGAAATGCACAATCCTTTAGGCCGGCATTTATAAGAAAAAGTCACAGGAAGTTCTAGTCCAAGGTACTGTGGAGAAGTTTCCCAAAAAACGGTCGAGTTAAGTTCTGCGAGTTTTCGCCTGTTGGCAGTGTATGGTACGAGGGAAAGGGTGCTTTGAACACTTTGGAGAGAGGTAAGATCCAGCGTAGTGTGGCAGGACACTCGAAAACGCTTACAAATCTCTTCTCCAGGTGTTCTCACGTGGTGATATCAGAGCCCTGGAAATACAAAGCAGGGTAACAAGAGGCCCAAGATATCACCAAATCGTGCAAATGCGAAACCAATTTGATCTACCGAGGTTGGAGAGCGGCCAGAAATAAGTTTTGCTTCTGAAATATTTACTAATCCTGGCATAACCAGATGAAGTTCAGCTACTGCATATACAAAACGTTAATGTTGAGAAAAACTCTACAAGATAACCAAAGATTAGAAGATATCGTGATGCTCTGAAAAATTCAGCACACACACAGTATCAGAAGCAATCTATCAAATCATCTCCCCAAAGAAAACGCTCTCTCTTTCTCTCTCTCTCTCTTTCTCCCTCTCTCCTACTCTCTCTCTCTATATAGGGAATATTTTTTAAAAATTGCGAAAATGTCCCGAGGCATCAAGAATTTTCAAAATTCTCGCAGAAATGCTTAAAGAGGATAGAGATACGAATAGACACCAAAATAGCATAATCAAGTCCTCAAAAGTTGCAAGGGATTAAATTTTCTAATTCAACCAAGTACTCGGTCGGTTCAGCTTCAGAGCAAATTTTATAAATTTATCTGTACGTCTTGGTTTCTGCATCTAACTCCTTGGTATTATTATTTATAAAAACATTACAGAAAATCGTCATGAAAAACAGGATTACATTCTAGATTTAAATTTGGTTTTTTTGAAATCGGCAGTGGAGAACGTAGAAATCGTGATTAAAATACAAGAAATCGACAGTGAAGTAATACATTGTTTTACGACTTTTTGTAGGTGGCGGGGAGACAGGTAAACGTCAACGGAAGTCAATATAACCTACAAAAGTTGTTAAAATGTTGTAATTTCACGATTTAAAAAAACGTAACGTACTTCTCGGCACTGAAGTTCCTTTTTATCCCTCATGTGGTTTATTTGCCTTGTCCCTACGGGCCTCGACAACCTAATCCACATTCGTGATAAAAAGCTAAACTTGGTATACAAATTACTATTTATGGCCCGACGTAACTTTTATTATCCTGCATATTTTATGACTGCTTTTGCACCGGCAGACTGTAAAGACTGATCTTGAGGTAGCATAATTTTGAGAAAGCGTAGCATTTTCTTTTGTATGTCTGTGAATACTGCGAAAAGTTCCAAACTAACAAAAAGCACATATAATTTAAATTGAACCCCATACCCCAAATTCTTGGAAAAATACTTAGAGTATCTTAGTGTGCTATTCTCGTTACATTAATGAAAATAGTTCATATGTACATACAACCAAGAAATCTGTTATGTTGGTTTATTGCAAAAAATTGTCAGAAAAAAAAGCTCGATAATCTACAAGCCCTCAGCCGTGTAATAAATCTTAAATAAAGAGATTCCTAATTCAAAACAATAATTGACAAAAAGAACAGTTATTTCTAGAGTTACAAAAAAAATTGCATTGGCAAAAGTATAGGACCAAATAGCAATCTGGAAAAACCGAACGTTCCACCAGATCTATTGCCACCATATACAACGGATTTAAGGGTAAATTAATTTCTTCTGCAGCAAATTGTTACAAAAATTAGCCATCAGCCCTCCTTGTATATCTACGATGCTATTCATGGATGGTAAGTACTTTAAACGAGATCAAATAACTTTGATAATCAAACAAGATAATAATGCCCATGCACATTGTTACTTTCACTTTGACCAATTTCTGTTTACTTCCTAACGTTAGTCCTAGTCGAACAGCTATTTAATTGCTATGTAAATTTAAAGGATATAGGTAGTTTTATTTGCCGCTCATTAGTTGCAGTTATGCGTTTGGTTTAGAATTCTCGCATTCCCCTTTCACAAGTAATGTGATGTTTCCTAGTTTTGTTAGGCCTTTCTGAAAGCTTTATTTTAATTAATTAGCTCTGGCAGTCGTTAGTTAAATGATATCTGAGAGCAACACTATCTGGTGTATTTAATAGAGATAGATGAGTGTTGATCGTGAAACACATGTCAGCAAGTTGTGTTTGTATATTTTTTATCCTATATTCGGTGCTTTTGATCAGTCAGCACCTCCTTATTATTGGAGATGGGTTGCTCAGCCAATGTAAACCTGAAGTAAGTGTTTGCGAATTCGCTCTCTGTCTGTACGTTAATTGCGTCTTACTGTTTTTGAGCTACTATGTACTTTTGCTCGTATTTATGGATTTATGTTTCTGTGTGTTTATAATTTAGATTGGATTTTCTAGTTGCGATATTGTCCCCTTTTTTGGACTTTGTTTTCGTAGGACGCTGGGTTTTAACATAAAGCCACAACCTTGCTTTAATTTAAATAAACATTTAACGCAATTCAAAATGTATTAAACTAAATAATTTTATAAACTGATGATATTTAAATTTTACTATTTAAGCCGGATTTACCATGTATTGATTTAGTGGTATGTATTATTGATCTACAAGGTGTTCCTAAATAAGTGTCGCAGCAGAACACTGTAGATTCCTTGAGCAAAAATATGATGATTTAACTCAACTTACCTATATACAAAGTTGCTTCGTTTAGCCGTTAGAGGGCTTTAAAAACGATAAACTTTTTTAAATTTTTTCGAATAAGTCGAAAAATCTTTGATAGATTTAATTTATTTTTTCGCCATCCGTTTGTACCAGTAAACCACAGCTTTTTGAAGTATAAACCCTAATTTCGAAAATTACAGGGTGTTTAAAAACTTCGTCACAATAAATTATCCATCCATATTTTTTTAACCCCCTGTATAATCACTACCAATTTTTCTTTCTGAATAGTTACTTTAATTTTAAAGTTATTTTCTCTCTTTCACAATTTTAGTCGGGTAAACGGTTTAGCAACAATAAAATATTTTCTAAATCCCTACAAACCGGAATCAGTAATTGTAACTTAACACTAGGCTTGTAGGGATAAATATTTTTGTGGCTAAACCGTTTATCCGACTAAAATTTTTTAAGAAAGGAAATAGCTTCTAAATTAAAGGAACTATTCAGAAAAAAAATTGGTAGTTATTATATAGGGGGTTAAAAAATTTAAAAAAGTTAATCGTTTTTAAAGCCTTCTAGCGACTAAACTAAGCAACTTTGTATATAGGTAAGTTGAGTTAAATCATTATATTTTTGCTCAAGGAATCTACAGTGTTCCGTTGCGACACTTATTTAGGAACACCCTGTATACGTGTATTGCTTACGTACCTTGCGCTTTTTTATGTCTGCGATACACCTACTTGAAATAAAAACGCATACTTTATACTGTGAAAGCTTCGTGCACACGTCGCGGGTTTGGTATTGAGTTCGCCTCAAGTATTCACGTACCTGGTCTTCAGATATCATAAATGCAATACTTTATTGCGGTACGAGAAACTGCCCTGTTATTTTATTTGTCAGAATTTATTGGAAATAAGTTATTGGCCGCATTTATGTCTTCTTTTTTCTATAACAGGTTACAGCTTATCAAAGAGCCTGAGTCTGATAAATGTATTTTTGTAAGTTGCAATTCCCAGATCACAAAGGAATCTTCCAACTTATATTCGCGAGTTGTTTACAATCAAGTTGGTGGCGCCCTTATTTGGTGTTGATAATCCTCCTTCGGAGTAGCTCAGCTAGCACGTTGAACGCTATTGGTTACGGACTATTTTGGGTATTCACCACTTGCTATCCTACTTATATTGAAGTGTTGCAAGAATATTATTAGTTTTATTTTTATACTTACGCCTTTTAGAGCGCTCAGCGGTGACAACATTTAGTCCAAACACCAACATCAGCGTTCTGTACAAATATCGTAAATGTAGTGACCATTTGCTTGATACATTTATTTCACTAGTAGAGCCAACCGATCCCTTTTATAGAAACTTCCTACAAAATGATCTATCTATATTATTTCAGTTGAAGTTAAAGCCAGCACGTGACTATGTAAAACGGCGTTAACAGTTTTAATCGATTGACAGGTGAGCAGGGGTGTAGTCGAGGGGGAACGCGGGGGAACGGCGTTCCCCCAATGGTTTTTTGTTAAGTTAAAAAAAATAAAGAACGAATTTATGGCATTTACTTATTAGCACAAACAATTTGATAATTATTCATTCCAGTGTCATTTAAATATATGCTAGTGGTATATGTTATTATTTAGAAATATCACGTCAAACATGACTTGCTACTTGCTATGAATATGCAAAGTATTAAAAACAGTTTCAATTAGAAAGTTGTAGGTTTGATATATATATATATATATATATATATATATATTAAGGCTACGAAACTGGCAACATCGTAATACGGAAAAATTGCACCAGAAAACATCAAAACGCATATTCTGAACCTATACTTTTAAAAAAATTCCGGACCCCCCTTTTCCTGGGGGATATTCCATAGGCAGGTGAGTTTCTTGATCGCGCTGTTTCTGCATGGTACACAGGCTACGCAAGACCTATATTGTGGTCTTCTCGAAAACTGGACCTCAATCTCGTGAAATTTTACTTATGGTGCTATGTGTATAAAGCAACATGTATCCTCGCCCCTTTATTAGTATAGGAAGTGTTTCAAATGCTTTAACAGACTGGTTGTGATTGTGAATAATTAAAACTAATAAAACAAAATAACTCATTTAACAACTTTACTTCTTATTATACAAATTCAGTTTAAAGTCTGATAGAAGAACAATTAGAGCTAAAAATTAAACACGCTCTATAATCACAGTTTTTTCTTTATTCAGAAAAGTACTTAATCACAATGTTATTTGTTAAAGCAACTCACATTTATAACGAGTCTTGAGTGGGCAATTCCAGTTCCGAAAATTAGTATTATTTACACTCAAAACAGCAAATACTGCTTTAACCTTCCCAATTCTGATTGTGTTACATCATAGGCGTTCCAGTAGAATTCCCAAGTAACGAAAATAACTTTGTATTTTCCCAAACGATCCGCCTACGTTCCGTTTTGACAAAATTACAAAGACTGGAAGTAACATTGTAGTCCTTTTAATTAAAGGTTGATTAACCTACATTCCAATTACGCGTGCAGCAGGAAGAACCAGCCATTACTCCACTAATTTATTTGAAAGAATTACCATGTTTTCAAAGTGTTGTGAAACGTTGCGTGTATTTTTTACTAAATTGTTGTATTTTTTTACATAATTAGTGTACTACACAAGCTCACTGTTACGTCGAACTTATTTCCGACATCTTCGCAGTACCAAGATTAAAAAATTTCACGTTCACAGTATCTTGCTTGCCTATATAAAACAAATGTTTCACCTATTCTTGATTTTTTTTATTATATACCTACACTAAGCGAAGAAGTTAAAGCATATACTGGTTTATGGCTATAAACGGCATTAACAAAGAAATTGTTCAAAAAGATCTGATCGATTGAGATTTATTTCGTGTTGTCAATCATTACCAAGCTGCACCTTCTGTTCTTTCTAAGCCTTGAAGTAAATCTACAGCTCATTACGATTTTACAAAATTGATTATAACTTTTTCAGAGTTAGTTTAATACAGCTGCTATGTATACCGGGTATCCCTCGTTGTACATGCCATAGGGTGACTGTCATGTTAAAACAAATACAAAGGATCAAGTAACGCTGTGATTTATATGAGTGATCTTGATATACAATTTTCATTAAACAATCTGCGATACTACTTAAGAAAAATACTATATTTTCGTGTTATAATAAATCGCAGTTTTTCTTAAACTATTATCACTAACATTTCAAGTGACCATTTGAATTTTCTCCTCTGTTGAATAAATATTCATATCTGTTCAGAACCGCCGACCACAAAATGTAGTAAACTTAAAAATTGTCAGTTGAGGTTGCAGAAACAAAAAAAAAAGCTTAACCGCGCAGGTACGGCTGAAAACCAAACTTACAAAAAGAAAATTCGGATTTTAAAAAAATCAAATATCTCGAAAACTATTCAAGATATCGTGAAATCAGTGACATATTTGGAATCAGGAGAGAAAACTACATAAAAGTGATATTAAAGCCTAAAATGTGAAAATTCGAACATTAAAGTCGAATATTTCGAAAACGGGTTGAGATATCGAAAAGCCAGTGGTGGATTCGGATTCAGGGGGCAAAAATACATAGAAATCCACCATCAGTTGTATTCTGCCTTAACGGGAACCGTGCGACAGACACACAGACACACAGACACACAGAAAGAGCGATCATAGTGACCACTTACTTTGTAAGTTTGGTTGAAATACAGGACTTGATATTACAATATGCTCAGGCGTTGTTGATCCTGTATATTTTAACATGGCAGTCACCCTATGGCTCGTAGTACGTGGGACACTCGGTATGTATATAGAAAAATTAAGAAAATCGTATTGTTAAACTTTAAGGCATCAGACGTTTTCAAAATATTAACATACATTTTTTAGAAAAACATAATGTGCAATTTCCTTCGTCAATTACTGATCCGATGACTAGCTGACAATGTTCTTTCATAAAATGTAAAAAAATAGGATAAATAAGACCACAATAGGCTTCATAACATTACTTGATTTTCTCAAGCTCCTACATATACAGAAGTCAAAAACATCGGGTTACTATATTTTGTATTTAAAGTTGAGATAGGTATATTATCTTTTCTATCTATAATATAATTTTCCTTAATGTGTGTCTGTCTGTCTGTGGCACAAAATCAAACTCACGTTCCGGCTTCGCAGATGTTTATATTTGTTTTTCTTATCTTAGCGGTCGGCTCGCAGCTTGGCCTTCGGCGTATCCTATTTCACACGTGCTCCACACGTGCGCGTAGCGCGCCCGTTGCTTGTTTTCGTTAATTTGTCATATACTTGCTAAAGCAAATTTAATTACCAATATATTGCTAAAAATTATGATAACAATTATAGCCTTGACGCTTGAGTTTTTAGCATAAACGAAGAATGTACAAATCAGAGAGAGCGTTAGAAAAAAATGTTGGCATTAAAGTGTCTCAAAGCTACTTTAGTGAAAACATGCAAATATAAATCTGAAGCCTAGGATGAATTAAAAAGTAGCTATTTGTATTACTAGGGAAGAAAGTGTATCGTTCCTTGCCGTGGATGTAGTTTAATACCCGAACGTCGGCAAGAAATCGTTAAAGAGAGAAAATCACACTTTACTATACATATTATTTGTTAACCCAAAAATTTCGCGAACGTGGCATACAGCACATTATTTGGCAATCGCAATGTATATTACAATCCAAACACATTATCAATTTTTGTACGTCGTGCCGATAAGTTTGCGGCCGCGAAAATCGTTTTCGCGGCCGTTACTAATAACGAGGGCCGCAAAATAGTAATGACTGTAAAAATCAACTTTTCAGCGCGGTTGCACAAAATAGCTATTTATGATATAAGTGCTAAAAGTGAATGGTAGTACACGAGACATGAAAATTATGAAACGAAGCCGTAGGCTGAGTTTCATAACATGTCGAGTTGAATAACATTTTTAGCACGAGTTTGAATACAATATTTTTCTAAGGTCCTAAATTTAGTGTTATCTTATATATATTTCTAAAAGTCCTGACTGACTCACTCACTCACTCATCAACGCCCAGCCCAAACCCTTGGACCTAGAAAGCTGAAATTTTGCACAGAGGTTTCCTTTATGATTTATACAAGGAATAAGGAAGGATATTTCGAAATTCACCCCCTAAAGGGGTAAAATGGGGGTTCCAATTTTGTATGGAGAAATAATATTAAATAGACATTTCGACTTGAAACTTCGTAAGAGTACTCCTAAAAACAAATAATCAAACACGTATTTCGTGATTTTCCGAAAATCAACCCCTTAGGGGGTGAAATGGGGTAAGTAAGCCTAAAAATCGATATGGGTGTCGTTATTGAGGTTTTTTGGGACGTTGATTGCGAAAATTACATTTATTTTTAAGTCCAAGACGGTGAACATGACATAAGGGAAGAAACGGGATGGGACGGGACTAGACTGGACGGAACGGGACGGACTGGACGGGACGGGACTGAGCGGGACGGGACTGGACGGGAAGGGAAGGGACGGGACGGGACGGGGCAAAGCGGGACGGGTCGGGGTGGGGCGGGACGGACGGGACGGAAAGGGAAGGAAAAGGATGGGATGGAAGGGGAGAGGGTGGGATGGAAGGGGACGGGCGGGACGGGACGGGAAGGGACGGGACTGGACGGGAGGGAAAGGGGCTGGACGGGACGGGACGGGAAGGGTCGAGACGGGGCGGGGCGGGGTGGAACGGGATGATACGGAAAGGAAAGGGAAGGAATGGGATGGAAGGGGAAGGGACGGGACGGGACGGGAAGGTACGGGACTGGACGGGAAGGGACTGGACGGGAAGGGACTGAACAGGAAGGGACTGGACGGAAAAGGAAGGGACGGGACGAAAAGGAACGAGACGGGACGGGACGGAAAGGGAAGGAGAGGGAAGGAATGGGATGGAAGGGGAGAGGCGGGACGGGACGAGACGGGACGGAACGGGACGGAACGGGACGGAACGGGACGGGACGGGACGGGACGGGACGGGACGGAATGGGACGGTACGGAGACGGGGACGGAGAAAGGGACGGAGACGGGGATAGGATGGGATGGGATGACAGAAAATAATTAGTCATTATTTAATACACAAATAACGAACCTCGCGCGAAAGAAGTCGCGGGTGAAAGCTAGTTAATCCATAAATATCGATTTAACAAAGGTTTACTCTTGACAATTATAATTTATGGCATAGTAAAAAGATGGTCGTAGATAAGTAGCCGGCACAGGTGACTATTTCTGCATAGTTGTCAAAATTAGTTAACACATTTTACTTTATTCATTACATAAAAAACATTACCTCTGACGAAAGAAGTAACTCGAATAATTTTATAACCTTACTTCCAGTTTAAAATACGTACATTTAAAATCAGCTGTTTACTCTTAGCACACGTGCTAAAAATAGACAACTGATTCTACTTTTAGCAGGCTGATTTATGTCATTTTTAGTTCGACAAGCGATTGGTAGAAAACCTATTTTTAGTAAGCGTCGTAGAAAAAACTATTTATACCACAATTTGCTTCGTACATACAAACAGCGAAAAAATTCCATAGGTACAGTGTGTCCCTGGAGTTGACGATAGATATGACTGACACAAAGTTTTTGAATTACAATATCACATTTAAGGATTAAGACATGCTTATCTTCAAATTAATTTTGTGTATCTTCTATTTATCAAAATGAGGTAGGCTTAAGTAACAAACGACTTCCGGGATTGGACCGTGTCATGGTTGAGATCGAAGAACTCAACGTTTCGCACACTTTCGTAAGGGGCTTCATCAGGAGGAAAAAGCAAAAGAGCACGGTAACTCAACGTGTTAACCACGTCAGAGGCGAAACTCGACTAACTATCGGAAGGAGAAAGGCGAGAATTTATAGGCAAGCGCAATCGCGGTTCAGCAAATGCAGTCGCGGTTCATTGGCGGTGGGCGGGGCTTAGGAATTAGCACTTTCCCGATTGAGATTGTTAGGGTGTTTATAAATATCAATGGCTTCGCGAATCTTTCTGGTAAAGAAGAATGGGAATTTGCAGATGATGGAATTTCATCAAAAAGGATCTTATGACCAGTATCGCGTTGGTGTTCGGCGATGGCTGATGATGAAACGAGACCCGACTTGAGACAGCGCTGGTGCTCAGAGATGAGAGTTTTTACTGAACGTCCTGTTTCACCAATGTATACAGCATTACAAGAGCAAGGGACTCTATAAACACCTTTAGATGACATATTGTTTAATTTATCTTTAGATGAAGGAAGAACTTGTGAGATTTTGCTCGGAGGTTTGAATACCGTTTTAATGTTTTGTTTTCGAAGAAACTTTCCTACGCGGTCGGTGACTTGGTGGATATAAGGAAGAAAGACTATTGCTGCAGGAGGATCGGGTTTTTGAGGTTTGGGTGGCCGTGGATGAAGATGGCGATTGATGGCAGCGTGTATATCCCTAGCACGGTAACCGCTTTCCGAATGTAGTTTAATTCAGCGTGGATATTATCGGGTTGGGATATGGAAACAGGCCGGTGTACAAGCGAATTGATAACAGAAAGTAGGTAGGCTTGGCGGCAGATAAAGCATTTTGTATTCAGGTAAAGTATCGCTCTTGTTCTAAATGCGGCTAAGACTATAGTCCCTGCAAATTTTAAGAAATATCAGCTTGCTTATATGAAACCGCATGTATTAGGTGTATTTTTGTAATAAACACGGATTCATCAACTTTGCTTAATGATATTTTGTATATAGAACTCCAAGGAAACTTAAGCTCCCTATTTGAATTACTACCACCTTTGCATGCCCGCCTATAATTGATTTAAGAATGCGAATTTCTGAAACTCTCCCTAGCGATCAACATTTTTAGCATCCTCAAAAACCCACAGCTACAAATTTTTGTTGCAAAAAATTAAATATAATTTTTACTCCCCTCGTCTAAAATACGAAGAAAGTATGGTAATTACGAAAAAATTACGCTCCAAGATTTCTTCAAATCTTCACGTTTCAGGGTTCTTAGATGCAGAAAAACAGATTTTTTCAATTTCGCCTGTCTGTCTATCTGCTGGTGGTATAACTCAAAAACTATTTGTTAGGGGAAGACGATATTTTACATGCGAAATATATGTATACATAGCATGAAACCGAGTAAGTTTCGGAGAAATAACTGTTGTTTATTTTACCTTTAACTGAGAAATAGATACAAATAATAATTTGCATATAGCTCAGGCTTTATCATTGGCGAAAATACGACCTAAAGGATACAGGGTAAGCATCACAAATTTTACAGAATAGTATGGTGCTTTATAACGCAGCAGAAACTCCACCATTTTGAGCGAACTACATGTGCACTTCCCTCGTCTAAAAAACGAAGGAATTTTTTTATTTTCAAAAGATAAAGTGATAATTTGCACATAGCTCAAGCTTTATCATTGGCGAAAATGAGACCTAACAGATACAGGGTAAACATCACAACTGGTACAGAGTAGTATGGTGCTTTATAACGCTTAAGAAACTGGTTCAACTCGAAGACGCCTGTGGCTCAGTTATTCTAGCAGCGAACAAGACACTGGCTCGAAATATTCGCCTCGGAGCGCGATGTTCAAATCCCAGAGGACTATATTTCTTTTTATTTGCATATTGATCAAATTCGCGCGAGGGAAGTTCCGTGTAAACGACTTTACAGAATTTTTTAATCAATAATAATCGCCATATCGTCAAAATATTAAATGACCTAAAACCAACATTCTAAAATTTCTTGGAGTAAACAAAAAATGTCTTTATATTCTTTTGTTTTTCAAAAAGTTTGTTAGTTTCTTGAGCGATTATTAGTTCTTACCAAGCTAATTTCTATTTCAAAAATTGTACAACAAATTAAATCGCTAGTACCGAAAATTTTATTTAACAAACAAATTGATCATGCAAGAAAAATATGATAATAATTATCATTTATTGCAAAAAATATTCAAATTTCAAATGACATTTTTTAAATTAAATTAAAGCAACTAAACTTAGTCACAACACTATAAACCACATCCTGAAATAAAACTCTACGTTTTATTTTTGTGGTAAACTTAAATATTTTACCTTTAGTAAGTGTTAATGATTTAATTTTTTATACAATTTTTGAAATATAAGTTATTGCTATAGTATAAACGCAATATCACGTAAAGGCCTAATGCACTTTTAGTAAAACACAAAAAAATTAAGTAAATTTTTGTTTTTACTGCGAAATATTATTACATTTTGGTTTTATGTTATTTTATGTTTTAGCCAGATTTCGATTATTATTACTTCCACAAAATTCTCTCTCAATTTCTCTGCAACAATGATTCGTATATGGAGGTTCTTGAAAATGCTAAAAAAATGCAATCAAATTCATACTAACAATATCGCTAGAGCAAATTTCAGAAAATTTGCATTTTTAATTTACATCGTATTATCTAGGCTAGCATGCAAGTTGAAAATATTCAAAATACCTAGCTAAAGTACAAATAATACCCATGAGACACTGTTATCTCTTTCCATTACATGCTGTTATTGCGAAACAAGAAATTAATCAAAAATAGTGTGTCAAAATTTATTTTAAACACACAAGTTTCAAAAACTCACTGGCAATTTTGAAAAGTCATATAAATTCTGAGTTTTCTAATTTAGTCTATGCCAGAGAACTTATACTTTCCTAAAATCAGTTTATTGTTAATCTTATTTGTTGTTTAATTTTATAGTATTTGTCGCTTGCAAAGAACTTATTGTTCAAGGTGCTTGATGTCACTTTTAAATTTATCCGCTATAATACACGAAAAAATGTTGTAACTAGAAGTATAGTGATACTTAACTAGTCACAAGTGTTATTATTTGACTCTAGCTTGTCCCCTTAGGGGTCGATACATATCGCCAAATCGCTCCTGGAAACGCAGGTTCAAATCCTACCGATGTTTTTTTTAAATTAAATTAATTCAGATTACTAAGTGTTTCTTTAAGATATCTTTATCTTTTACCCATAATGTTGCCATGCGGATTAAGATGTCTATCTTGCTGGAAACCGAATATATAATACTATCTATCAACTATATACAGCGTGATCACGTAGAAGAATAAAAATCTATTTTGATTTTAATTCAAGAACTACGGCTACCACGCTAACACCTGCGGTAGTCGTTAACCCCTAACAAGGGAACTCTTCCTCAGTTTCGACGGGCAAGGCTAGCCACCTACCCGGCCTAAGGGTAAAGAGGGCTCACAGAACCACTTTGTGGTTAAAACAGACCACTGGCCTATAATAAGAAGAGGAAGAAGAAGTAGAACTATTTTGCACATAGCTTAGCTGTTAACCCTTGATCAAAATAGGTATATTTTGGACCCAACAGATACAGAGTGAACACCTTAAATAATTAAATTCTATTTAATTTTGCTTTATCTTAAATTTCTTAGAGAAAAATGTTCTTCCTATAACTTAAGCTTCTATTCTTGGCGAAAAATTATGCATTTCTGATCCAATAGGTAGAGGATGAACAAAAGGTAAACCTATTTAGTAATGTTCTTCATAAAGTGCCCATGGCCACTAGATTGGAAAGAGAAAAGAATTAAATTGTGTTAATAATACCTTCTTCTCCTTTCTCTAAATCCCATTTATGCCTCAGGCGCGCCGTTGGGTTGTTAATAATACCGCTTCATTAATAATAAGAATTTACCGCTTCATTAAATTCTTATTATTAATTGAAACCATATATGACCATAACACCATTAAAAGTATTACTTTAAGTTTAAATGCGGATTGGGTAGCTCAGTAGTTTAGCATTCAGAACTACGGAATGCCGGAAGTAATGTAAAGCCGTGGGTCCTATGTTACTACGATGTGTAGCATGTAAAAGATCCCTTGCTAGGGTTGAAATTCCTTAGTCTCGGCAAATTTCTAAGTAGGACTTTGATCATATTAGCATAACAGTGTTTATCTAAGGTACTTGGTTCTCCGCATGCCTAGACCTTATCCATAATAAACAAATAAACAAGTTTACAGTATCATAAGGTTTGCTGTAGTGATTTCTACAAACCAAGAAATTATAGCGTTTCTCCGTATGATATTAAAAGTTAAGTAACTTATGAAAACAATTGAAGCGACAAATACATAACTATTACAAACCAATTCTGATGTTTGTTTGCGTGTTGTCAGGAATGTATGTGTATATCATGTAATTTTCCACAAGCTACAAATCATTATGTTCAATTAAACTATAATTGTGTAAAACCATCTTAGTTGATGTTTAAAAAATAAAATGTATGTCAAAGATGTTTTAGAAATCTTAATAGAAAAAAACTATTTTATTTTGTTAAAGACGTAGTACTGGTAAAAAAGTGTTTGTATTTAACATAGTTTTTACTTATTATTTAAAAGTTGTTGCGGGTTGTTACTTTGTAATTTGTAAATGATTCTAATCAGTCAACTGTTTTCCGATATCTGCTGTTAGTACAGGGTGTTCATATATGTACAGTGTGTCCCAGATCGAGTGGGATTGTATGGGTAACTTTCTTATCATTGCAGGTGGAGATTTGGTTAAATGGGCAATGTTTTGCAGTTTCATATGCCGATTTAAAATCTGTTTGAAAAAGTTCAAAATGTCGAACCAGTCACAAGTTATTAAAAAAAAACTAAAAGCTGTCATTTTCTTGTATGTCAAATATCGTCGTAGTAAGTATAAGAGATACGAAAAAAAGTTTCATATGAAAGTCACTATTTTCGATAAGACCAATTTGAAATTGGTATCGAATAAAAATTGAAGATGGCTGCTTTTGAGGTACTCGTATCAACTTCATTAAGTTAAATATGAGTTATATTAGATTTTTAGGTTGCTGAATATAATTTTTTATTCTCTTTTCAATGATATAAGTTAACGTATGATTGAATAAAAAATACCAGTAAAATTAATTGTTTTTACATTTTAAGCAAGTAGGCTTACATAGATCCAAACAAAATTAGGTGAAATTCATTTTTGAAAACCTTTGTATGTAATTCCTATAATAGTTAGTAACATGTTAATTCAGTACTTCAGTATTTCAACCACAAAAAAAATCGTGACATTACTTTTTAAATATATACTCAAGTAGGTAAGTAGCTATGATAAAACACAATAACAAAGTTTGCGTAAAGTAACCCGTCGTATCGTAAAATGATGTCAACTATGTTCAGCTAACAATGGCCAGCATTTTGATCATTTCATGTGATTATCAGGATTACGTTTTGATTTTTAAATAAATTTTGTTTGTTTTTGTTTTGATAGATGTAAGCCTACTTGATTAAAATGTAAAAACAATTAATTTTACTGGTGTTTATTATTCAATCATACGTTATCTTACATCGTTGAAAAGAAAATAAAAAATTGTATCCAATATGGCTTCTATTTAACTTAAGGAAGTTGATACGAGTATCTCAAAAATAACTATCTTGAATTTTTATTAGACACCAATTTTAAATTGGTCTCATCGAAGATAGTGACTTTTATGTGAAACTTTTTTTTCGTATCTTTTATATTTACGAAGATATTTGACACACAAGAAAATGACAGTTTTTATTTTTTTTAATAACTTGTGACTGGTTCGACATTTTGAACTTTTTCAAACATATTTTAAATCAGCATATGAAACTGCAAAACATTGCTCATTTAACAAAATTTCCATCTTCAATAATAAGAAAGTTACTTGCCCATGCAATCCCACTCGATCTGGAACACACTGTATATGTTGAAACTCACCTATAGGGTTTAATGTTAGATATAGAACAAAAACTTTACCTAAAAAAGTGGTAGGATTTTATCTAAACCAACAGAATTTGTTACCAAATAAAACAAATAAGCAAGTACCTATACTAAAATAAACCAACATGGTTTTTTTAACGTAATGCCCTATATGTATATTTTTAAAAACTTTTGAAACACTCGTTTTCACGATTACACGGATGCTCAAATAAATTTCAGATTAAAGCATGCGTTACAAAATGAGATTATGTTAGTGATTAACCCAAAATCACCAACTGGTAGAACTACAACTCATAAATGCAATATATTCATTTGTTTGTTTAGATTAATCAAAAATATTACTAAAATTTTCATGAATAACTAGAGCTGAAATTTATTTGATTAATGCATATACCTATAATATGTGGACGTATGGCCAAAACGTTTTTAAAATATTCACATTTAAATAAAAATTATAAGCCTGAACGATTAGGTTGCCACAGCATACATTGCCCTCATACATCAAAATAATAAAGTCAGAGAGTATTCGATCCAGCTTGAAAAATCAATTAGGTAATTATCAAAAATGAAATATTCATAGGAAGAAAAATTGGTCGTAGCTCATTTACTTGTTGCAAGATCTAACGTTAACGTTTTCTCCGCATTTTTACTAAAAGAAACCTGAAATGTTTTGCATATAAACAGAATATTTTGGTGGTTGCAGGGTAATTAACGAATTATTTTTAGATAGCATAAACCATGTACTTATTTCTACCTCAAATGCAAAAAATTTTTGCCTCAGCTGTTACGTTTGAAGTACAACTTTGCATTTCAATTGAAAATTTATTTATTATTAGTTTTTTAAGGCCTACAACGTAGCGCACAGGTAATTCGCTAGTTTTTCTCCACTCTATATATTTTGATTCAGAATAACTCTTCAAAGATTTTCAAGAATATATACAGTGCTCTATTAAAAAAAAAGATGTTAGTACTGTCTTAGTATTTTGTAATGCCCATTTGTTTTATTTGATAACAGATTCTGATGATTTGGATAATTAATCAAATTCAAAGATAATGAAAAGAATAATATTTGGAAAACGCTAGCAGGCCATTAATTTTCTATATAAACCATATAGTGCTAAATCGAACTCATATTTTGATTAATTATATGTATAATAAATATTATTTTATGTAAAAAGCATATAATGTAGGCTATATTACACGATGATGTAGTTTACACACGAGCCGAGGCGAGTGTTGTTTTCATCCAAGTGTAATACAGCCATTATATGCGCGTCAAATACAATATTTTTTCGACGACTGACATCGAAAGTAGATTTTTCTCACTGTCATTTGACAACAGAAAGTTGACATTTGCCGCTGAGCGTGCGTTTTCATCATTTTGCCGCTCGCCGAGCGTTTTGGGTTTCCGCGTGAACAAAATAGGTAGCCGCGTCCGAATGTTTCCTTGACAATGCCCGTCATTTGTCGAAATAATCGCGTCACATGTCTAATAGCAAGAACACTATACTAAGGACACGCAACTCCCGTTTCGAAGCGGACCGCTAAAAGCTGACAAGTAAGGCGGCCGTGGTGTACAATTATTCATTCACAAAACTCGTTAACTGTCAATGTCAAACATTTGCTGAGTGTAACTGGAAATTCGGACCATGTTTTAACAATTAATAACACACTTGAAATACACCCAATTTGATTAACAACCGTAAACTGACCTTTTAACTGCGATTACAGGTTAATTTAGCTCGCTTCCAACTCTCGAACGGCAGTACACGCTGTCGACAGCGCCGCGACGGCTATCCCCGACATAAGGGCCGCTTTTATATACAGCGGTCATAGGAAGTTGCATCTCCTTAGTATAGTCTTCTTGTCTAATAGACTGCGCGAGTAATGTTAACTTGATTGTCAATTAATTTTTGCGATAAAGTGAAATTTGATATTTTCCTTTAATAATATGCTCAGTCGTCGAAAAAATAGTATGTATGTTTCGAGCTAAAAGTGCGCTTGCCGCTTTTGCATGATTGCTGGTTTCGACTTCGTCTCAACCAGCAATATTCATGCGCAAGCGGCAAGAATGCACTTTCAGCTCTTAACATACAATATACTATTACGTATCTACAACTATATAGCTTTGATATTGACAGGTGGGTACCTAACTGTTTTCTTCATTATTAAGTTTAATCCACTTGATAATGTATGTCAGATTTATCAATCGATATTTACCTTCAAAAGTTTATAAAGGTATCAATGAACTACTTGCATCAACACAAGAATTTATTGCAATCCTTGAATGAGCAATAAGTTCTGTTATTTCCATCCTTTGTGGCATTTTAAAGCTGTCATAGTCGCTCCTCTACGATCAGCACATACGAGTCGTAGTGTGTCAAACAATGTCCAATGCACCTTTCTAGATTTGCTATTCCTAGAAATGTTACTACTTATTTTCCCATTGTTCCGAACTTTGAGTATTCACACTTGAACAACTCACACATTTATTAAGTTGATTAATGCCATTTATTAACTATTATCCAATACCTCTCCTAGTTATAAGGTTATTAGATGGATTTTAGACTTCTAAAGTGCCCCTTTATCCACCAGTAAGATAAAAACCATGCCACTCACTACTGCATTATTGGTAGCACTGTCAAGCTATGTCAAGTTCGAGATTTGGAGGTTAAGTTTTGCGTCAGTCTGTGTCAAATAACAAACAAAACCTACCCTACTAATCTCGAATCTGAAATAGACTGACAATACACTTCAGTACTGCCAAACGTATAACACGAATCACAGGCTACTCAAATTATAAATTTATTTGATCTCTCAGAACTTTCCAAATTATCAGTAAGACTTTTCATGGCTGTTAAAACAAAATTTATATTATTTAGATATTTAAAAAGTTGTTAGATAAAATGTTATATTCTTGTATATATGTTGTATTCGTGTTTTAGTTGCGCTTTATCCACTTAAGAAAATTGAATACTCGAACTTCGTTCTCGTGTTTAAACATTCTTTCATCGATAAAACGCCTTCTAAAACACTTATACAATAAATTACTATTAATGACACGAAACCGTGTGTATAAAAAGTAAGTACACAAGGTATCACAAAAAGTTTGCATGGAACGATAATTTTTCACTTTGAACAACTTTCCTTGATGAGATTTTACGTATCTAGAACAGATATACTACTTTACTAAAATATAAAAAGTTTTTATCTACAACTGTCAAATAATAAGTGCATTATATATCCAACTCTAAATACAAAAAGCGGCTCCTATTACACTAGTGGAATATGAATTTTTTTTTAATTATTGGGCTACGTTGTCAATAAATGACATTAACGTCGAGGTTAGCAGGTTAGGTTTTGCGTCAGTTTTGACACAGACTGACGCAAAACCTAACCTGCTAATCTCGAATTTGACATAGACTGACGCAAAACCTAACCTGCTAACCTCAAATTTGACATAGATTTACAGTGTTACCAACTATATACATAGTTGTAGATAAAATATTGTATTTGATACGCATATAATGGTTGTATTACACTTGGGTGATTACAACACACGTGTGAACTTCATCCTCGTGTAATATAGCCTACGCCTACATTATATGCTTGTCAAATAAAATACTATTATCTACCGCTCGTGAGGGCTCATGACGACTAATCCAATACTTAAAGAGCATTCCCGAAGGATATCGCCGTGTGTAGCTTTTACGCCAATTTATGCACACCCTGTATAACCCATAACATCATAAAAACTATTAAAAATCACAAATCATGTAAATTGCAAATGTCAGAAAAAAATATTATTAGAAAACACAACTTCGTGCAGAAATCAATACAGGAAAACAAGATCAAAGAAGTTGCAAACCGAACAAGAATTGGTGGGTTCCTTAGATACATTCTTGACTGTAGAAACATCACATTAGGATAATAAACGAAATATTTTGTCTACTGATGTGGAAGCTGAAGCCAAAACTGCAGTAACATCAAAAGAAATTGAATAGATCAAAGAAACAGAAAAAACTGAAGCTGGTAGTAGTGATGTGACTGAAAAATAGGTAGAATCTGATAGCTGTTTTGGGACATTACAAGATAAAAATGAAGGAAATTCAAATGCTTCTTCACAAAAAGTTCATATTATTACGTTCTACTTTAAATTTTGATTTAGTTTTGGGTACTTGATCAAAAATAATAATAATTTCTTCAGACTATATTTCTGTTGAAAAATGTCTTACTCAGATTAATAAAATTCCATAAAAACCATTTCATATACTCGATTCATAAAATGTTATCATATATCAGAAAGCCAAATCCGGCAAAGCATAGCTACATAGCACACATTGTGCACAAGTGCTGTTAATCCTTAGCAATAGCTATTTAAGTAACAAGGAATGTAAGGACCTATTAACATTTAAGGTAGGCAAGTACAATCCAAGGCGAAGCCGCGGATTGTTGCCTGCCGATGTCATTCATTCATGATCTATATATAGCCTCTTTTACCTTTCGCATGCCAGATAAAATAATATTGTTCTTTACAGTTCGCGACGTTGTTGCCACACGTTTTTTGTTAAAAATCGAAAAGAAAAATACAATAAAACTAACCAATTGATTAAATGATATAAAATTATAAACTATCCATACTTTAATTTGATTAACATTGTTCAGGAAAGAGTTCTTTCTACAAATTTTTATTACGTTGTTGTTAATAATGTAATTATAACAAGTGTTAATTATCAGCTTTGAGTAGCTTGCACCAGATAAATATAACAGATAGAAAAAAAATGGTTCTTAGGTTTTCGCTACACCTTTAGGAATAAAATATCATAGTTTACTTTTTGTATGACAGATTAGATCCATCCTGTATAAAAACGATATGGATAATTGAAACTTCAGTGAAATAAAAATGTGACATTAAAATCACGAGACGTACAAATGTTTGTTTCTGATTCTATTTATAAACTTGTATATTTCTTATGTATGTGTATACAGAGTGTTTGTAAATCGCTAGACAGCTTGTAACTTCGTTCATAATGGAGATATTTAAAAAACTGTTTGTTTTAAATGACAGCCAGACAGACCAATGAACAAAAACATGTTTTTGGGTCCAGGGGACTCTAAAACGTGCAGATTTGTTGAAAATTCAATTTCGAATTTTTGGGGTGAATCCAATACTTTATTGTAAAAGGAAGTAAAAATAATTAGTTCCAAAAGTTTAGTTTAAGCATGTTATCCTAAATCCTAAAGTATCTATTGTGGTGTTTCAAATATCTAAAAATATGCTTTCCATTTAAAAAAACCAACGTCATGTCGCACTATGCAAAAATATGAGGATATGACTTAAATTGATTTATGACAGTTTGTAGATTGAATACTGCATTTAAAAAAAGTTGTTTTCAATATCTCTATTATTAACTAAGTTACAAGCTGTCTAGCGATGTACAAACACCCTGTATGTTTCAAAAAGATTTTGCTATAAATATAATTATACAAGGTTATTCAATTTCGATACTCACCACTGGTATTTCGAAAACTGTAAAGAGATACTAGATCGGCTAAACTGGGGCAATGTTGCAGATTCAAAGAAGACATTGAATCGATGCGTCTTTAAGAAACACCATAATCAACGTAGCTATTTTTGTTTTCTGGGCATAACTCAAGAACTAAGGCGGTTAGGTCCAATTTCTATTTTTAATATTATTCGGCATTAAATTCTTCAACTCTTCCCCAATTTAACCGAACTTTCCATTAAAACTGAATAACCCTGTACATCTTACTTTGCACAATGATTCCCTTATTTTGTTTTGTGGTTAATGTTGTACTCATTACTGTATTTGTTTCTCTATATACCCCTCATATGATATGGCTTCTGAGATTTCTATGCGCAGTATACATGCAAAGAGTGTATATCGTGTATTCGAAAAAAAAATCATTTAGGGCAAAAAGAAAAAGAAAAAATCTAGTCATGTCTTAACTTAAATCTGTAGGTGGATGTCAGATTGCATTTTGTTATGAAAACATGTGTTACTGTGACAGGCAAAAGTTTACACGGCATTACCTAAGTTTATTTATTTGAAACCGGCATTAAAGTACCTCGAAGTCGTCATTAAAATACGAGAAATCGGCAGTAAAGTAATCCATTGTTCTACGACTTTTTTGTAGGTGGCGAGGCGAGAGATAAACGTCAACCGACGTTAACATAACCTACAAATGTTGGTTAAAATGTAATTTCACAATTTCTCGATTTCAAATACAACATAATGTACGCCTCGGCACTAAAGTTCCTTTATCTACTAGCAATATGATATTGTACATTTTCGTCATAGAAACAAAATATGAAAAGCTACTCATAACTCCCAAGGGACTTGTCAAATTATTTCTCCCTCAAAATCATGGTAACAATGGAACTACAATTAACGTCTTAGCAACCATACAATGAGGCAATCCTTGATGTTACTTACATATTCTAATTTTAAATGTCATTATGACATTTTGAAATTTCATACTATTTTTACGAATATGCTAGTAGATAAAATATTGTATGCACCACGGGAGATAATCATGTTCTTTACCTTCGGTTGACTTACAGACCTCGGGCCAGAACCCTCGGTCTGTAACACATGTCAACCTCAGGGAAAAACATATTCATATCTCCCTTAATGCATAAATATCTATTTTGTCCCTCATGTGGTTTATTTGCCTTGGCCCTACAGGCCTCGGCAAATAAATCCACATTCGTGATAAAAAGCTAAACTTCAGTGCCTTGGTATACAAACTACTATTGTATCAAGCAAAGAGGAAAATAAGATGGCATTTACACAACAACAACCAGTGTATTAACCATAACAGTCAATAAAAATGGTTTTTATTAAGTGTTTTGCATATTTTTAGGAAAATTTAGTACAAGATCAAGATGTAATTTAGTTCTCTCTAACGTATGGTAGTTCAGTTGCTTCAATGGGTATGTATCAAGTATGGCAAACTTCAATTTGATCATGGCATGCTGCGAATGAATTTTGTTTGTTTTTTAAACAATAATTTACAGGGTTATTCAATTTCGATGTTCACCACTGGTATTTCGGAAATGGTAAGCGTTACAAGGTTGATTAATTCGAGAAAAGTTGCAGATTTTAATACTGAATAATATTCAAAGCGAAATTAGACCTAGCCGCCTTAGTTTTTGAGTTATGTCCAAAAAACAAGAATTTTGGTATTATGTTTTTTATTATACGTTGATTGCTATGATACTTAGAACAAAACTGGGTTGACATTATGACACTTTTTAAAGAGTTCAATTCTGATTTTATATCTCACTTGTTTTCATAATTTTCCAGATATTGACACTATTTTATTGCAAATGCACATCAAGGATGGCTATAGCCGCATTTTCGTTGCTGCATTTCTTTTCAAAGATGACTGAGATATGTGAAAAAATGTTTTATTTATAGTACATCGTGATTATTTAATCGAAAAACAAATTAAATCTTTCCCACACATCTTGGTTATTTATAAAAATAGATGTAAACAGTGAAAAGAGGAAGCCCTTCGTAATAGTGTCATAGACCCATAGCCAACCTTGCCGTTCATTTAAAATATGAAAATTAAAATCAATATCTCGAAAATTACGAAAATAAATAAAAATATAAGATCAGACTTGAAATCTTATTAAAAGTGTCCTAATAATATCGAATAATCAATGTGTAACAAAAAACAAAATACCATTTTTTTTGTTTTTTTGGACATAACTCAAAAACCAAGACAGTTAAGTCCATTGAATATTATTCAGCATTATAATCTGCAATTTTGGGCCCAATTTAACCGAACTCGTGTTTCTTACCATTTTCGAAATCCCAACCGTGAGGCACAATGAAAATTCGCCTCTCTTTTGTTGCTGTACTGGCAAAAACAAAAGAAAAGGTTACCAATTTAAAAAATCTCCTATACACTACGGTTAATGATCTGAATAACGTGTCGTACAAGTAAACACCGTAACGCAATTCAAAGTAGTTGTTATCTAAAAATGTGGGTAATCAGGTAATGTAAAACAAGTAAATGCAGTTAAATATGACATTGAAAGAAAACTATGCGCATACCGTCAGTTTTCATTTCATATCATTACTCCCTGGCCATGCAAGATTAAAAATAATAGTTTTTATCATGCCGGGTAACCCCAATTTCAAGCTAAAGAACAGTCGACTTTTGCTTTCAATATCAAAAATAATAGTAATAATTAGGAAGCGACAGCATCGGTGCAAAAATACCATTCTTAAAATAGGAATTCCAGGAAAACAAATCGCGTTGGTGGCTGGAAAGCCCAAAAGGGGCAACATTAAAAAAATAACTATTTTGCTATAAGTGATACAAAATATAAACAAACGCAGCTTGAGTGAAACAATGACTCATAGGGCCGATTTGCATTAATCGCTCACCGAGGACGCACAGTCATCGTCGTTGTGATCGATCTGCAGCTGCGACGGTTGCTGTTTTCTCATTTTTCCACTTTCAGTCACCTCACAAAACCAAAGCAGTTCCTATCACATGTCGATATGGTTGAGTGACACGTCTCACTGTGAAACACCATTTTGCAGCTGCTCAATAAACGGAACAGAACGCGCGACGCCTGGCGTCGGCCAGCCGACGCCGGCCATCTTGCAGCGACGCGGGACGTGCGTGCGTCGCGGCGCCCAGGCAACGAGGCCAATTTAGCCAATGGAAGTCGGACGCAGACTGGCATTACGAAGCGACACTTCCGCGTTGAGCCCCACGTTTGTAATTCTGCTCGGACGCCGCCGTCGACGTATATGGGATTCGCGTATTGTTATTCATTATTATTGGCACTAGTGCGGCAGGAAAAGGATTGTCCAAAACGAGCAGTCGCGGTATTTATTTTGCTTGTCCAACCTTGGGTTACTTTAGGCTTTGCTATGTAACTAACCAAATGTATTTTGGAATTATATTAAGAGAACTATTTAGTGACTTGTAGAGCTGCTGTAATCGATGAATGAATGTTCTTAACCTTGTCTGCCCGTAAAGCAGAAATTGATGTAGTTATATTGTATAAACGTATAATACGAATAACAGCACCAAGTACAGTATTTTTTATATAATTCGAATTACATAGCAACTAGCAGAAGACTAACCAACTTAAACTGTTTACTTGCCTATATTAATATTTCACCCATTGATGTCTCAGTTTTAGTATCTTTGATACTATTTGGCTATTTGGAGACATATCTTGACGTTAGCATATAATTGGGGCATATTCTGTAGCACATAAGTTGCTCTAAACGCACTTAATTACTATAATACAAATAAAAAGGATATCAAGTATGAGATTGAATACGGTCATCGTGGAATAACAGTTTTGCTTATTGTCGAAGCTACTAGCTGCGCTGACTCAATGAGTTATGCGTGATGTCCCTTGATACTGTTGACTTTTTGAAAGAAACAAGCCGTTTAAAGAGTTCAATTAAAGTGCTTACTTATCTGTTGACTTTGACGTATGAAGGTTATGTATTGCAATGGTTTACTGCCCACAGCAATTATAGTTGCCTAACTAACGCGAAAATAAAAGAATAATTCAAGATGAGCACAGAATTAATGTATCATTTATTGCAAGATAAAGTCAGTATTTACATTAATAAATGCACGTGATATGATTAGCAGTAACTATAATTTGTTTGAAAAAGGTTAGCATTAGATAAGGCATAATTAAGAGGGTTACGTTCAGTGTTTTATTCATAATTGGTGTTCGGAATGGCAAGCGCACCTTAATTTATGTAGCTGACAGATTTGAGTTTGAGGAAATCAATACAATGATGTGAATGTTAATAATACAGAGATGGTTTGTGTAGTTACGGAAATTATATGACCGTTATCAGTAAAAGTTTGTATCACCAGCAAACGGCAAGATAACTGATGGATAAAGAAACGATGCAAAGCAATACGAAGAAGTAAAGATTGCAAAGAGCAATAAGGCTACCTATCAAAGAACACAGACATTGTGCGGTGTTAAATAAACATTTGAAACAGTGTATTTAAAACTGAAATGATTAAAATCAGAGTAAAAGTGTGTTTTGTCAATTTCCAAGAAAAAGACAGCTTAGTTCCTAAGTTAAAAACATGATATCAAAACTTTAGTTCTTAAGTAGTAACATGACATCAAACCTTATTTCATAAAACAATTGTAAATCTAGGTTACTATGATACGAGACAAACATTTGTCAAAAACAAAAAAGAAGCCTTGATAATTCTGTCTTGTATAAAATAATTAATAAAAAAGTTATCTGTGTCAGCCAAAAAGTGTTTTTCATATTCACCAGTGTGCAAAGCATCCTTGAGTGTAATTTGCATCGTGGTAACACGTCCCAGTAACTAGTGATCAACTCGGCGAGGTATCAACCAAGAGCGTCCGACATCGGGGTCCCTTTACGAGTAGCAGAGCCTCCTGAATGCCTGAGTGTAATTGCCGTGGCGTCCTATCATTGTGTGAAGCCAGCCAAGGAAGCCCAGGTTGCAAGGTAATTGGTAATGTGAAAAGAGTTTGTTTTCTCATGCTAGACCGGAGCTTTACTTTAATTAATTGCAAATAAATAGAATACAAAGAGCAATAAATCATTTATTTAGCAGGAAATTACAACATTCTTTTAAATAAGCCTTGAGAGTGACGCAATATTGAATTCTATTATTAAAATCATTTTATTGTAATCTGTGTAATACGTCCCTATTTATTTATCTTATTATTTTTACATATTTGTGGGAGATCACTACAGTTATTTGGCGCCCAACGTCGGCCGTCAAATAACTGTAATGACGCTCTTAACTATAAAGGCTTTTAGTAAAAATAATAACTAAATCACCACAATTTACAAATGAAATAGTTTTGATCTAGAATTCTTGTGTCAATCTCAGGGCTTATTAAAATGATTAGACTTCGTATTTATTTACAAAATAAATGGTTTATTACCCTTTATATTTTATTCATTTTGAAATCAATTAAAGTAACGCTACGGTCTAGCATGAGAAAAATAAACTCTTTCACAGGGGTAGGTTCAACAACTTGTATTACAAATAGTTTTGTGTAGGATAAATTAACTAGTATGGCAATTGCTTAAAATTCGTATTAGACAGCTATAACAGCATACATACAGTGTACATAAATCAAAGAAGTAGACACACTCACTGTCGATTCCTTTGATGTCAAAATTTCGATTTGGATGACATTGAACGGCTCCTGGGGGTACTTTCCGATAGTACTAACAGATGGCGCCACTTCTAGATCACACAATGATTCGAAGCAGAGCTAGTAACTCTACCAGCGTATATACAGCAAACAAGTAGAGACATTCATGCCAAATGTTGAATGGTACATACATCAAACAAGTAGAGACACTCATGCCAAATGTTGAAACCTGTCTAGAGTGCCTGGGACAGTGCCTTAGAGGGAATATCTCTGAGTGTAATTTGCATTGTGGTAACACGTCCCAGTGACTAGCGATCAGTTCTGCGAGGTATCAACCAAGAGCGTCCGACATCGGGTCCCTTTACGACTAGCAGAGACATCGACCAGCAAGAATTTGCTACGTATGGAGAAGAGCCTCCTGAATGCCTGGGTACAGAAATTTGGAGCAAGAAGCCATCACCAAGTGCGTAACTGCCGTGGCGTCCTTTCATTGTGTAAAGCCAGCCAAGGAAGCCCACTTTGCAAGGTAAAATTCACAGGAAACCTGTTGCCGACGGCCCATAAATTTTGGGTTTCATCAAGATTAGACATCGTACGAGGTCGTGAACGTGGTCCCAGCTGCAAAGATTCATCCAGATTCGTATAATCGAGGTAGCGTTCTTTGATTTTGCTACCGATGCCAGAAGTAGATCCCCTGCAGGAAGCTAAACAAATGCACATTGCGCGTCCTTTTACATCACTGAAGCAAAACCAGGTTAGCCGGAAACTACGCCAGGTCAATTACATATTATTTATCTGATTTTGCCATTTTTTGGTGTTTGAATTCCAATTACGCAAATAATTTAAACGTGCAGATCATCTTTGTGGTTACAGTTAATTTGAAGGTTAAAGCTGTCACAAACGAATTTAAGCAATTGAGATACTGGTTAATGGTCATACACAAGAGTATTTGTAATACAAGCTATTGAACCTACCCCTGTGACTAGATTTTTTCTCATGCTTGACCAGAGCTTTACTTTAATTAATTGCAAATAGATAAAATGCAAAGAGCAGTAAACCATTTATTTAGCAGGTAATTACAACATTCTTTTAAAAGAGCCCTGAGATTGACACAGAAATTCATGATTAAAACTATTTAATTTCAGAAATTGTACTTTTTACTTCGACACGAAGTGTACAAAGTATTGAAATTCCCTCATATCGAAAACCAGTCTGAGTCAAATATCTCTAAAATTCGTGCCAACCGACTAATGAACCCACTATACCAAATCTCCGTCTCGGCTGTGCGGCTCTTTCGGTGAAGACCCCAGCCCACTAGATCCCTCCCTCGTATTGGGGGGGTTTCTAAACGTGCTGTGCGGGTTATGTATGTTTGTATGTGTACACGAGTCCGATTGCCAAGAACCTTCCTGAAGTCTTGGATCGTTTTCATACGATAGGTCCTCCGAAAATGAAGGCAACATCAACGTTTGAGGTATGGTCGTCGACAAAAATGATAAATAACTTGTTCATAATATTTCATTCTATTAGCGAAACGGAGTGATGCTGAGTGTCGAAGTATTCTTGGAAATCACGAAAGGGCGCTTTTCTTGGGTGGGGGGTACCGTATATTTTTATTTACTAAAGCCCATATAGTTAAGGGCATCATTACAGTATATAACAGCGAATTTGTAGTAACTTTCAGTTTCGATCGGGGATTCTAGTGTTATTGCGTCAAATTGTGGGAGTGTTAGTCCATTTTTGTTTTAGTCACTTAAGAATAGAAAATATAACAGTATGTCGAGGTTTTTGGGGAATTTCGTTTTCAACCCCGAATGATAGATATTTGGCTTCGATGAAAAATTTGAGTGGTTGTTATTATTCCTGATTCCTATTTGTGGATAGTTAATGTCAGGATATTACCTAGACAGTGGAGTTGAATCACTTTAATGATGTTTGTTTGGTAAGCCAGATGAGTAAGCTGTTTAAATAAAAGACACCTATAACCTAACGACACTTTTATTATAGGGTTTTTTATAGGGATGGTAGATAGTATTTATGGATTGGTTTCTTTTTGGTGGAGTATTTTTGTGAATGATGGATGGTATTTGGGATTTTTTATGGATTTGTTTCGTTTTGCTGATGGATTTGTTTGTTGAAGTATGGGTTTTTGAGGAGTCTCTTAGATTTGATCGACATTGGAAACGACAGATAAGCTAATCCGGTGGTTAGATGTTACTTGAGTATTTGGTCGCAATTTGAATTATATATCCCAAATAAATAAACGAATCTACTTTTTCAACTGAGTGGTTAGCTAGGACAATTTGGTTGTTGATATCGGTGTTTTGGTTTTAAAGAAATAGATTTCTAACCTAATTTTAGCAGCTTCTGTGTGTAGATCTTCTAACATGCTTATAAGATCGACTTTCGTTTCAGCAAACAAGACTATGTCATCTGCGTATTTAAATTATATAATTTGGCACCTGATATTTTTAATCCTCTTTCTTGTCACGGGATGTTTCTAAAGACTTCTTCTAGCGCTAAATTAAAAAGTTTTAGCGAGATAACATCTCCTTGTCTAACGCCTCGTTTTATTTTAACTTTGGTTGTATTTTCGTGTAATTGCACTCGAAGGGTGGCTTTGTCGTACATTTTTTCTATTAATTCCGTGTGTCTATAGTCTATTCAAGCATTTCGCATAGCTTGTATTATTCAACATATCTCTATAGTATCAAAGGCTCTTGGAAACCTTATAAAAGCGCAGGTAAAGTACGTTTTTTTTTCTATAATAACCGTCAAAGTGTTACAATGTTGGCAGATATGTGAGTAAAACGCTAGGAAATTTTTATACCTCGTGTTGGTAGAACTTTTTCAAAATTATGGTTATGTGTCAATTTTGAATGTCAAAGTTACTTAATTTGAACTCTTGACAAATTTCACTTTTTTGCATAGAATCAAACGTTCATTATGTTTATTTTCAAATATTGTAAGTTTAATAATTAATAAATTTGCAATATTTTACTATGCTGTTCGTTTTACCCACTATTATGACATATCTGTCAAAATTACATCTCATTTTTTTAGTGGAAGAAAGAACTAAAAATCTATGTATCAACATTATTAAAACTAGGGACCCTGCAGGAATGCAACTTATCCCCTAGAAAGTTGACCTTGAAAATTATTATAGAAAAAAAAATGTGCTTTATGTTACATTCTGTTGTTTTTTGGATTATAATTTTCATAGTGTGTAGGTGTTCTATGGTGTTAAATTCTGTTTGTTCTTTGGTCTGATGTAGTTCGAGTTTATTTTCAATACTATTTATTAATATTCTTGAAAACATCTTGTAAATTTAGGAAAGCAAACTTATGGGTCTATAATTTTGTACATTTTTTTAAACAACTTTTTTGTATATTAACATTATAATTGCATCTTTCCATCCTACTGGTATATTCCCTTTCGTCAAACACTCATTAAAAAGTCTTTTACTTCGTTCAGAACAGCGTCTCTTCCTTCTTTAAGCAATTCGAATATTAGTTTATCTTCCGCTGGTGCTTTATTATGTTTCATGTGTTTAAAGCCCTTGCGTATTTCGTCGTACTTCTAAATGAATATTTATTATTCTTCTTTCTTTCGAGTTATTATGTTTTTCCACTAGGCTATTTGCAATGTTACTATCATAGAGTTCTTTATAGAAAGACTCTTTCGGTATCGCATAGTGTTCTCGCATTTTTATCTTTTAGATATATTATTTGCTTATTCGGTACCTTCGCTTTTCTGAAAATTTTCTTGCTTTTTGTTTTTTACTAATTCTTTTACAGAATGGGTTTTGTAACTTACAATATCTTGTTTACTTCCGCATATTCTGCAGTGTTTCTTTTATTTTCTTGTATACATTTTATTCGTCTCTCTAGTAATGCTTTTGGTGATTGAGTCAGCTGGTTTTGTTTTTTACTGTTCTTTGGAGTCATTTTCTTAGAGGTCGTCTTTATAGTTTGAATTATCCTGTTATTGAGCTCGTCAATAGATGCATTTTGTGGGTTTATTAACGGCAAAGGTCTCTGTATGCATCGCGTTTATTTTCTAGTGCTTGCTATTCCGATATTGTGTGTCTTTGTAAAGGGTCTTTTTATCTCTAGTTTTTCTTTAATTTTAATTTTCGCTCGTACTAAACTATAGTTACTACCTATGGAGAGCCTATGTAATACATGTACATCTTGTATAATATGCTTTTGCTTTGTCAATATCCAGTCGATCTCATTCTTCACTTTTCCATTTCGACTTATTCATGTCTACTTCCTTTTTTCTTTTTCTTAAAGAATGTACTCATGTTATGTAGACTCTCTGTCTTTCCATGAAGTTTCTATGTACTGTACTGTACTGTTAAATGGCATAAATTCAGGATTACTATGCATATAGATAGATATATCAGTACGAGGAACTGCCTCTTTTGCATTCAATACCTGTACAAAACAATAATAATATGTATACCCCAATTTAATTGTGGAGCATGCATGTCTTATTTTTGCCCTAACTAGGTGTAGCTTATCAGTTCGTTTGCATTTCGTAGGGGCAACAATTGTTAAGATTTCATCTTTATTGCAAGTTAACGATGCTCATATTAGAAAATTTTCAAATTTAAATTTGCAAATTGTAAATTATTTAAATTATAGGTGCCTGTATGTAGTTATATTCAGTTTATCGTTAACCCAGAGCCAGTAGATATAGAGAGTACCGCCATTCTTTGATCCGTGAAAATGCCGCTATCGCCGCCATTTTTGTTCCCACCAGCAATGACTGATTGAGGTATGTCTAAAATTTTACTTGAAATTGGCAAGACTGTAAGTCTATGTCAAATTCGAGATTAGCAGGTCATGTTTTGCGCCAGTTTGTGTCAAAACTGACGCAAAAACTAACCTGCTAACCTCGAATTTGAAATAGACTTACAGTCTTGCCAATTTTAAGTAAAGTTTTGGATTACCAACAAACGTCACGTTGACGGAATTGTGTTACAAACCTCAAAGTGACGCAAATGTCAGAGGAACAAACATGGCGGATATGGCGGTACTCTCTATATCTACTGGCTCTGCGTTAACCTACCCCCTACTGCCGGAGATTAGTAGCGGCCGTAGCGGGCACCGTTGACCGTTTTGGTCACGGGACCATTTTTGGGTATTCTGAACTGGATATCTGGCTTGATTTGAAAAGTGTTAGATGGTTATTAATTTAGTTTGGTACTATCAATTGTTAGAGCGTTCAACGGCGTAACAACTCTTTTCGCGTATTAGCACTTCAGTTTTGCTCAATTTGTTCCTCTCACTGACGCTACACGTCACTCCACACTAGCTGAAAAGTTTTGGTCTGCTTGAGCCTTCTTACTGATTCTACATTGTCAATGAGTTGGATGATCTCGACGTTTACATGGTGATGAAGGCTGGTTTCATGCTTCTGCGCAAAGTTTTTAACTTTCTCTAGTACTTTTCTATGCTTAGGTTCCTATGGAAACCACTGTTTCTAATGTATTAGGGTTCATCCTACGATGTTTCTTAGCATCTCGTTTTTTTTTAGATTGTGTCGTGACGGGCAGTAAATTGCTGCAATTGTGATCTTTCATCCGTCGGTTTTGGCATTTACAGCTGTAGCTTGCATTTATTCCATTACATATTTTGTATTCTTTGCAGCAAAGACTAATACCTGACTTCCTTCTCTGACAGATTCGTTTTGATGCAATACCATTGGCAGCTACTCTAATGTCTTTTGTGTCTAATATTTTCTTAAAAAGCAACTTTATTGTTCTTTCCCTGTTTATAATCCTCAGAGATTGGTTTTAGCATCTTTTATTGCTGTTTGAACTCGTCTCCTGTTTGTGTTTTGACATCAGGCATTTTGCAATAACTGGTTTATTGTAATTCCTTGTTTCTGCGATGTATCCTCATTTCAGTTCGTCTTTGGCAGTGTTGAGAATATTTTTGGATCCCATCTGCATCGGCTTCCTTTCTTTCACTATGTTTTGATTGTTTTCGTTTATTTCCTTCTTCATCATTTGCAATTGTTTGGCCACTTCGCATCCTCTGCAACTGGCTGAGTGTGCTTCGCCACAGTAGGCACATTTTGGCTGCGCTTTTTGTGCAATATGATGTTTAACTGCTCATTTTATACACCTTAACTCTTTGTCGCAGAATATTTGAGTATGTCCATAGCTTTAATATATTTTGCATTGAGATAGCAGTTTAGATTTTCTTAAAGGTTCTATTTCAACATTCATTTCTAGCCTCTCTCTAACCTCGTATATTTTTTAACGTCTTCATCGTTTCATAAAGTTAGCATAAAAAGTAGCAATGGTTTTTTCTTTTTAGAGTATTTATAACATCTATTATTTGGTAACCGTGACGATTGAAATTTTTCGGAGAACATCATGGGTGTAATTTTCTTACCATAATTTTAATTTTTTTTTATTGTTTCCATAAGAGTACCAAAGAAAGTTTTTTTCGTTCAAGAAGCAAGTTGGCGTTCTATATTTTTCTGTCCATTCGACATTTAATTTCACCTATTCGTTATTCAGCATTACCGCTTGAAATGTAGTTTTTGAGGCTTGATTTGTTGCTGTTGTGGTGACGTTTAGGGCAATGTATTAACTTTTTACTTCCTTTTACAATAAAGAAAGTATTGGATTTACCCCAAAAATTCGAAATTGAGTTTTCACCAGATCTTCACGTTTTAGAGTCCCCTGGTCCCAAAAAACATATTTTTTTCATTGGTCTGTCTGTCTGTGTGTCTGTATGTCTGTGAACAGAATATCTCAAAAACGGAAAGAGGTATGGCGTTGAAACTTCATATATAAGTTTTGTGTACTATGTAGATGCGACAGCAAGCTTTTGAAGAAAATCGCATAACCGGAAGTAGGTGTTTACTCTTGTGATTTTTCAGTTTTTTTCGATTTTTTCAAAAACGGCTCTAACGATTTTTTTTAAACTTTACCTTTTTATGAAATTTTTAATGTGTATTGATGTGAGATAGGTGATTTTTCAGTTGAATACTTCTAAAATGTGTCTCTTTTGTTTTTTTTCTATTTTTTTATTAACTCGTATTTTAAATAGAACACCCGGTATATTATTACATTTTTGAATTTAGCTTAAAATTCTAGAGAAAATTTGTCTCTTGAACTAACACTCTATTTTGTACCGTTTTTGTAAAATTTCTAAATTTGAAAATTTTTGACAAATGCTTAAAAATTTTAAATCAAATTTTTGGCTAATTATAAGATCACTGTAAAAGGAAGTTGTGTGCGTGTATCACACCAGATTTTTCTTATTTGTTCTTTTTCTTCTCCTTAGTCACCCATTCCCATTCCGTTTTTCTCCATCAGTATAATATTTTATATCGTGTTTTGTATTCCAAGTTTGCTCCTGAGATTGCTTTTTGTTCGTTTTTCTTGTTTATTGCTGCTTGCATTTTTGCTAGTTGCTTGATTTTCTAGAAATAGTCATTGTTTTCGCTGAGATTGCAAGTCCATAACTAGAAAATTTCATATTACCCCTATAGGGAGCATAAGGCCTCCACGAAGCGTTACCATCGAGTCCTGTTGGTGACTAATGCTTTCAATTTCCTCCAGAAAACTCTCATAGCCTCTGCTTCTTTTAGTAGCGATCATTTCTAAGTTATTCTTGGCCGCCCCCTCCCTCTACTCCCTTATGGGTTCCAATCGAGTACAAAAATGAGACCTAACAGACACAGGGTAAACATCATAAATTGGACAGAATAGTAGCATGCTTTCTAACTCAGCAAAAACTCGTCCACTTGAAGCACGTCCGTGTCTTAGTTATTTTAGCCGCGGAGAGCGAAGTGCGCATCCTAGCAAACTATATTTTTATTTTCCTCGTCTAAAGGACGAAAGAGTTTTTTATTTGCAAAAGATAAAAGTAATAATTTGCAAAGAGCGCAGGCTTTATTATTGGCGAAATTGAGACCTAACAGATACAGGGTAAACATCGCAAATGGGACAGAATAGTATGGTGCTTTATAAAGCTGCAGAAGCTCGCCCAACCTGAACATACCCGTGGCTCAGTTATTTTAGCGGTGGACAAGAAATTGTCTCACCCCCCATGGTATCTCCACCTTGACCAAGGCATCTTTTGCCGGGTGGTGGGGCTTGCGTGCTTCGAGGACCCCAAGAGCTATGCCAGCGATAGTCTAGCTACTGGTAGGGTCTCCCTTGCTGGACAGGTCTTGGGTGAGTAGCCTGACTAAGAGAGATACCCTGGTCCTCCAGGTTGGGGGTTGGGGATGGGCCAGCACCCCGTCACCCATAAAAAAGTTAATAAAAAGCTAAAAAACCCAGATTTAAACCTCGGATGAAGGATGGAACAAACGAAAGACGAAAGCGGCAACGGAAATGGACTTTGAATATAGGAATATGGAATGTGAGAGGAATAAGAAACAAACAACAAGAAATCTTCACAGAATTTAAAGAAAGAAAAATCGACATAGCAATCCTCTCTGAAACAAAAAAAAAGGAAAGGGAAGTGAAACCACATCACAATACATACACTATTATACTGGTGTGGAAAAGAGTGAAAGAGCGAAGGCAGGAATATCCATAATGATAAATAAAAAGCTCAAAAAATGTATACGATCATGGGAACCCATAAATGAACGTTTTATAAAAATGACGCTTCAAATGAGAGGAAGAACGATAACAATTCTTGGAGTATATGCACCGACCGACGACGCTACAGTACAGATAAAAGACAACTTCGAAAATGATTGGCGAACCATTATAGAACAAATTCCGAACCACCACGAAATTATTATAGCTGGCGATTTAAATAGCAGAGTCGGCAAACAAAGAAATAATCCAGTAGTTGGCATGCATGGAGAAGACACAATCAATAACAATGGAGAGAGATTGATAAATATATGTGAAGAGTATGATCTAAAAATAACGAACACGTTTTTTGCACACAAAGATGTACACAAATATACATGGTACCAGCATACAAGAGGCCTCAAATCGATAATTGACTATCTCATAGTTAGACAACACAGCGGAATAAAAATCCAAGACGTCAGGGTGAAAAGAGGAGCGGACTGCGGCACTGATCACCATTTATTAACTTCCAAGATCTACATACCATATATTGCAATGAATCAACAAGACAAAGCAAAAGAGAGTAATGATAAGATACAAACAGTAAGATATAACTTAAACAGTTTTGAAAATGAATCCACAAAATATCTATACACTAGAAGACTGGAACAAAAACTTCTTCAGATTGAACGAACAATAGAAGAAGAATACGAACACATAAAGCAATGCATCACAGAAGCAGCACAGGAAGCCTTGGGAGCCTTAAAAACGGAACATTTAAAAGAGAAACCGTACTGGTGGGATAAGGAAATAGAACACTTGATTAAAGAAAAAAAACAGCTTCATGTAAAGACTCTTCAGAACAACGATCCCGAGACTAAAGAAAAATACAGACGAATAAACAGAAGAGTAAAAGAAGAAGTCATAAACAAAAAGAACGCAACGTGGAAAAAAAATGTGAATACATTGACCAGTGTTTGGGAGGTACAAAAAGCTCCGAAGCATGGAAAGCCGTTAGCACGATAAAAAGTACTGGAAAACCGGGAGTCTTATTACACAATATACCACACAAAGAATGGGTTAAATACTTTCAAAACCTCCTGAAAGAAAAAAGACCTCAGTTTCTAGAAGTTCCACAAGGCAACCACGACGATATTATTGGAGACAAAATACAACTAGAATTATCGGATGTGAAAGAAGCAATTATATCAACCAAGTTAAAGAAATCACCAGGGCCTGGGGGCATTTATCCAGAACTTATTAGGTACGGGCCACAAAAACTTGTAGAGATGCTAACAGCTTTATATGAAAGATGCATAAATGGTGAAAGTATCCCTAAAGAGTGGAAAACGTCGTATACAACACCCATCTATAAAAAGGGACCTAAAGATAAGCCAGCTAATTACCGCGGAATAGCGGTCATACCTACTATAGGAAGAATATACTCGAGGATATTAAAAAATCTGATTGAAAAAGAGATAGAAAACAAACAGCCAGAAGAACAAGCAGGGTTCCGGGCAGGTCGGTCCACGGTCGACAATATATTTACATTAAAAATAGCCCTAGAGAAACGAGTTCAGAGAAACAGAGAAACTCATGTAGCATTAATAGATTTAGAAAAAGCATATGACAGCGTTCCATTATCACAACTGTGGAAAGAAATGCAAAATTTAGGGATAAAGGAAACTCTGATTTTAGCTTCCCAACAGTATTACAATGAAACCTCAACAAGAATAAAGATAGGAAACGAACTAACGAGGCCAATGAACACTACAAAAGGTCTCAGACAAGGGTGTTGTCTGTCTCCCACACTTTTTAAAATATACCTAGACAGAGCCTTGCAAGGGTGGACAAGAAAATGTAAAAACATGGGACTAAGAGTGGGAGACGATACATTATATAGTCTATATTTTGCGGACGACCAAGTGGTGATAGCAGAAGATGAAAATGACTTAAGCTACATGATTAGAAAACTGAATGAGGAATATCAACGATCTGGTCTAACTATGAATATGAATAAATGCGAATATCTTGTGGTGGGAAGCCAGGAGAAAAACAATCTACCCTTAGAAAATGATTCTATAAAAGGGGTAGAAAAATGCAAATATCTAGGAGTGATTATAAACAAAGACGGAAACAGCAAAGACGAAGTACAAGAAAGAATAACTAAAGGCAGAAAAGTGATAAGAGCTCTGAACTCGATTTTATGGGATAAGAACATCAGAAAGAATACAAAAAAACAAATCTACAAAAGCATGGTCCAAAGTGTAATAACATACGGTGCGGAAGTGTGGGATATAAGCAAGGCAAATAAGAATAAATTGATGGCCACAGAAATGGATTATCTTAGAAGAAGTTGTAGAATATCACGATTAGAAAGAGTCAGAAACGAACATATACGGAATTGTATGGAAATAGGCCGAAATATCACAGAAGAAATCGAAAAACGTCAACTAACTTGGTTCGGGCATACAAAAAGGATGGACGAAGCCAGATGGCCGAGAAAAATATTAGAGTGGGTGCCTCCGGAAAGAAGGAAAAAAGGAAGGCCTAGGAGAAGTTGGAGAGATGAGATAGACGAAGCAATGAGAGCTAGAGATATAAATGAAGAGGATTGCTATAATAGAAAAACCTGGAAACTGGGGACGGAGAAACGGCGACAGCTGTAAAAAATTCCGTATATATATAAGAAATTGTCTCAATATATTTCCGTCGGAAATCGGAGTTCGAATCCCAGGTGACTAAATTTTTTTAAATTTGCAAATTGATCAAATTCGCGCCAGGAAAGTTTCGTGTAAACCCCATTACAGATTTTTTTACTTGTTTTTACAATTTTTGGAGATATTAATACTATATTATTTTAAATACCCATCAAAGAGATGGCTGTGCACCGCTAAAATCTAAAAAGTGGACTTTCATGTCCACGTTCTGCTTTAATACTTTCAGTAAACCATTATTTTACGAAAGCGGAACCCAAAAATCTATTAATTAAAATAACCATTCACCTTGTCCGTTTACACTCAGTGTGCGTAGTGCAGTTTCACGTCCATTATTAAGTTATACTGTATATTATTATTCTCTACGACGCAAATAGTTCATAACATATGAAATTGGTATGTATTTTATATTTAGGAGATCGAGCCATAAAAATGTTCTCCAAAGAGCTCATAAATTTGCGGCACATCGTAAATTTTACGTCCAGAAGTAAGGTGTGCCATATTTATATCAACGTAGGTGCAGAAGTAGCATCGATAATGGTCATAAGAGATTCTTTGAATATTGTGCAATATTTCATTGCATCATGATTGCTGTCAAATATGTATAATTAGACATACGTAATGTATAGTAATCTTTTATAAAATTATATTCACTTTTTAAGAAATAATGATTACGACAAAATGAAATAATTTTAAATACAATTTACTTACTTTACATTCAGAGTTTACTTATCATTTAGGCATGGTTTGACAATTTCCTTTTTTCTGGGAACAAATAAATACGGC